>OZ025219.1:1908665-1936165 GCA_964019055.1 Anthopleura xanthogrammica | reverse complement strand
CAGCCAAAATGATGAGGGCCACAGGTTTGCTAGCCGCTGCGGCCACCCTCATAAAACAAGGATTTTTTAAATATTTTTACTATGTTTTTCGTGTTTCGTAATGTTTTTATCTGTTGATCAAAAAACGGCCTTGTTTTACGTTACAAACCTTTATTTAATATAGTCTTATTAAGTATCTAGTCGTTCTTTGCGGCTACACTCGCACAAGGAAGATTTAGTTATTTTTATTTTTATGTTTTTCTTATCGTAAAAAATGGCGTTTTTCTTTTATCTGCCGATCAACAGCAGAGATTGCTGATTACGTGTTTTATGCTACTATACCGGACAAGATTGATTTGATTCTCCGATCGCTTCGGCACGTTGCCGTATACAATATTCAAAATCATTCAAGAGAAAGTAGCTGAATGTAGTAGTAGTGTGTGAGAGAGTGAAAAGTTTCCCTAATTGGTGCGAAATGGCTAAAAAGAGTAGATACTTATATAAAGGAAATTATTTTTGTGGCCGCCATGTTGGTTGACATTACAACAACAACAACAACAACAACAATAAAACACACAATCTAGCACAAAACAACAACAACAACAAACAAACAAAACAAAACAAAAAGAGAATTTAAAAAAATTAGAAAGAAAATAAACAATCCAAAAATATTTCTTAATTCAACCAAAATGGCGGTTATGACGTCACAGTTATTACCCAGCATTCATTGGTATGCACGTGTTACGAAGGACTTTCAAATAGATGTTATTACAAGTAGTTATGTATATCGATTTGATTTTCAATGATTTTACGCACAGTGACGCACGTCTAGTACATGCAGTTATAAACTTAGTGTTGCTGTTTTTGCAGAATGAGTTTTCAAAGTTGAGTACTTGAAATCTCTAAGCTTTCTTTGATATCCATTGGAGACGTAAAATGAAACGTTTTCAACCAAATACGAGGACGTGCACGCATAGTATCTCAAATGTTTCATAATAAAGTACAAAGGTTAAGTACCTATATTTAACGTCGGTAGTTCCTTCAGCTACGTGGCTGGTATCCCAGGAAGCCGACGTGCGCACTTTACCCCTTCCCTCCATCGGTGCTCTGTTTTATGAGTATTCAAAGCTGAAGCTACACTGATTGGAGAGAAGTCGAAACAGAGACGTGGATATATGAGGATCAAACCGTGGACCTCTAGCTGTTAACGGTGCGCACTAACCAACTGAGCTACGTCTGCTCCTATTAAAAACGCGGGCAGATGTACTGCGTGCCCACATCGCTCGCTCAGGTTTTTTTCTTTCTTTCTTTTTTAAAACTTAGCTGGATTTCTGTTTTTTCTGTTCTATAAATAACCTGTGGGCTGATCAAAGTCATGACACAATTGGAATTAAGTGGGAAGAAAATTAAACAATTGAATCAAGGCATATACCTAAAATTGAACCCGAGACCCCAGAGGTGAGAGGTGATTGCACTCCGGCTATCCCACTTTTTTTTTAATTTAAGGAATATATCCTTTCTGTGAGTTTATCATATAAAACGATCATGATAAGAGTTTGCAGCTGCAGGGTCGAGCTAAAACAACCCTTAATTTACAAATTAATTATTCTTCATTTATCTAAAAAAAACGCTAAGAATAAGATTTAAAAAAAGCTATCCTGTCATTTGTAAGAAGCCCTGATATAACCAGGTTTAGGATAATAGATTATGATCAATTTGGTATGCAGTAAATGATTATTGAATGGGAAAATCACTCATATAAGAAGTCTTATCTCAAAACCTCTTTACTTCGGTAAAGCTGAATACCCACATTTGATGGCTATTATACCTGATTATATCTTGAAATATCTCTTGTTCCATCTACAGACGCTACTTTATTACATTATTTTATCAATAATCCCTCTACAATTCCGGTCGTCTTTTAAAAGAGAATGACTAATACTGAGCTTAATAGTGTTTGGAGTGAAGCTTTCTAGAGAATGAACGGTGTTTGTGAGGGTTTAAGAGAGAATTTCTAAGTGATAATCTTGTTAACCTTCGTTGATTACCGCCATCGCCTTTCACTCGCCGCTCATTGCCGCGTGTCCTTCCTTTCTCGAGCTCATTGATAAAAAAAAAGTTCCGTCGTCGATTGTTTTAATGTTCCGAAAATGGGAAATGGAAAAGCAATGATCGATGTGTCTTCGAATTCCCTAATAAATCTTTTCCGTTCTCGTTTGGATGATTACGTAATAATGATTTCGAGTCGAGTTTGGCCTTGATAAATAATAGTAATATAACTGATTGGAGTGCAATTTCGGCTGAAATCACAAGAGTTCAGCCCAAAATCGCACGACACGAAGTTCTATTACCTATTAATCATATCCAAATACTCAACAGTTATATGTAGCTTCAAAAGTGATTGGTTGACAAAATGATGTTATTAATGATTCAACTAGTGCGATTAATGCTTAAATCGCACACTTTTTAGCTAATCAGATAGCAGGATTTGCTACTGATTTCGAAATGGATATGATTAATAAAAGAATCAATTTCAGTCTCGACTTGGAACCATTGTCTCGTGATCATCCAAGCGAATTCGGGAAAGGTCTATTCCTTTGTAGTACTTTGTAAATTCAAAGATTTTATGCCCAAATGGTCTAAAAAGTAGCAAGTGTACGATTGATATTAACTAATACACCGTTTTCGAATTTGTCAAATACCGCTGTGTTCATTGATTAAAGACTCATTTAAGCAACGTTAGCCTCATTTCAGTGTCAAAAATATTCATAAGTACCAACGGTAAAGTAAAGAATGCACAACATCAACGATACAAACACTTTGGAATTCCACTGGAACACATGAATATTCAAAACTGTTTCATACAAAATCGAAGCTAACCCTGAGTAACGTAACAGAGAATTTAAAACTTGAGGATTGAACAGTTTGTATGTTAAGCAAAAATTTAATCCTGGAGAAATCTTTTCAATGATTCATCCATATTTTATTCAGAGCTTTTCCCACACCACTCTCTTATACTTTCTTTATCTTCTTTCTACTTTATTTATCTATATCTAGCTGTATTTTGCTATACTAGCTATCACTGCACTAAAAGGAATTCGATTGATGAGTCTACCTATATATTAATCAAAACCGCTTTGTTATTTACGATATGACTGCCTTTACTTTCTATTCTTAGCCGTCATTTGCTATGTTTAGCTATCGTTTAATATATGACCCATCTGCTGTTCATGGTCAAGTATCATATCGAATATTTTTGACTTAATCCAACAACGTCAACTCATTAAGCTTCATCATAATAATATGTCATTACTTTAATCCAATCGATTACGGGAATGAATGACGTCAGCAGCTCAGGTATTACGTCATCAGTCAAGGTAATCAATGTTCACAAGTTCAAAATCTTTCAAGAGCTAAAACTGCAAATTGAGCCTGCGTTACTTATGGTCAGCCCAAGACACGAAAGAAGAAGTGTATACGCACTCTGATTGGTCAAAAATCACGTCATGATGCAGTGTTTGTTTCAAAGAATCACAATGCTCGCGTTCTCGCTTTTGTTCCTCGCTTTTTTTACCCCCCAAAAAGTAAGATCTGACGGCATCAACGATACTTTACTATACTTTACTGTTATCAATACCTAACGATATCATATATGGCGGTTTATATTTTTTGCTTGCTATATTATCCCACCACAGCTATTCTGTTTTGTTTTGTAGGTCTTTCTATGTTTCTATTATTCCTTGCCATCGCTGCCTATAATCTCACATAGCATGACATACTGTACATTGGTCAATATGTTTACACTCTACACTCTTGCCATACTATACAACCATCTATTCTTTCTCCATCTCACCATCATGTGCTATACTTTGCTATATCAGCTGTTTTTCCTATCATATCCTATCTACACACTCCCATAGCAAGACATACTGTACATTGGTCAAAATGTTTACACTCTACACTCTTGCCATTATATACCACCATCTATTCTTTCTCCATCTCACCATCATGTGCTATACTTTGCTATATCAGCTGTTTTTCCTATCATATCCTATCTACACACTCCCATAGCAAGACATACTGTACATTGGTCAAAATGTTTACACTCTACACTCTTGCCATACTACACCAACATCTATTCTTTCATGTCGTATACTTTATTATCCTAGCTGTTCTTCATATCAATTTTCATCAGAACAAAACGGGGTCGTATATCATGATATTTAACACAACTTTGTTTGTTCGTTTCAGCTGGTTGTCAGAAACTCCTTCAAAAGCATTAAAAACCAAAGCTGAATCAACATGGTGGATGAGATCTTGACACAACATTGTGAAAGATTCAAGAGATTTAACTTATGTCGTCGCATACTAAGTGAATAGAAATAAATCAGTGTTTGCCGGTCAGACCACATCTGAGCATGTTTGTCAAAAAATAACACAAAATACAGCAGATATCTTCTTAGCAAATGATATTGCGTAAAACGTAGCGCGTAGCCAATCAAAAACCAGCTAATCAAATCGATTTCAATTTGACATACTAAACAGCAGCCAGTTGAAATCTTTTTAGCCAATTAGCTTGCGTAAAATGTATTGCTTACCCAATCAAAATTAAGCGAATCAAATCGATTTCATGTGTTTAGTTTTCACGGTATTTTTTTCATCATGATAAACAGCGGCGAGCACACAAAAAAAAATCTTCCATTGATAGAAAGCTTCATATTCTTAGTAAGCTAGTGAAATAGTAAACTGTGATCGTAACTACTTCACGTTATTTCCCCTACTTTAGCATCGTTCACAATGTCTGTAACATCTTACTAGAATGCTCTGTTAATGTCCTAGTGATCCTGGAGGTTTGTTTTGAGAACGATTTCCTACTTAATGCATAATATTTACGCCTAAAGCCTTATTTTCTGGTAAGATAAAAAAGCTTGCTTCCTATGGATTCATCACTCAATGTTTCAGCTGTTTGTTTTCTCTGTTTTTGCGTCCTTGACTACTATGTTTCCCCTACATGATTTCATTCACAATGTTTGAAAAATATTAACAAAATTAAGCACTTCATGGTAAAAAAAAAATGCATCAAAGAAATCTCTATGTACTTCATGATTAGAATATAGCCGTTCCATTCTAGTTTGCTACCTTAAACTTATCTCTGTTAATGTTTTATTTCCCCTACTCCTGCATCACTTACTGTACTTTATGGATAACGGAAGGGAGCTTGAGTTCTCGGACTTAAGACAGATATGATATTTGATAGCTATTTGTTAAAGTACAAGAAACACATACATATACTTCTAAATAGCACGCGTAGAACATATCAGGCGTATATCGATACCTCTAGCTGGGCTAGTTCTCTACTTGAAAAAAGGACCATAGGTCCAATATTTCTTAAATACTGTATTAACTGAGTGTAGAAAAAAATTGTTTTTCAATCGCTCAACAATGGCTTCTTACCTTAATAATCTTGAAATCCAGACAATAGTTGAGCTGCTAGTCGGTGTCTTGTGTGTAACGCTATACCTATGGAAGAACTATGTTCCCATCTCTTTTCCTATTCGATTGAACTAGCCCACAAACACCAACACTAGCCTACATTAAGGGGAGTATGATGACGTTGATGTCCTTCGAGCACGTGATTGGTTTTTGAGTTATTTTCATTGCTTTAAAAAATATTTGTTTAGTGATAGAATCTTAACTTCGTCATTATTTCATAATGACATCACGGGTTCTTTAAGTGATCGCTCACGAAACGAAACAAGACATAATGATGAAAGAAAAATACCTTGATCTTGTAAGATAAGAGGATATCAAGGAAGTACACTGAACTTCTGAATCGCTTTTTTAAGATTATTATATTTTTTTTCAAATCCTACTAAAATGTTTGAAAACACGTTTAAGACGCATTAAACAAGTCATATTGATTTGAATTCCGGCCTAAGAAAACATTTCTACATATATAATATATCTCAAAAAACACCTCTTGTTCTATACTTCCTCTGGATTAATTCACCACATCATTGGTGTCTGTAATAAGGAAATCTCCCTTGATTGAGTTTCTATACAATAAATTCACAGATATCATCTTCAAACTATTGATTTTCACCGCGAGAAGTAGTCACGTTCAACAAGCGATGTACTCAAGTATTCCCTGAGTATTTTTACACAAGGGTTGGTCTATATCAGATAAAGAAAACATCGTTTAAGTTTGATTACATTAGAGGCTTTTGCTTCTAGCACTTTAAAAACATGTTGAAAAGCTTAGACAATTATATTGAAAGAACATAAATGAATTCATAAATAATTTTTCAAAAAAAAAAAAGCGCGGGAATCATGCCAAAATCAAGCAACGTGTAGCATAATACCCTTGAGGATTATTCTTTTTTCTATTCTTTTTTATTCTACGCAGTATCCAGCGACTTATTTAGTACATTTCTGACTCAGTTCTGACTCAAGTTCAAGATCATGACAGGTTGTTTTCGTACGGGAACTTTGAAGTTATTATTACGTGTGTAAACTGAACAAGCTTAGCTACAGAACTCCCGGCGTACTTGCTTTCCGGCTTAGAAGCACGGATCAATACGTATTTTTTTATTTGATGTCATTGTTTACTCATTAACTTAGGTGTTATGCTCTTCTATAACAAGAAAAATACATAATATCGTCAATTAAAATGACATTAAACTAAAAACACGTTCGCTTTAAAGAAATATTTTCGCAACTCTATTGTTTGGCATTTTCTTTTGAACGTCTTTTCCTCGGAAAATGACTTTTTTATTAACTTTATTCGACGCGTTTAGTTTAATAAATTAATCTAGAAAAGAAAAAAAGTGTGGATGCGTTAGGAATCGTTTTAAAATCAATTTTAGATCAAGGTTCTTGAAGAAAAAAAAGAGTTAGAAAAAAACTATGGATCGTTTAGAAGTCCACGTTCTGCTTGACGTTCAAGTTCTCTTTTAGTTTTGGTTTTTACTCAAAGAAAATATGCACCCACAAAGGAAACGAACAGCCATTTCTTTGACACCCTGCTGTGAGCGAACTGAAGATAATATTTAATGTATATTATGAAGCTAATTTATCAAATCTTGACAAGATAAAACAAAACTTTCAAACTCGAGAGTTCAATAGTTGGTTTTGTGGAAGTATTGGGTGATATATGGGGTGTCAGCTAGTTGACATATTCTGTCTTGTTTTTTTCTAGAAACTTAATCTGTAAAAAAACCCCGTTCTTGATATTATTAGGAGGAAGAGGAGTGGTAGAGGTGTTCCTGAGTTTTGGGATACAGAATGTTTGGTAATGCAATATCAGCGGATAGTTTTTGTTGATCTAGAAACTGCGATGAGTTGTCTTGGTATGAAATTGCAAGTCTTGATTTCCTTCTGGCACTGGAGGAAAAGATGATATTGAGTTGGGAGAAATTTTGAACCTATTGTAAACGTCTTGTAAGAAAAGAAAAAAAGAAAGAATGAAAAATGAAATAGAAAATAAAGATACAGATAAACAGGAAGAAAGGAAGTAAGAAAATGAAAGTGGAAAGGATAGAAAGAAAGAAATAAAGAAAAAATGCATGGATGAATGAATGAATGCATGGATGAATGAATGGATGCATGGATGGATGCATGGATGCATGGATGCATGGATGCATGGATGCATGGATGCATGGATGCATGGATGCATGGATGCATGGATGCATGGATGCATGGATGCATGGATGCATGGATGCATGGATGCATGGATGCATGGATGCATGGATGCATGGATGCATGGATGCATGGATGAATGGATGAATGAATGGATGCATGGATGGATGTATGGATTGATGGATGCATGGATGCATGGATGCATGGATGCATGGATGCACGGATGGATGGATGGATGGATTGATGGATGCATGGATGGATGGATGCACGGATGGATGGATGCACGGATGGATGGATGGATGGATTGATGGATGCATGGATGGATGGATGCACGGATGGATGGATGCATGGATTGATGGATGCATGGATGGATTGATGCACGGATAGATGGATGCACGGATGGATGGATGCATGGATGGATGCATGAATGGATGGATAAATGTCCTTCCATGTTATAATGCAAAAATCAACGTCAGAAGAAAAACACACACACATAGATATAATTAAACGGCACTTACTGACTCTTCACTTACAAACTAAAAAAAGTGATTATATTATGACAGTCTTATCACTAGAAAACCAAGTGTGTGAAAAGATGAAAAAATAAAGAAAATATTAATAAATACTCTTCAAATTGGATAAATCTATACAACGGCCCTCCCCCCGAAAAAAATTCCCTTAGAATCGTGTATTATAAAATTGAAATTCAACGCAAAATTAAGGAATGTATTGTTATTTCTACAAAAAGAGATGTATTGACTACAATAGGTAAAACATGTTTGTTAAGCCTGGTCAGTTTTCTATTCTAAAAAGACCCTCGTTATAATTCACCGCGATGCATCGAGCTGTAATTCACTATGCAAAGTGAAGAAAAGCATTCTGTATTTCTACAAAAAGAGATGTATTGGCTACAATGGTTTAGCCTGGTTCTGCTTTCTAAAAGTCTCTCGTTATAATTCACGCATTCAGGATTCACAATACAACCTTTTAGCATAGTTGGCATATTAACTATGCTTTTAGAAAGAGCCTTAACACAACATCATTAGCTTCAGCAAAATAATACGAAATATTCTATGTGGTTTAGTATACATAAAGTTGCGAAAATCAAATATTTTTGAACTAAGATAATTTCCTTGAAATACCATATCAAAACATCGTGAAAATAGAGACATGTTAAACTCCACTACGAACTTCGTTTCAAAACACCGCTCTGTCGAATTATATTCATTAAGCTGCTGAAATTCAAGTTCCTTAATCCTTTTAATCGAATCACAGCCAAAAACAACACCCAAGCACGAAAGGTATTGATATTATACTGTCGCATTGAAGTAGAAGTGATTCTGATGCTATCAGTAGTACTATACTCGAGACTATAAGTCGCATTATACATGTAGTCATAGATAGTGCTGATTAAAAAAAATACCGCGTTTTTTGTTAGTTATGCTTCAATTTGAGTTTCCTTTCTTGGTTTCCTGTTGTAATGTGTTTATCTTAAAAAAAAGGAAATGTAGTCAACATGATTTACTTCCAAAAGCGTGAATTTGTTCACGAGCGGTATTGATCCCTAACAACCGAGATGAAAACTCTTAGCTTGTAAACTGGCATCGAAAGTACTAAAGGCTGCTTGTAAATTGGCTTTAAAAAAGGGGATTACTGCTGCCTCTAACCAACGATATATAAGATTTATACTTATTTATAAAAATATTACTGATAGACTGAGGAGGATAATGTTGTATATTTATCAAAGGAGGAGGACGATGAAAGCCAATCAAAATGCGTTAGACGCGCGCACCAATCAAAACAAAGCTGAAATTGCGAAGTTTGGGCTTTTTTTTTTTCATTAGAAACCTCTTGAAAATAATATTCTTTGTTTGAGTTGCATCCATGTTCTCAAACTTATTGGTAGACTTAGAAGAGATGCCTAAGGAAATGATCGATTATTACACGGTCCATTCTCGGCCAATATTCGGTCTATACTCGCCATTACTCAGCCCATATTCAAGGGAATTATGTTATACTCGGTGTATACCCGACTTATACACGGCCTATACTCGTTCTATACTCGGCCAATACTCGGTCTGTACTCGGCCAATACTACGCTCGTCTTTACTGAGCCTATAATCAAGGGAATTATCTTATACCCAGAGCTCTGGGTACGAGACTGGATTAAAAAGTATCGAGTTCTCGTAGTCGTTGTTGTTTGCCCATGTAAACGAATTTGACATGATTACAAAAAAAAATATCTGGATTCGAAAAATATTGCGATAGGAAAATGTTGTGATTAACACTAATTTCAATAGTTTGCAAACCGTCTTTGACAGGCGTTCGATATTTTCCCACACTTTTTTCTGAGCATGCGCAGTATGTGGTAATCAACCTTTACAGAGCTGTTATTTCTCGGATAATGTACCTAAGCTTGTAATTGGACAGTTGGAATGTAGAAAAATACACTCTTGGAAAACCGCTTGCTTCAGAGCTAATTGCTACTTAACGTAATTACTCGAAGTAGCCGCTTTTGAGATTTATCGAAATCTCTTACTTCAACGTGTGTTTTCCACATATACGACTATTTCAAAATAGATTGTAGAAGCTGAAAGCAACAAGCAACAACAAAAGACGGCAAAGAACATCTGTATTTTACTCCTTATTCATCATTTATAAGCGATTATATTTTATTTTGTTTTCGTCGTTTTATAATGTTGTAACTGTGTCGATTCTTTAAGAGTTCCGTAAGTAGATCGTTAAGTGTTTTTTCAGCTAATTAAAACTTTGTTTGCAGGTGGTCTTGGCTTGTTGTTTGTCGCTTGTTGTTTTCGGCTGTGACGTCAACCTTTATTAAAATAGGTGTAGATATAATAGCCACATAAACTGTAACCATAAGGCTAAAAAAAATATTTTAATCAGTGTAACTTGCTTCCAAAAATATTTTTTAATGATGACGTCAGCATTATGATAATAATGACGTCATATACAAATGACCAAAGATACGGTCGATAAAGTCGGCACAGGGAATTAAATTAGATTTTGATGCCAGAATCATGAAAACATGCCAAAAAAAATTCTCTCCCCCAAGCGAGATAATTTTCGTGTAGGAGTCAAGGGTGGCATAGCGGTAGTGAATACGCTCCCACCTCTGCCAGCTGATCTGAAATAGTGACGTAGAAGTGACGTCATTACAAAACTGAGGTGTCATGAGGCCTGTGAAAACTGACATAGAAAAGTGTTTATGTAAGATAAATTTAGATTTTCAGAAGAGTCTTTTAGATATTCTGTATACATTTACTAAGATATTCCTGATTGAGTGGGAAATGAAATAAAGAAATAACCGTTTCCCGAGTTGCCGGGCTACCAAGGGGGACACCTCTTTTTGGAAAATTTTCTTGATTCTGATTGGCTAATATTCTTACTCAGATCAGCTGGTGGGGTCTCGGGTTCGGTTTCTGGACTCGACATCACATGTGAGTAGAGTACGGCTAGTTTGTTAGGTCACTCCTTTGATTTGAGGGTTTTCTTTGGGTTTTCCTATTTTCCTCCCTCCCCAAAATCTATTAATACAAGTTTCAATTCGAGTTAGTTACAAATCGCTCCAAAATTTTAATTTGGGCTCTGGGTACGAGTGTAGAAATAATTCGCAAATCTCAGTCAGTTTGTTGCCACGACGACGCCAAGATGGAAAAGTAGTTATATTAATGAAGGCTTTGCATCATCACCTAATGGCAGCCATGACAGGAACCAGAAACAATTGAATCTGGTCTAATCTGGTTTACATGAGAAAGAATTCAGTTTCCCAGGGGGAAAGACTCTATTGTTGTGCCTCCTGTCATGGCTGCAATCACGTGATGGTGTAAATCCTCTATAAATTTAGTGAATTCCTTTAAGCAGCATGAGGGTAATATCGGTCCAATCTCAAATTGAAGTTCAAATACAGTTATCTTTTAAGAAGTTAGTTTTGTACATGTAGTAAACCACTCAATCTATTGATTTTTAATTTACCTCGAGTACTGCCTCTTTACGAAAAGGATATTAGGATATAATCGACAATCACATACTGACTACATAGGGACAGCTTGACCGTCTACAATGGACCATGTTGATGAAAAATATGATTTAGTAGCTTGATTTCGTATATCATATTAATACAGTGTTAGTCATGACTCCCGGGGCGTGAGTCTACACCAGGAAAAATAGCGACAAACGGTCTGAGGAATGATTAGAATTAAGTAAATATCTTTATCTTGGGTGTAATGTTTTTCCATTTCAGACCCCGCGTCATTCTCTTGAGAATAAAATTCTTTGTTTGAGTTGTATCCATATTCATGTGTCTTCTCATGTGCAACTGTTAAACAAAGAAAATATTCTAGGGAATTACACGTGGTATGAAATGGGAAAACATTGGAAAAAGGGAAGACAAAAAAGTATATTTGCAAAAAAATGGAATAAGTTTTTTTTACGGCAGCCATGTTAGAAGGCAAACCAATAAAAATATCCTCCTTGAGGAAATAAATTCTATCATTCTGCAAAAAAAAAAAATGCATTTTTTTCGGCCTTAGATATAGTCGCCTCTATAGTAAACTTGCATAATTTGGTCAAATTGATTGTTTTCCATTTTAAAACTATTAATTTTAACAGAAATTGATACTTTTTACACTGATGTGCTTAAGACGTGCCATTTGCAGCGGTTAAATTCTTCGGAGATTGAAATTATTTTGTTTTGTCCTCCAAATTGAGCTGCTTGGACGTCAAGTTAAATGGGTTTATTATTATTAGAACTTTAATTTAATAAATTACCAGATATTCACTGTTTTGAAAAGTAAAAAAATATATATTAATCTAAGCCAACATGTTTTGATGGTTTGTTCGCCTTCTGGCGCGAGCATAATTAGGAAAATTATGATTTGCAATATCTATTAATGATATAGTGACAAATCTGCCATCTTGTCTGAGATTTCTAATTCAGTCCATGGGCTGAATCATATATGATGATACTCATTTTATTTTTAATCTCATTTTTGATAAACAGTTCATCTTTATGTAAAATATTTCCTTTGTTACGTCTATTCATTATCGTACGTTCTTAAGGAAGACTAGGGACGTTTTGTAACGTTTTAGGCGTAGTCCGTCATTTCGTGTTTCCAAAATCAGACCCATAATCCTTTGCACCAAGAGCTAGTTACCAGTCCTCCTTCAAACATTAGCAAGGAAACTTATTCAATATAGGGAGAAGAGGGGGAAGCAGCCCAGGATATGGTAGGCATGATATTCATCAACGCGCATACAGCCAAGTACCTTTTCTTATACATCTTACTCAGTACCTCAATTCTGATTGGTATAGAGCCCTCAGCCAATCCCTGATATCGTGTGAACTCGACATAATAAATGTATGAGCTGTAGGTTTTACTTCTTCGGCAGATAACACGGCCTTGGTCTTGATAATTTACGATATCATGCTCAACCTCATCCAATAATTGTTTAATAACATGCGAAAACCGAAATTAATGATTGTTTTATTATACATTTTGTAAACTAAGAATAAAGAATTGATTCTGCTTTCGAAAAAATAGCAAACATATTTCCATTTCAATTGTGACCTTGAGTGAACTCGAAATAATAAATGTATCATTTGTAAAACCTACAGATATAATACATGTAACATGTCGAGTTTATACGATATTCAGGGATTGGCTGAGGGCTCTCGACCAATCAGAAGCGAGATAGTGAGTAAAATGTATAATAACTGTTAATTATAGAATATGATGGTATTAAATGCCAGTACGTCATATTTGTTAACTCTGCGTTCAGTATTGTACTGTTGGACGTGTTTTTAATCACGTTCTTATCTTCAAGTGATATACTCCTGGAGTACACACTCGGCTGATATGAATTTTTTCACTTAGGAAGTGGGAAGATCAAAGGTGAAGCGAGGGGAGGACTACCACCACACCTTCCTAGCTTGATTCCCCTTTAAACTGTAAAGTTTAGAAATAAAATTCAATCCATAGTGTTTTGGTCCAATTTAAAAGAACATGTGCAGGACTTGTCAAGGGCGGATCCAGGGGGGATGAATTGGGTGACTAGTCACCCCCCTTGGAGTTGAATATATTAAGAATAAAGGAGGAGATAAGACCAAACAAAGACACTATGTAATGCTGTGCTAGGTAACATTCACCCCCCTTGAAATCATTCTGGATCCACCACTGCTTGTATGCAGCATTTCAATCCTATGATAAACCGTGAGAAAAATTCGTGATCAGGATTTTACTTCCAGATGTTGTGGATACCCGATAACCACATCCCTCTACTCTAAATCATTCCTTATCCCTATTAATGCACGACAAGCCCCTGGCTGATCTAAAATAGTGACGTAGTAATGACGTCATTGCAAAACTGAGGTGTCTTGAAGCATGTGAAAATGGACTTATAAAACTTTATATCTGAGATAAATCTAGGTTTTTTTCCTTAAAAGGAGAATTATTTGATATTCTGTGTACATTTACCATGATATTCATTATTGAGTGGAAAAATAAGATAAAGAAATACCCGTTTCCCGAGTCACAGGGCTACTAACGATGACACCTCAGTTTTGCAAATTTTCTCGTTTCTGATTGGCTTATATTTTTTCTCAGATCATCTGGATGCAGTTTTGCAAATTTTCTTCGATTCTGATTGGTTAATATTTTTCTCAGATCAGCTGGATACAATTTCTATGACTACCAGGGTCAAGTTCAAAAAGCATTCTAATCCTAACACAAACTCTTTTTACTAATATTCTTGTATTATTCTTGACATAGATTCTGTCTTACTAAGATGAATCTTAAGATTGATGTACTTCATTGTATTAGGTCGCCATGACTAGTCTATCTGACCTTGGGCGGATGGATGTTGTCATTAAAGGCATTTTAGTCAAGAGACGTGGTGAGTTGTATTTGACAAATTTGATGATTAATGGGAAAGACAAAAATACATAAATAAATATAAATACAATAAATAAATAGATGAATAAATAAATGTGGATTACACAGAGTGGCTCTTTTTCCATTGGATGGACAATGAAAGAGAAATAAAGGAATAAAGAGTTTGAAGGGAAAATCATTGAAAGAAAGGAAAAAATTAATAATATATGGATGGATGGAGGGATGGATGGATGGAGGGGAAGGGATATGGGAATGGATGGATGGATGGATGGATGGATGGAGGGAAGGAGGGAGGGAAATAGGGAGTGAGGGATATGGGAATGGATGGATGGATGGAGGGAGGAAGGGACATTTAAATTTAAAAATCGGGCGAACTAGAAATTACCAATATTTCTACCTCGAACTACAAGAATCGTCTACTCGGCAGATCAAAGACATATCACCAAAAACGTTGAGAAAAACATGCCCCCAAACTGCTGTTTCAGCCCATTTAGGGCTTCTACTTCACTTCAGTCTCTTGAGGCGGCTTAACGTTAATGAGGCTTTTATCGACTGCTTCTTATAATGAGTAGAACACCTCTATTCCGCTAATCTTGCGGATTTTGTTTCAAGCACATCAATATTGACTTTATTACCTATTTTCATAAATAAACTCATCAATTTAAAAAAAAACACGTTTTATTTGATGCTATTGATATGATTTGGTAATTATTTCAGTAAACATTTTAGTTATTAAATGAAAGAAGTGGTTATACTTCAATTCAAATTACGGAGTATAAAGCTATTTTTTTTATCGATACTTTTTCTGAAGCTGACCGATATTGAAACTATTTTGTGTGGCAAAAATTGAAAAGGAAACGCTCAGAAAAGGCTGACAATATTCGAAATTCAACGCTTCCTTCTCCCCGGGGTTTGTCAAAAAATACTTCATTACAATTCCAAAATATTTATTCATTTTAAAATACATGAAAGATTGAATGGACAATTTGCTCAAGTCTTACAAATTTTTAATTTTATACAAATATTTTGTTCAGGTAAAGAAAACTGTCCAAGGAAATTTGGCATTGACTTGAAGGAGTTAATTTAATCTGTCAAAATATTTTTAAGAAAGAGCACTTTTTATGTCAACTTTGGTTGTTGAGAGCGCCAAGTGTCTATATCCTGTACTCTCGAACCGAATCCAAAGTATTGTCCTTTTGAGTATAATACTCTGTTTTAATCATTTAGCGTGCAATAATTGATATTATGGACTGACTACCTGGTTTCGAAATCAAGCGACGATATGCCACAATTTGTTCACAATTAAGTCCAATAACATCTATGGTCAGTGCTGTGATCAGATATGAAGATAAGGTAGGCATTAAGTTCGAATTTAGCAGCTAAAGTTAGTACTAAATCATTCAAAACTGGTAGAATTTATTTTCAGATAAAACCTCACCTACACAGGGTCAGGTGAAAGTGATCTGTCGCTGAAAACGTAATGTGAAGCAGAAGAGATACTAGCTTGAGGAGTGAAGACCGCATAACGCGTTAACAGAATAGTAATTTAGCTTTTACTCAAGAAATAATATTTGGCTAGGGTATAGAGTCTACAAAATGATGAGGGAATCATTATGGAAGTTTATTGGAGTTCTATCAGTTCAGGTGAGAATGCTTTTCCTAATATTAACGTTGTTCGTGTTTACAATATAAAAGTCATTCTGCGCTCGAACACACTATGGAAGCTAAAATGTAGTAGAATAGAATAGAATAGAATAGAATAGAATAGAATAGAATAGAATAGAATAGAATAGAATAGAATAGAATAGAATAGAATAGAATAGAATAGAATAGAATAGAATAGAATAGAATAGAATAGAATAGAATAGAATAGAATAGAATAGAATAGAATAGAATAGAATAGAATAGAATAGAATAGAATAGAATAGAATAGAATAGAATAGAATAGAATAGAATAGAATAGAATAGAATAGAATAGAATAGAATAGAATAGAATAGAATAGAATAGAATAGAATAGAATAGAATAGAATAGAATAGAATAGAATAGAATAGAATAGAATAGAATAGAATAGAATAGAATAGAATAGAATAGAATAGAATAGAATAGAATAGAATAGAATAGAATAGAATAGAATAGAATAGAATAGAATAGAATAGAATAGAATAGAATAGAATAGAATAGAATAGAATAGAATAGAATAGAATAGAATAGAATAGAATAGAATAGAATAGAATAGAATAGAATAGAATAGAATAGAATAGAATAGAATAGAATAGAATAGAAATACAATCTTTCATTTTTATCCAATGTTATTATTCGAGAGGATTTAAATGGAAATTTGAAATGTAATTTTCAATATATATATTTGAAAAAGGATTTACCCATTTTTAAAAAGAAGTAACGCTTTTTTAATTTCTTTATGACATAACTGGCTTCGTTATTTTGTTGAAGAAAAGTTTGGCTTAGTAATAGACTATTTTAAGAAAATGACTGTTTGAAGCAGCAAAACGGCCCAATTTTTTTTTCATTTTATAAATAAATTAGGTACCTTGTAGCTCTTTCGTGCATTTTAATTCTCTGACACAACAAGCTAAAGCCATATGCTCACATCAATTTCATTTAACATCAATTTCATCGAGCCCTAAAGCAACTTCTTGGCGGCTTCTATCTAGCATATTAGGTTTTGCTGAGAGAGAGAATTACCGGAAAATCCGAAGAAAAAAACTCGAATCAAGGAAGAAACCTAACAAACTTCAATCAAATATGATGCTGAGTCCTGGTACTTAAATTTTTTTTTTTTTTTTTTAATTTTAGAATTTTAATTTAGATTTAAGTTTTTTTTTAATTTTAAAATTAAAATTTTTTTAAAATCTAAATTAAAATTTTAAAATTTAAAATTTAATCTTTTTTTAAATTAACCTGAGACCCCAGAGAAGAGAAACGAGAGCACTACCACTACCCCACCTTTGATTTCCTATATAAGAACGTTACCATGGCAATGTAACTGAGTTACCAAGGTGACATATTCATGACATTGTTTCAATTTCTTTCAGTTTCTTGTATTGTGTTCTTCATCGCAAGCAGAAGATTTTAGTAAGTTTTTGTTTTCGTTATGCTTATTTCTCTTAGAGTGATTTTCCTATTTCTGTTTTTCTTAGGAGTTATTTGAGTGTGTGTTTTTGCTGTTGTTGTTGTTGTTGTTGTTGTTATTTTTTCCTTAAAGAAAAACTCTCAAAATTACGCCTATGAATGCTAATACATAGCAAGGGGTCTATAGGGGCTGATTTTAAATTTTGGTTTTGATCCGACCCAAGAAACAGATGCGCACTAAATGCACAGTGCACATGTTATTCGTGGAGTATGGGGCATGTTCCTCTAGCAAAGTTCTCTTTTTTTTTTAGAAAAAGAGCCTGTTATTTTCAAGGCACATGATAGTAGATGAATTTTGAAGGAATAATAATAATGATAATGATGGTTGCGATCACAAACATTATTGATGATGATGATGACGATGACGATGATGATGACAATCGTAATGGATGATGGTAGTGATGACAATTATGATGGATGATGATGATGACAATCATGATGGATGATGGTAATGACAATTATGATGGATGATGATGATGACAATTGTGATGGATGATGATGATGACAATTATGATGGATGATGATGATGACAATTGTGATGGATGATGATGGTAATGACAATCATGATGGATGATAGTGATGGCAATTATGATGAATGATGATGATTATAATCATGATAGATGATGATGATGATGACAATCATGAAGGATGATAAAAATGATGACAATCATGATGGATGATGATGATGGCAATTATGATGATGATGGTGACAATCATGTAGAATGATGATGATTACAATCATGATAGATGATGATGAAGATGACAATTATGATGGATGATGATGATGACAATTATGATGATGATGATGACAATCATGATGGATGATGATGATGACAATCATGATGGATGATGATGATGACAATCAAGATGGATAATGATGATGATGACAATCACGATGGATGCTGCTGATGATGACAGTGATGATGATTAATGATCAGGTATAGCTGATATGGACTCATCATTGCTATCTTGTTCTTACCAGTCATCAGAAGACGTCATCACCATCTCTACGTGTTCTTTCCTAATGGCAGCGTTTGGAATGACAACCGAAGGGCGTGTCTTAACATGTCAGCTGATCTGGTTTCCTTGGAAACCGAAGATGAATGGAGATTCATTACTAATGAGCTGCAAAACTTGACAAACCGGTTTAAGAATGAATGGCACGTAGGTAAGTATACGTAAATGAGTCAAGGAGCTTCTCTCTCGTTCCCAGGATCCCAAGGTCCTTTTGGACTGCGTCTTCAAAGCAAAATTCTTCAAGTGAATCCAACTGGTATTGTTTATCTTAAGTTTGTTTTTTCGTTGTCTGTTTGTTGTTTGTGTTATCTGTTTTTTTGCTTGTTTCTTTGTTCGTTCGTTCGTTTGTTTGTTTATTTTTTTGTTGCCTTTAGCCACATTTTCCCCCATGTTTTCTCCAAGAGCTGATAAATGGCTCATGAAGGAAGATAATACAATGAAAAATACTGTTAAATAAGAAATCCTAAAAGAGTTAAAAGTGCGAAGGAAGGAAAGCAAAATAATAGAATAAAACTTGGTAAACAAACGATCTATATTAAAAATTTCCAGATCTTATTGAAATTCTTTTCATCTCATTCTCAGAGTCTTCCCAAATAAAAAGCGGGGAGAAAAATATCCTGATGTTCTTTTTTATTTTGAGCCTTCTTGTCATTTCAAAGTTGTATTTTTATTGCTGGAACTAAAATAACACAAGCGAGATACTGTCGCTCAAAAGTGAAATATTTTTTCATCGAATTGCCTGTCTGAACTAACACAACGACAACCTTTCATCATAAGCAACAAAATCCCAGAAAATTCTATATAAACAAGGGATTTCTATTTACAATTCTTCTGCCTTACGTCATTTCTAGCCTGTTACTAGACAGCTTTTCAGGTATCTCGTGTTTTCTTCCCTCAAACAGCAGATATATGACCACCTTTTTATCGTTTCCGTACATTTCACTTCACCTTATGCAAATCTTCTCACCAAAATAAATATTCTGGATCCAATATTTTTTTATTTATCAACAACTTGGAGATTTTTGCGATTATTTTTCACTAATTTTAGAGGATTTTCAAAGCCTGAACCCTACATTTGTAAGCAATTGTGAAATTCATCCACGGATATTGAATCATCTTTTGAGAAGGAAAAATTGTAGTAAATTTTATTTGAAGATAATGAAAGTATTGCAATTTTTGTATAAAACTAAAGTTATTCACACATTTTCAAAAGGTTTTAAAGTTAGTGGACTAAGAATTATTTTAAAGAATAAAAACGAATAAAAAAAAGTTTCATTATTTTTTTCAAAAATAATCAGGTGTTTGTTGGTCATTTGAAAAGCTTACTTAGCAGAAATAATGCCCGCAACGACATTCGCTATACTTAATGCTTTTTTTCTCGCTTACTTTTTTGTAAGAATTCTTAACATTTTTGAACTGTTAGCAATTCCTATTTTCCCTTCAAATAATTTAAGATTATTATTGGTGTCATCTCGATGAAGGGGATTGTGGGAGTGAGGTTGAAAAGTTTCAATTTTTTTTTTTTTTTTTTTTTTTTTTTTTGATACCCTCAAAATACTCTAGGCTGATCTAAGTCAGGGTACCGCTAACTTACAGATCAGATTGGAAGATAGCTTGTAAAGTTTCGCGGAGAAAGGAAAATCTGATCATGAGAACCCGGTAAAAAGCCTGAGAATCAGAACCAGGAATCAAACCTGAGACCCCAGAGGTGAGAGGCGAGTGCACTACCGTTACACCAGCCTTGACTCCCTTATCGCCACTCACCCTCTCTCCCCTGCCCCTCAATAACACAAAAACACGCTCGACTGAAAATAACCTGAGGAAAAACGGTTGTTGATAGTGGCTGTTAACAGTTGACGATGGATTTCATTTTTCACAAGGAAAGACCATTAGTCATCTCACATACAAATGGAAGACGTTGTAACTAAATATGTTTGAACAGATAACAAATACGACACAATTCTAGGGAGCTAGTAATGTATAAAGTACGTGAAATGTTTGATCTAGGGTTTTGGGTGTCGTCTTTAATTCTCAAATTTCTGAAACATTAAACAAAAATACAAGAAAGCACCTACATCTGCAGAGTCAGTATAGTTTCTGCACGAGGAATCTTTTTTGTGTGTATTTATTTATTCTGATTGTGCTATGCGCTATTTTATATTAAGTTTATATTCATCCGTCCATCCATCCCTCCATCCATCCATCCATCCATCCATCCATCCATCCATCCATCCATCCATCCATCCATCCATCCATCCATCCATCCATCCATCCATCCATCCATCCATCCATCCATCCATCCATCCATCCATCCATCCATTCATTCATCTATCCATCTTTCTTTCGTCCCTTCCCTCCTATATTCATTTAACAATTCATTCATTCAGTCAGTCAGTCAGTCAATTAGTACCTGACTCATTCATCCATCCTTTTTGTTTGTCTGTCTGTCTGTCTGTATGTTTGTATGTTTGTTTGTTTTTTTGTTTGTTCTTGTTTTCATTGCACATAGTGTGAGAATTACTAGGAAGAGAATTCGTGCAATGTTTGAAATAGAGGCTTTTAGAAACAAGGTTCCCAGTATTTCTTTCTCTTTTCAAGGGGAATTATATTTCCATATTTAGCTGGTTGACCAAGCCCCTCCTTCTTCCATTAAGAGAGATATTATATTCTTATTCTATATATTCTAACTTTTATTTAGGGCTTAAGAGGCGTGGCCCAGTATCCAGCAAAGCATGGTTCTGGTTGACGGGCGCACGCCTCAACTATGACCACTGGCAGCCATTCCAACCCTCTGGTGACGGCAGGTGTTCTAACATAGCCAGACAGTACTTGAAAAGCTCTGGAGGACTAAACGACTTGGCTTGCCGTGGACGGTATAGCCCGAGAGGGTTTATATGTGAAATAGACACGAATCAAGACCGTGCAAGTAAGAATATAATTTTATACTAAAAGAAATCAGGAGGGTGAGCGCTGCTAATGCATCGCCTCTCAACAATGCAGCCCGCGTTCGAGTCCCGTCGGGCTCCTCGGTGTCGTATTTGAGTAGAGTTGTTTGTTGGTTCTCTCCTCTGCTTCGAGGGTTTTTCTCTGGGTTCTCCGGTTTCCTCCCTCTGCAAAAATCAATTTCCAAATTTAAATTTGATCAGGAATTGAGGGGCAGCTTCCTTGCCCTTGTAAAACAAGCCGTATTACTATGGCAACTGGAAAGATATACTAAGAACCCGAGTTAATCTGAAGGTGAATATCACGTCTTATTCCCTTGAGTTGTCTTTCTTTTTATCCAGAGTAAAATCCATTGGTTTCAACAAATGAGAATAATACAAACTATTGCTAAGCACAAGAATTAATTAACAAAAGATGAATGCTAGAAACTTTAATTTCAAGAAAGTTTTCTATCACTATAAACAAAGTTATTGAAACCTGCTCACTTTGTAAATACTCGTCCAAGATTTTTGGTTATTATGCTAAGCTTCATTGACAGTAAATTAAAATCATCTTCAAATATATCCTAAGTGGCAAAGAATTTATATGATTAAGAAATAACCAAATGGACATAGATTGACAATTGGAGTAAAAAGAAAAGTTCTTTTTTAATTAAGGGCAACACTTTGGTTTGAACATAATCCCTTTAAAGGAACCTCAAAATCTCCTTTGAATTAACTACAAACACAGCGCTTAGTAATATTGAGCAATTTTCTTCCAACTGGGATTAAAAAGATTTGAGTTAATTGATCACGTACGTAGTTATCAGATTTATCAGACATGAAAAGGATTTCTTCAAGGTTCATCACTAGGGCCGAGATTTAGGTCAATGGTAAGGGGAAATAGAATCACCAACATGGGATTTCCCCAGGGTTCATCACTAGGACCGAAATTTAGGCTACTAGGAATGAAAAATAGAAACCCTAACATAGGATTTCCCCAGTGTTCATCACTGGGACCAGAAAAATGAAAGTACGAGCTCTTCAGCATCCTGAATAAATTATAGACTGACTGACTGACTGAATGAATGGATGGATGGATGGATGGATGGATGGATGGATGGATGGATGGATGGATGGATGGATGGATGGATGGATGGATATTGATGGATGGATGGATGGATGGATGGAGGGAGGTATGGATGGAGGGAGGGAGGGAGGGAGGGATGGAGGGAGGGATGGATGGATGGATGGATGGATGGATGGATGGATGGATGGATGGATGGAGGGATGGAGGGATGGAGGGATGGAGGGATGGATGGATGGATGGATGGATGGATGGATGGAGGGAGGGAGGGAGGGAGGGAGGGAGGGAGGGAGGGAGGGATGAATTGATGAATAATCGGGATCCCATGAATGACTTTTTGAAACCGGCTTTAATTTGAAGTTTACTATTTGCAAATTGTATATTTCACAAGAATATCTAATTTTCATCCCTTGAAGGCCCATAAAATGCCTATTTACTTCAAATTATTAAACATTTTATCTTGAAAAACTATAACAACACACTTATCATGTTCTGAGATTTTCTAGATCATTATATATCTTTTTTATTCTATTTGTAACCTTCTTGAACCACCTGTTAATTAACAAGGGAACGTTTTTGGACAGTGGACTGTCGGTAAAAAGGCATAGTAATTATTTACAAAATACAAAATACAAAATAGGATTTACTCATAAAAGTAAAATAGGAAAATCTGATGTAAGTTTTTTCTTTTTGAAGTTGCAAATTTGAAGCCATTTACATCGCTAGAAAAATGGAAAAGATAAAACGTTTCTTTTCTATACGAGTACATAAGCGTTGTTTTTTAATTCCGACCTCAATATCTCGACGCCAAAATCAATAAAAGTTTTATCATTTCTTTGCTTTTTCCACATCGTTTTTTTTTTATTATTATTAGTTTCTATGTACCTCTGTGGTCTTGTTCAATTAACAACGAACTTTAATTTTCATCACACAGAGAGGATTTTAAAACTTCTAGTGAAAATTCATTCCATTTGTGTATCATGTGGCCTGTCAACGAGTGTTCCATTGTTTGAAATTCACCCCAAATTGACTCAACTGCACAAACACAATAAAAAGTGAAAAAAAAAATTCGAGCTCATTTTCATAAAAAAAATCTTAGGATCGAAGGAAAAAACTAAAAATGTTCAATTTAAAGTGATATTCTTATCATTAGTTTCGTAGAGTACTCGAATTTCAGCACGTTTTAGCTTGTTCATTAGTAAATATTCGAACTCACTTTGAGTGGATCTATTTCTCAAATACGAAAAGCGTCGCTGATTGGTTAATGGCTGGCTCGGGAGAATGAGAAAGTGACATTGATTGGCAGCTGTTATTCAATACAGAAAAAAATTAAAGTGTTCTATGGCTTTCGTCCAGCAGTACTGATTGCAGAGAAACCCCTATTTTTGTCCAAAAGCGATAGCGGTGTAAACAACTAGAAGAAAGTCTAGATTCAAGTTCTTAAATATGAGGATTTTAAAGTATGTCTTTATTTTGGTTTTTCAGGTTAGTATTTGGAATTGTTTGGTTCATTTTTCTTTGCTCTTGACTGTAGAAATACTTATGACGATAAACTTTGAACTTTCTTGGCACCAGAACTTTATTTTAACAACGTTTATTGATATCAGTTTTTACAGATTTGTCTCTCAAAGTTTGCCGAATTTGCAGGTAGGACAAGCTAGATGTAAAATTTTTTTTTTTTTATTTCTGATGCTATTAACGAATTCAAAGGACCGAATATAGCTAAAATGGCCATCTGCTTTCTTCCCGTTTGTTTACTTAAATCTAACACGTTTTATATAATACTTTTTTCTGCAAAATATCTTTTCAATTGCTCGAAAAATATCCTCTAAGTCAGTTCAAATTTTGTGCAAAAAATTTAGAAATCATTAAGAATATTATATATAAATACTATTGAACAAATTATTTTTTGTAAGATTAATCATTTTGCAGTTAAAATACTTTTATCAAAAATTTTAAAAAATATGAAAATATATTCTCTACAGATTGAAGAAAAAGTAAAAAATTATTTATCGTTTATAAATGTAGATCATTTCAAAAGGTTTTGAGAAATGAAGTGCAAATATTTCACATCTTGTAGACACTTTCAAATGCTATCTGTTTTTATTGATATTTTCATAAGGCTTAGAAACTTGGCGAAAACTTCAATACCTTCAAATTGATTTAAACTTTAACTTGCTTAACTTTAATACTTTAATCTTGAGTTATTAGAATCAAGCAAAATTGATGATTTTCAAGGAGATTCTCATATTGCAGTACAATAGGGTATATATATCACGAATAGCATGTCCTAATTTTCACTCAAAATCAATTTATGAATTTATGAATTTAATAGAGCCAAAACCTAGTAAACACCAAAAATCTATATCATCTATTATAAACCGAATGAAAGCATTTAAAAAATTGAAGAATTTACCACAACACGCTTCAAATTGCCTTTCAGTTTTCAATAATAAGAATCCTATCCTCAAATTAAAGATTGTTTTGATCAACTTCCTCTCGTTTTTAATTTTGAGCTCAAAAGTACACGAACACGGTTATTTGTTTGTTTTTCATAAGGGTTGATTTGATGCTACACGAGATCTTTGGACTTTAATTGCAATTATCTTAACAATAAGTATTGAAGATAAGGCGTCGAAAAGCCGGATGGATTCAATCATTTATTGTGACCGTAATGAAATTATTTAACTATTTTGAATTGTAATATTTTTTTAAATTGAACACTAAACCACTAGAGAAAAGGTATTATACTAAGGAACACTTTGTTAACAATCTTAACAGTTATAAGTTAGATGGTATAGATTGTGTGCAGCTTTTCATGAGAATTTTAAAAAATGGTAGCCGCCATGTTTGTTGCTCGTGATGTTACATGTTTTATAATTAATATACTTAATTTTCAAGAATGACTCTAATACCATGGATTGGCAGATGTTAGTATGACCTACTAATAGACGACTTGCACTAACAGGTCACGTGACCCTATCCCCCTTTAGACGAGCAGCTTTGTCAAAATGAACAACAGAAATGAAAAGAGCACCTTCGGCCATTAGTAGGGAGGCAGAGTTTGAGCTTTTTTGAGAATTTTTTTTTCTTCTTAACGATAAAAAGTGAAAAAATCAGAATGATAGGGGAGGGGTGGATAGGAAATAGTTTAGCCCCCCCCCCCCCCCCCCACTTTAAAAACTGCTCCGCCGTCCCTGAGTGAACAAGGCTATTATTTGTTCATTGTCGTTTGAAGAAACTTAAAAGTGTTTCTAAGGATCTGGAAGGAGTATCTTGTTCTGGAAAAGAAAAGGAGAGAAATGAAACGAAAGAAAAGAAAAATAAAAAGTTCCTGGCCAATCAGCTAAAAGCAACGAAATAGTTACATCAAGCTTTTCACTAATGTCAAATATTCAATATTTTCCATCGCTCATGTCATCTGTCGCTCTGGGACTCGCGAGGCCTCATCCATATTTATGCATACTATAAAGAGCTTCTGATATTAAAACAAAGATATACTACTCAAAAGAAGGTCATATGGTCTGAAAAGGATAGCATAACGTTTAAACTGGGAAGTTCTTTTGGGATTTCAACATCAACTTCTACTTTTATTTTATTACACGCAAAAAAATAATGAAACAATTACAAATATTTAAATTATAAATTTACAAAACGAAGAAAAAAGAAAATAATAATAAGTGTAGGGTGGCTATAGTAGCTCAGGCTTTCAAAATAATGACTTTAATTTGCGTTTTTATATTTGATGTATATTTAAATCCAGTATAAAGAGCCACGTTTCCCCATGAGGCGCCTTGGAATTCGGAAATAGTAAAAAAAAAACGACATATTTAATGAATTGAAGATGGCGGTTGTGACATCACTTCTTAAGTAGTACCAGGACAATTAACTTGTATTTCAACATCAATGACTTTGACTAGAATTTCATAAGATATTTCATTTCTATTTGGCTAAATTTAATTTGAGTTAATGTTAAAGTTCAAGTTAAATACGTAGAAAGGCTTACGACAGGGACTGCAGACATAGCCTTCCAAAAATGATTTATAATTCAGAACATTTATTTTAATATTCTAAGTACTCTTTTCCTAAAATAATATCAGTTTGTAAACAAGGTACAGAGAGCCTTTAATGGTTGTCAAACTAGTTAAAACAGCAAATTCGTTAATGGTGAGTAATGGAGATTTAAGATCGTGTTGATAAATGGGAATGTCACTTTTTCTCATGGTTAAAAAAAGAGATCGTTGTAAGCTTTCGTTTTGAATTCATGGTTACCTTAGTTACCGTTGCTATGTTCCACAAGCTCAATTTGTTAAAACTGAAATTAAAACTCTGATCTCAGGAAATTGATTAGAAACCGTTTCAATAGTCCCCGTCAAAGTTCCTTGGTCTGCACCAACTTGAAAGGTAGCCGTGCCTTTGCATCGAAGCCAGAAGAACGGTGAGCTTGCCATGATAAATACCTTTTTTAACACCTTGGACAATTATTGACATGTCTCTAGCAAAGGCACGGCTACCTTTCAAGATGGCGCAGGGAACTGTGGGGACTATTGTTCAAATTTTATGGATATCCTGAAAAAATCTCTGGGCTGATCAAAGTTAAGCATGGCTACTCCCAGATCGTGATTAGAATTTAGCTGGTTAGGATTAATGGAAGGAGAAAAACCGGAGAACTCGGAAAATCTCTTGAATCCTAAGAGACCCATGCAACAAACTCTACTCACATGTGATGCCGAGAACAGGAATCGAACCCGAGACCCCAGAGGGGAGAGGCGAGTGCACTACCACTACACCACTC
>OZ025219.1:1846165-1903665 GCA_964019055.1 Anthopleura xanthogrammica | reverse complement strand
TCAAAAATGATGGTGGGTCCAGGGGTCAAACTAATCCCTTATATTCAAAATAACGTGTGATAAATAATTTTACGTTTAGTACAAAACAAGCAAAGATCAAGCCATGGTGTGTGCCTTCTGGAAATACAATGCCAGGTAGGACCTGTGTTTTTTTTTTTGGTCACGTAGAAGGACCTAAGAACAAAAGTTTGAATGATGTTTTCGGGGAGGGGTAACTGCTTAGTGTTGAGTGTGATGGTCAGGGTGAGACTAGTATTTAGAAAGACTGTTGCTGTTGATTGAGTGAGAGGTATTTATCATCAAAGCCGTCAAGTGAAAAAAACCTTCACTTTGTTCTAATCTTGTTTTATAGGAGATGGCATAGCTAAGTTTGTTTCGTGCGCGGCCTTCGAAGCTAGAGGTCACGTTAAATAAGGCCTTTAACTTTTATTCATTTGCATATTTTTCTTTAGTAGTGAAAACTCCACGGGATCATGGTCGACAGATGGATGTCGGATCAATAAAAGAAAGTCCAACGAAAACTACACCGTGTGTCACTGTGATCACTTGACACATTTTGCTGTATTGATGAAAGTGACAGTCGACGATAAGGTAGGTAATGTTTTCAGAAGGGGGAAAACTGGAGTACCCAAGAGAAAAACCCTTGAATCAATGGAGATACCTAACAAAGTCTATTCACATATGTGATGTTGAGTCCAGGAATCGAACCCGATACCCTAGAGGTGAAAGGTTTCATTAGCTTTGAGAGGCGTAGCTTCCATCCCCACCCCCCCCCCCCCCCCCACTTCCCCATAATGCTGATGTGGGGGTTGAGACCTCTTTATCATGGCCCAAATGTTTTCCCATTTCAGACCACGCGTCATTCCCTAGAGGTTCATTTCTTTGTTTAACGGTTGCACATGAGAAGACACATAAATATGAATACAACTCAAACAAAGAATCATATTCCCAGGAGAATGACATGTTGTCTGATCTGTAATGGGGAAACAATTACGCCAAGGGTAAAGAGGTCCGTTTGATACCAAGTCCCGATTATCACTAACACTGTGTTTATATGTGTTGAAGGACAAGCCTCTGTCTAGGTCCCACATTGCAGCACTGGAAGCCATTACATATGTGGGATGTTCCATGTCCCTGATTGGCGAAGCCCTGACTATTATCACTTTGATTTGTTTACGGTAAGTTGAAACATGATGCATGATGGATTAAAACCTTTAAATGTTATCAATTCAGGTCATATATATGGCTGTTTTTGCATTTTTCCTTTGAACTTTTTTTTAGTTTGGCCCGAACAGAGACCAACATGATCCATCTTAACTTGGTGGCCGCCTTGGGTTTGGCACAAATAATCTTCTTGTCAGGAATCGGTGCAACAGACAACATGGTAAGATAATGGCCAACCAACATGGCTGTCATGATTAATCAAATGAATGGACTACTTCGACGATACGGCGGCCATCTTGGTAGGGGACAAATATACAAAGCTTTGTTACAGTAATGGTGTTGATTAACATAACAATCCACCACGAGACAATTTGACAAGAGATGAATTAAGAAGATGGATATGAAAGAAAGACTAATAAACGAAACTCTCTATTTTATCTGCCATCTTTGTTTTGTTTTGCCCCCTGGTCCGCCATATTGCCTTGCGATTGGTGACTGAAACTACGTAGAAAAATATATTGATTGTCACTTAAACAACCTGATATAGGGCCAGAAAAAGCCACGATTTGTTTAATTTGTTTCTTCATCAGATCCTACGTATACCCCCAGCATTTAATAGACGGCCCTTTTCATTAATTAAGATTCAAGATGGCCGTCGTATCATCGAAGTATTCCATTGAACAATTATTTTTTTTCTCTTCTTTTTAAGAGTATCTGCAACCAACCAACATGGCTGCCATGATTAATCAATTAGAAAATTATTTTTCGTTTCTTTTTAAGGGTGTCTGCAAATTTGTAGCAATAGCTCTCCATTTCTTCAGCCTGGTAGCCTTCTGTTGGATGTTGGTTGAGGGACTGTGGTTGTACGTGATGGTGGTCCGAGTCTTTGATACAGGGTACAACAGGATAAGACGATACGTCATCGCTGCTTGGAGTAAGTCACACTAAGATATCTGATTGTACTTATTGACAGGGTTTAAACGCTTCAAGACTATTATTTCGCTTATATATAGAAATACCGAGTGGAATTTGATCAGCGGAAGCGCAAAACCACGTGTCATTCTCTTGAGAATGAGATTCTTTGTTTGAGTTCCATATTTATATATATTTTCTTGTGCAACTGTTAAGCAAAGAAATGATGGTTGGAAAACTTTGCGCCCAAAGTAAAATGGTTTATCAATAACTTTTTGCACCCTTCTACTTTAGGTATTCCTGCAGTAATCGTCGTTGTTACTCTTGTCTCGAGTTTTGATGGATACGGCACAAAGAACAGGTATGACATCCGGTAGGGGCAGTATGGCATGCGGTAGATGCAGTATTACATCTGGTAGAGGCAATATGACGTCCGGTTGAGGCAGTATAGCCTCCGGTAAAGACATTATGACATCCGGTAGAGGCAGTATGACATCCGGTAGAGGTAGTATGACATCCGGTAGAGGCAGTATGACATCCGGTAGAGTCAATGATAGAGTCAACATTACAACAGTTAGACTTCATTTCCGGTAGATTCAATTATGACATCCGTCAGGATATATAACAACCGATAGCCTTTGATTTTGAAGCTCTTATCTCTTTTATTAAGTGTATTTTTGTATGTTAATCAGCTGTTGGCTGTCTGTGGTGAAGGGAACTATTTGGAGCTTCGTTGTTCCTGTGCTTGTGATCGTATTGGTAAGTTTTTCTTATTTATTTATCAATCACCCACCCCTCGCCTCCCTCTCCCAGTACCTCGATAGCACCAGTTATTCATATTATGTTGGTGTGTCTTACAGGTGAATGTCATCATTCTTGCACTTGTCGTCAGAGAAATCTTAAAACTCCACAACCCGGCCCCTGCAGATGAGACGAAACTGCAGTCCGTCAGGTAGGTTGGCCATTACCTCACATGTACGCTAAAACATTTGGAGGAGGGAGGAGGCGATCAAAAAGGTGATGGAATAATTCGTTGCCATGGTAACATTCATCATTCCCATGTGACTTCTCTTAGGTCTGGTGTCAAGTCTGCTATAGTGCTGCTGCCCATACTTGGTATTGCTTGGGTGTTTGGTATCCTGGCTGTCAACAGTGAGACGGTGGTCTTCCAGTACCTGTTCGCTATCTTCAACTCGCTACAGGTATTAATTTGATATCCATCCCAGACATTCCATCTTTTCACTGAATTGTTCATCCATCCATCTCTTCTGCATATTCCATCCATCCATCCATCCATCCATCCATCCATCCATCCATCCATCCATCCATCCATCCATCCATCCATTCATCCATTCATCCATCCATCCATCCATCCATCCAGAGATAGATAGATACTTTTATTTAAGCAGGGTAATCCTATCAGTAAATATACACTTACTGTTATCAACAGAAGCCCATCCATCCATCCATCCATCCATCCATCCATCCCGGCATCCATTCATCCATCCATCCATCCATCCATCCTTCCATCCATCCATCCATCCATCCATCCATCCATCCATCCATCCAACCCGGCATCCATCCATCCATCCATCCATCCATCCATCCATCCATCCATCCATCCATCCATCCTTCCATCCATCCATCCATCCATCCATCCCGGCATCCATCCATCCATCCATCCATCCATCCATCCATCACGGCATCCATCCATCCATCCATCCATCCATCCATCCCGGCATCCATCCATCCATCCATTCATCCATCCCGGCATTCATCCATCCATCCATCCATCCATCCCGGCATCCATCCATCCATCCATCCATCCATCCATCCATCCATCCATCCATCCATCCCGGCATCCATCCATCCATCCATCCATAAAGTTTCATGAAACTGTAATTCTACATACGATAACAGTGAAATATAGATGGAAATTAATGTGCTGCATTTTTGCTTTGATTTTCCATTTGCTTCTTAGACTTATCTGCTGTGTGATACTTTAAAATAATACGAAATGAATGAAAGGAAGAAAGTTCTTATTATGATTTGAGAATGACGTCGACATCCCAACTTGCCGTTACTCCAGGTATTTCTAACGTTTTTCTTTTTATTATTTTCAAGGGTTTCATGATCTTCATTTTCCACTGCGTGTTAAATTCCGAGGTTCGCAAAGCATTCCGTAGAAAAAAGCAGATCTGGTCCGACAGCCATCTGTTCCAGTGTCACTCTGTGTCTCCACCTAGATACGAGAGTGAAATGTCGAAAGAGACCAAGTCTACCTCAAATGGAATGGACAAGGTCAGTTGCAAAAGTCACATACTGATTTACAGCTATTTCATAAAAGGTTAAAGGGGGGACGGGGAATGGCAATCCTGCAGTGATTGGTTGCACGACCGAAAGAAACCGCTGTTGGACAATAGGATTTTTTCCTTATTCGTACCAAAAGATGCCTACACCATTTAGAGAAAACCTTATGTGGCGAGTACTATTACATCTTGTTAGTTTAATTGTTAGTTTATTTCCATTAGTTAGTATAAGAGGACCGAGTTTTTTTTTTCTTCTTAAACATTTGCAGATATTTTTAGAACAAAGGTAGAACATTCTACTCAGATATTTTTAAACCCTGAGTGTTGGTCTGGCCGAGGGAATTTATCTTAATATCTTAATAACATAAAATGTTCCTATTTCAGAGGCCACCTTTTTCGACATCAGCTTCAAGGATTTTCCTGAGATGAGATGACAATTTGCAGAAGGACTTTTCCATAACTTGGATCAATGTTTGGGAGAGAAAGAACTGTAATATGCCTTATATGGTGTTGATCGAAGCTAGACTTGGGATAGAAAATAAGGTGCGTTTTGATCTGCCTTGGGTACAAACTTCTTTTGTTAATCATGCCTTATAGGGCGTTGATCAAAACTAATGCATTCTGGTCTACCTTAAGTAAACAAAAATAAAATCAGAAAAGACAATATGTATCAAAGTTGTAGTGCAGATGAGTCGTAGGTAGCACTAGCTTCATTATCTATTGAGTTAACCATTCCAATGGTTGTATCATTAATATTGTAATGTATATCTTATTGATGGAGTTCTTATTTCCAGAATTGAGGAAGAGACTGGGAACTTGTTTTAATAAAAAAAAAAAAATCACATGGAAGACCACACTAAAATTATTAAGCGAGTCAATGGTTTGAACCCAGGACTAGTAGCTGTGTGAGTAATGTGATCGTCCGGGTGAGTGTAGTCTTGAGAAATGCTGTTGGTGGAGAACAAGCATTCACCACTGTACTCTGAAGATGACTTCCGCTCAGGTTGTCGAAACATAAGTCACCACCATCACCAGTCTTTCTCAAGACTACACTCACCCGGACGACCACATTACTCACTCCACTCCACTTAACATGTTTGGGTAAATACTGACTGATTTACAGCCTTTTAACAAATCTTAAAAATAAGAGAGAATGTATGGTTTTTGGGGGATACTGTCCTACAACCCCATACATTCTCTCATTTTTGCGATTTTTAAAAGCTTGCAACTCAGTATTCACCTAAATATGTTCAAACTCCGTGAATATTACTTATTAGTATAAATACGAAGGTGATTATACAAAATCGCGCGCTCTGATTGGTTTTCTATCTCGGATTATCAGCCGATAATCACCTTTTCGGACAAAATGGCTGTCAGCGTGACCGTCGCGCTTTTAAAAAATAAAATATTTTCACTTTCAATGTTGTTTCCTTCTTTCTTTTTTGAAATAATCACCTTTTTATTTATACTAAAACAATTATTCACCTCAAGCTCAGTGGTTATCGATGAATATTTACCTCGCAGCTCGAAGACTCGCCGCTCGGTAAATATTCATCGATAATCACTTCGCCTTCGGCGAATAACTGCTAAATATTTTGGCATGACTTTTTTAGTGATGGGAATCATTCCTTAATTAGATTGATATTTTCATTCGGCCCCAGTCCCTTCCTCAATTCCGGAAAGGCCAATTCTATTACAAAGTTTTAAGCTTGTATTCTTATCTATGCGAGGTACGTAATTTAAAATTTAAATTTAAATTTAATTTAATTTATAATTTTAAACTTACAACGAAATAAAAATACTAATTGTAGCTGTAAAACTGTATATTTACATTAAAAGGAAGAGTTATACATGGTGTGTGTATTAGACAATCCCCTTAAAATTCTCATCCCTAACCCACAATTAACCCATTAAGAAATCATTTGCAAAGGCCAGGCACTGAGGGTGGTCACTGCCGGGGTTTCTTTACGTCCTCAGTGGTTCTTTTTAAAACGTTAAAACGTCCCTCCGATGCTGGGTTAGGTAGTGTGGAGAGACGAGACCGCCATTTTACGTGAATATCCGAGCCAAACGAAAGTCTAACAGTAGTAGATGTTATTACAAAAGCAGCACTTTCTCCTAGCTCAGTTATTTTAAGTCCCTGAGTGTTGGTTCGGCCGGTACTGGAACCACGACCTCCGCACGAAAGGAAAAAAATCACAAATTTTATTTGCATTATAGTGCAATACACGTGTGTCTTTATATGAGGATCACTTTAATACTAATGAAGAAGACTTTATCGGGTATAAAGGTCCATGCACGTGACGTGTATGGTCACTCCAATTAGACCTAAGGCTTATGAATTTTTCATGAGTTTTTGAATATGTTTTTAAAAACTATGTTTATTTAGCTCTCAGAAAAGATATATCCTTTTAGAGTGCTTACACTATGTCCATGAAATAAAATCTAAATAGTTACTACCTAATAGTTTTTATTTAGTGACTATTAGTCACTATCACTCAACTGGAACAGCTTCAGTAACAATAAAGTATGCCTCTATTAAATAAAGTATTATCTTTCTATTGTCTTGAGTATTTGATTTCCCTTGTGTATTGTTACTGAAGCTGTTCCAGTCGAGTGATAGTGACTAATATCACTAAATAAAAACTATTAGGTAGTAACTATTTAGATTTTATTTCATGGACATAGTGTAAGCACTCTATAGCCTTAATGAAATTCACTATATATGTAACGACCGGCAGGGCAGGTCTGTACTCTTTACTGGGCTGCTGACGTGGAACGACCAAAGATCAAGTAAAGAACAGACAGAGTCATAATTGAGTCGTTTAATTTGTTACAGCACGTAAGAACTACAGAAGTAATAATAATAAATCTAGAATCATTTAAATGTCTAATTATCATATAATATTTTGCGTTGAATTTGTTCAATCAATTCAGTATATTATTAAGTACATTATATACGATGCATTCGGTAAATCAATCTTGGAACTCTACACTACAGTGATTAACGCGTATATTTGTATTTGAGTTCAATTTTGGATTAATTTGCACTAGTGCGAATTATCCCAAATTGAACTCGAAACCATATGATTACTTGTTAATGATATACATGAAAAACCTTACAAACATTACCGTCCGACATTGAAAATCTCAAGATAAAACTCTGAGCGCGCGCTCTTCAACTGAAACCGACAAAAACTTTATTCAAAAACTGACAAACAAAAATCACCATTGAAGTAATTTTACAACTTCTTAGCCATTTTCGCCGCTTAAACCTGTTCCTTCGCGATCGGTAAATGCATAGTCTTGATGCTTAATAATGTTATCAATAGCAGAATCCAAAAAAGTTCGGTTTAGACCGTTTTCGGAAAATGTAAGTTGCACTTTTTTGTAATTTTACTCTTTTTGGCACTATTACAGATGTTTGCACTGTGTCACGCTTGAATTGCGGCACCGTTCTAAGCCAATCAAATTCGAGTAATTTTTTCATGTTTATTATTATACATATAATCAACAACAATCATTGGTACTATAATGAGAATTAACAGTGGATTCCACAGAGTGAGAATCTGGAGGGTGAAAAAACCGGAGAACCCGGAAAAACCCTCGAAGCACAGGAGATAACCAACAAACAACTCTACTCACATACGACACCGAGAGAGCAAACTAAAAAACAACAATCACTCAATCAATCTAATCAATCAGACTACTAAATACGTCAAGTTATGATTGCGTTACAATATATCTTAATTTATAAGCACATCTTAGCTTCATCGGTGATATCTTTCTCGAGTATATCCATCTTTTGTCTCCACACTTCGTAAAGATTAAAAGGTTTCTTCTCTCCATTCACAAGATCATACAGGTTACTTCTCACCAATCTCTCGTGATAAGCAAGAGTGTTTGCTCCGTCAACAGTAGCTCGGTGGATTCTTCGATTTCCTTTCTTCACTGCAATTTCCCATCCGTTTTCATTTTCGTTCGATGGTCTGAATTCTATACGCATGTCATTTCCCTCTCTCGAAAGGTGCACCCAAAGTGTATCACCTACAATCAGTGCATTTTCTGCGTAGTTGCCTGTCACCGTGGGTCCATATTCTTCAACATTGAAGGTTTGTGCTTCCCCTAACCTTATATTCCATTTTTTTCTCGTGGGATTTTTTGCAGGAACTCCGAGGACTACTTGTTTTGGTTCGTTGCTGTCATCAGTGTAATCACTCGTAAATTTGTATCCATCAACTGACCTGGACATTAGACCCAAACATTCACTGTTTAAATTCACTGCTGGTCTGTCATCATGCTTAAGATCTAGAAGTAGCTGATAATTTCCAGGTGTCCCAAAGACAATGCGTTTTGCTTCTGGAACATGGATTTTGATTGAAGACTTCTTGAACGGTTCACCTGGTGGAGAATAATACTTTGTTTGGTATATTAGCTTCTTATCTGACTTCAGGTAGTACATTTCAATAAGGCTAGAATAATCTTTCAGGTTATAATCAATCAAGCCGTCGTCAACAGCAAGAAAAGAATTTGCTGGTAATTGCAGAGAAAATTGGTGACTTTCACCCGATTCCATTGGATCGCCACTATAACGGCCCAGAGAGACTATAAAGTCCCCACAAAGGCCAGGAATTGGATCAGCTTCTAGATCAACATCCAGGTGATAATGAAAGGGTACACCCGGAACAGGTCGATCCTTGATATTCCAATCAGCATGGAATCGCCAGGAGCCGTGATGAATGCCAATCCCTCTGTTAATTCCATAATCGCCAAGCGTATAAGATTTTGCGCATCCACCATTGGCCTCATGCAAGTTTGGAACCGGTGTGCATATTGCACTGCTTCCTTCAGGCCCAACGAGGTATAGCTTCATTTCTTTAATATCGCCTGGTTTTGTTCTTTTGATTATGATCCTCCCAGTGAAGGTGTGTTCCTTATATCTCTCCGCTTTACTGTTTCTCATGAAGACAACTAGTGTTTGTGTTTCTTCATCGTACACAACATCTCTAAACTTGTAGTCGGTGAATGCGTCTGGTGTCTGCGTCTTCCAGATGAGGAATATGTTGCCAAGGGTTTTGTTTGAATCCTCTGTGATAGTGTGAGTAAAGTCGCGTGTGTTGTGAAGATAGATAATATAATTGTTCCTTCCACCATTGTTTTTGACGATACAGTTTTTGTCATCTCCCATCACAATTTCGTCATCAAATGGAGAGCCTAAAATTTAAAAGTATTTATCATCAGTAAGGTCAGTCCGCGTTTTCTGATGAACATACTCTTGTCCGCCGTTAAAAGAAATTTGGTAAGTTGATCAAAACATATAGAACTATAACCATGCTCCGAAATACCTTATAAATTATCGTATAACACACCCTACATCTATGGTTACAGTTTATGCAATAAATCCCATATTCAACTGTCTTAACCATTAGTGTATGCGTTAAACGGTGGCGATAACCTTTATTTATCGCCACTACTGATGATATCGTGTTATCGGCACTTTTTAACGCATACTAATGAGTGTGTGTGTGTGCCTTGACATGCTGAAATACCCGACTAACTTTAGTGACACAATATTTCCCCATAAAAAATGAGACAAACTTGAATCGCTAGATTTAAAAAAAAATTAATAAACCTACTTTGCCTCGAACCCTGGACCCCAACCTTACTAACCACTATACGAAGTATTATTTGGTCAACACATGTACAGTTTTTTGGGAGTATGATATTAGCGATGTCTCAATATGTTAATTTAACAAGTCTAAGACGAAATATTTTTAATTTTATTAATAATTTTGCCATCGGTCATATGATAAATTCGCCCTCGCCTTCGCCCTCGTGATCTTTAAGCTTCACTCGCGACGATAAATCTTTTATATTACTCGTTTCCATTCTCGTAAAATTAACGCGAATCTCAAAAAATCGCTAAATTTAAGTCATTTTTTTAATGTCATTAATTACGGTTGCCCAAAAATGTCACGGCAAAACTTTTATTACTCACGGCAAAACTTTTATTACTCACGGAAAACTTTCATTACTCACGGCAAAACTTTTATTACTCACGGAAAACTTTCATTACTCACGGCAAAACTTTTATTACTCACGGCAAAACTTTTATTACTCACGGAAAACTTTCATTACTCACGGCAAAACTTTTATTACTCACGGAAAACTTTCATTACTCACGGCAAAACTTTTATTACTCACGGCAAAACTTTCATCACTCACGGCAAAACTTTTATTACTCACGGCAAAACTTTTATTACTCACTGCAAAACTTTTATTACTCACTGCAAAACTTTTATTACTCACGGCAAAACTTTTATTACTCACTGCAAAACTTTTATTACTCACGGCAAAACTTTTATTACTCACTGCAAAACTTTTATTACTCACGGCAAAACTTTTATTACTCACTGCAAAACTTTTATTACTCACGGCAAAACTTTCATTACTCACGGCAAAACTTTTATCACTCACGGCAAAACTTTTATTACTCACTGCAAAACTTTTATTACTCACTGCAAAACTTTTATTACTCACGGCAAAACTTTTATTACTCACTGCAAAACTTTTATTACTCACTGCAAAACTTTTATTACTCACGGCAAAACTTTTATTACTCACTGCAAAACTTTTATTACTCACGGCAAAACTTTTATTACTCACTGCAAAACTTTTATTACTCACGGCAAAACTTTCATTACTCACGGCAAAACTTTTATTACTCACGGCAAAACTTTTATTACTCACTGCAAAACTTTTATTACTCACGGCAAAACTTTTATTACTCACGGCAAAACTTTTATTACTCACTGCAAAACTTTTATTACTCACTGCAAAACTTTTATTACTCACTGCAAAACTTTCATCACTCACGGCAAAACTTTTATTACTCACGGCAAAACTTTTATTACTCACGGCAAAACTTTTATTACTCACGGCAAAACTTTCATTACTCACGGCAAAACTTTTATTACTCACGGCAAAACTTTCATTACTCAAGGCAAAACTTTCATCACTCACGGCAAAACTTTCATCACTCACTGCAAAACTTTTATTACTCACGGCAAAACTTTCATCACTCACTGCAAAACTTTTATTACTCACGGCAAAACTTTCATCACTCACTGCAAAACTTTTATTACTCACGGCAAAACTTTCATCACTCACTGCAAAACTTTTATTACTCACGGCAAAACTTTCATCACTCACTGCAAAACTTTTATTACTCACTGCAAAACTTTTATTACTCACGGCAAAACTTTTATTACTCACGGCAAAACTTTCATCACTCACGGCAAAACTTTTATTACTCACGGCAAAACTTTCATCACTCACGGCAAAACTTTTATTACTCACGGCAAAACTTTTATTAATCTCGGCAAAACTTTACATACACAATACACATGCATACTTTTATTAAATCTTGAAAGTAACTTGGTTTGCGGTATTCCTGTGTAAATTTCAAAATGGCGGATGAAGTGGACGAGAGGTCACTTCTCGAATCTTTGTTTTATAAACAAACGTTCCTTTAACGAGCGATGCTCTGGAATATTCAAATTAATTTTCGCTTCAAGAACTCTCAAAATTAATGGGAGGGCGGCAATATTCAGTAAAATTTTCATTGGAGACATACTACTAATGTACTAACTTCAAATTCCACATATTGCCTCAAACGTTTAATTTGCATAACAGAATATTCCGGGGGATGGTTATAGTGTCACATGTTTCAAACCCCTTATGAGTTTTGACTGACATAAGAATTTCAATATCCTTACTATCAATCACGTGACTTTTCTGGATTTGACTGGGGTGCAAACATGATTGTCTGGGGGGCAACTAGCGATTCTAAAATCAAATCACACCAAAATGACTCCTCAATGTATTCTATCTGACTATTTGTACAACATGAAACCAGAAAACAAGATACACAGACAACCTCCAACATTCTCCAAGCTGGTCAAAACGGAGATATTACCGGAAGTGACGTCTATTGATAGTAAGCAAACGAAAATCACACTACGGATGCTAACAAACTACAAGTATGAATGTGGATTTAGTACACTTACCATGAAATACATTGACATCAGTGACGTAACCAATTTTGTATTTGTTTACTTCGCGTGAACTTTCTGAATCTTTCAATCTAAGGTAAATCGATGTACTTGGATCAATACCAGTGTCTCTCATATCGTACTTTATCCCAACAAAAACTTTGAATGCTAACCCATTGCTACTTGTTGGAAAATGAACGCTGTCTGGGTTCATGCCTTGAAATGATAATGTATTGATTCCCGTACCCAGGATTCCCCACAAACAGTTCTCGTGATAAGTCCATTTATTGCAGACCAGTCCAGTCACAAGAAGCATATCGTCACCAGCGCCAGTCCACACTCGAATATTATGACCTGAATACGCGAGGCCAGTCATTTGCCCAATCACAACATTGTCTGGGTTTTTCTCTTCATCATCGTTTTCTACCCTTGTATCAATATGAACTCCCCTGATCCAAAAATCTTGGGCAATCATAGTTGTGGTGGCAAAAACTGCCACTCCCTTTCCGTCGGGTTTCCTTACATTCCCATAAAAGTCATATCCGAGCGGTACTTTGCCTTCAGGTTCGAAAATGATGTTGGCATACTTTGACTTGTCAAAAATCCTGTTTTTTCCCATGGTAAGATAGTCATTCTCTTCTCCGGGAGTGGTCTTAGCATCAAATACGACATTAGGATCAAGATCAACACCGCTAATAGGTTGATAAGAATGTCCTCGCATCCCTAATATTATATTACCTTGGTTGATTTGGTAAATGGTGTCAAAGCCAGTATGGAGTTCGAAATCGGAAATGAACTGCTCGGTTATGTTACCTTCGTTTTCAAGATAGTGCAAAGAGCCCGCTTTCAGTTTCTGTATTGTCTCAATGTGATTTTTTATCGTGCCATAAGGATTTACACTATTAATCAAATCGATGATAATTGATGCAAGAGATAACAAGCATCCTATAATGGCACCGATTGGACCTGCTACTGCAGCCAGTGTACTTCCAGCCGTTGCCAGTGCCCCCACAACGAATGCTGTCACTCCAATGGCTCCACTAGCAACTCCCATTGATGCACTGGCAATATTTAGAGACCGTTCTTCTGGAGGAGAATCTTTATCGTGGATTGCATTATGCAATTGCCAGCCACAGAATGCTACATTGGCGGCATCAAAAAATGGCCCACTTATCGTGTCGACCCACGTTACAGCCTTTGCCCATTTCTTGGCGTTATTTAAACCTTTCACGAGATCGTCATACCCTTGGGTGTTCTTCATGAATGTTGACACTTCATTGTCAAAATAGTCACCTATTCTTTTTTTCCACGTATTCGCGCTATCAATGATGTCATCTACATCGTCTACAGTACCTTTTATCGTACGTTCAGCTACTACCTTGTTATACTGAGTCATACCGTTGATAGTTTGACGGAAATGACCTTTGTGTTTCACTAACTGGCGAATCAGTTCAGATGCAATTGGGGAGACGGTTGCTTGTGTTGTGTCAAAAACGGTTAGGGTTGTCATAGCGATCCTGAGTGACTCCATGGCCTCTTCTTTCTTTCCTTGTTCCATTTGGGATATCGCAGCAACTACACCAGATCTCCACCAGATGCCAACAGCACCAACATAAAGTGATGTCAACGATGAGCCTGTATTCAACATTCGAATAGGATCACCTCGTTTAAGGATGTTATTTTGGACTTTTGTTAAACCACGTGCGAAAGACGATCTGCGTCCATCTGCCTCCAGCAAGAAGAAGAGGGAAAGCACTGAGCAGAGAACCAAGACACGCAGCATTGTCAGATGTGTCTGAAATTTAGAATGACAGAAAATTCTTAGAAAAAGTACATTATTAACATGGCGGGCTAGGTTGAAATTCTTTCGTTTACTATGATCATGAATAGATTAATGTCTACTCTCCACTTACTCTCACAAGAAAAATCTATGAATCTTTACTTTTTTCCTGTCAAGAATGGAGACCTTTCCCACAATGAGGTGAAAAACTTAAGAATAATTCTTCGCATATGCTCATATCTTATGACCCTGTCCCCAAGTTCTCAAGATCATCCCTATGCTAAAGTCAAACTAAGAATACTTAAAGATCTAGTCTTACGAGAATGACACTATCCCTGAAGAATATATCTTATAAAAATAGACATGCTACATAGTTCATTGTCAAAATTTTATTTTGATACGAGGCCGAAAACAGAGATGAACTGGGAAAAAACCCTTAATGTTTGAATGAATGAAAATAATGATAAAATTAAACAAAATATGTAGCCAAAGTAGACTGAGAAAACGTGAAAAAGAGACAAAAATAACTAGGAACTAAATAGCTATCAACATGTTGTCTAAGGAAAAAACTAAAAAAATCTCTATGTTTAAACAGAAAAAAAAACAATAAAACTTACAACTTAAAAAAAAAAAAAAAAGAACAAATCAAAGAAGACTGAAAAACAGATAAAAGGCTACTCAAATAATGATAGAAAGAATTTTTCAAATCTTTCAGTACCTGTTTTTTTGTTGTTGTTGTTTTTTTTTTTTTTTTTGCATGGACTGAAAGACCTTCGATAGTGAAGTGAAATGTCGCTTTTCTTTTTCAAATATCTGTTTTGCTTACAAAGATATTTGGGTTTAAAAAATGGCGGCCATTCTTCCTGACGACGTCATACTATCAATACTTGAACAGCCTAAGGTTATGATAAGCTATATCTCAGCCCAATTTCAATTAAAATTAACCAAATTTGGCATTATTATAGCACTCTAGAAGTTTTTGAAAATCAATTGTAAGGTCCCAGGCCACCCTTACTTAAAATTCAAGTTTTTGACATTTCTACCTTTACAAGACGGATAATATCAAATGAGGCTTGGTAAAAATATCTTTTATGGTCATAGGCAAAAATTTGTATCAACAATTTCTGCTAAAGTTGGAAAAAAACAAAGCAATCGCAGGAAAGCAAAAAAAATTGTTAGGGGCCTGGACACCAGTAAGTTGCCATAGCAACCACAGTTTGTGCTTTATCATGTTTCTTGTTGTCAATACAAGTATACTGCAAAGTTTGAATGATATTTATTGAATACTCACGGAAATATACTGAAATCTATATTGAAGCAAATGCGAGTTGAGAATATGACGTCGTCGAAGTCCTAATTTGCATAAAGTTTAAACTTGAATATCTCGCGAACTTTAAAATACTAACAAGAAATAGTAAACTCCAGTTTTCTTCTTTTGTAAAGTACTTTAACATGTGTTGAAATAGTAAAAATTGGAGACATTGAAATTTGATCAGAGTAGCACTTTCATGCGTAATGGAAAAAGAAAACAAAAATGAAGTTATAAGTTAAGAAAAGAACGATTAAGATCAATGAAAGAAAATACGAAAAAACGAAATAGAGTAAGAAAGAAACGAAAAGGTAGAAAAGAGAAAAAATAATAGAAAGCACTGATAAACTACCAGTTAAGTAGACAGCGCGCGCGTTGTATATATGATTATAAAATATTTGAGATACTACGCGCGCTCTGATTGGCTGACTACCCTGTTTATATCAGAGGACAGAGACACGCTCAGCCTTTTGAGGAAAAAATACCCGAAAAATCACGGAAGAAAATGATTTGAATGTTAAAGTAGAGCCGTAATTTTGTTTCGAAGACTTTAATTTCCTAGGAAACAATTCATTAAACGAAAAATAAGTGACAGTGCAAAATAAATATGAAAAAGTAAGATTTTCTCAGCTATCAGAGGGAGAAATCCACTGCAATCTCAGCTAAATACCAAGCTAAGTGGACATTGTGAATTTTTGAAAGCAAATACTGTGCTATTAAGATAAAATAATAAATTTAAACCTATGTTTTATTCATGAAAGCCTTGATTTTTATTCGTATTAAACGGCGTTTGGCGTAAAAGTCATAATTACGAAAAGTTAAAACTCGGCGTACGAAACAACCACCATCAGCTTCAAAAACAACAACAACAAGATATATTTAAAAAAGTCATTTTTAAAAGAACTTATGGTGATTTTTAACAGCTTAGCGAAAAGAAAACGGTATTCTGACTGAGTTTTACTTAATGAATGACGAAGAGCTTGAAAAAAAACTGAGAATATTTTACGGCAAAGCTAAAACAAGGAAGGCAAAGAATAGAGTCGACCTTTGCTGCTAAAAATTCACTACTGCATTAAAAAATCTCAATAATCCCCCGTAAAACCGATGTTTTCAGATAAATTCAAATCCATCTTTTTTAGTTTATCGAATCAGATGTTAAATTCAGCGATCAGGAGCATCAAGGACTGAGAAAAGAAGAAAATGTAAAGTTAAAAAATCCTATGAATTTACTAACCTGAAAAAATTCGTCTCCAAACAATTCACAAGGCCTTACTATTAGAAATGTGTGCCGGCTTATGTCACTCTTTACTGTTGTAGATGAAGTAGAAAAAGACAGCGAGAGCTCAGAAAAGAAAGCTTTTTCCCAGTTTTTCCACCAAGCTTTGTAAAATAAATAAACTTACAGTCCTTGTAGCTTGTGAACATCAGCCAAAGCATACACCACGAGCTGAAAGATTTCCTGTTCAAACCTTACCTCATCTGTTTAATCTTATAAAAACACGTCTACAATTCATTTTCAGTACATCTTTGACTTTGCATTAGTTTCATTAACATTTCAGAACATTTCTCGCCGTGATTTTGAAAGAGTTTTCAATGATTTTGCCTCGTTAAATTCCATTTCTGTACTAAGGAATTTGGTTGCTGTCAATGAAACTTTTGTCATGCGTACAAGCCTTGTTTTTGATTCTAAGTTGGAAGAATTTCAATTTCATCAGCTTATTGTCGTAAAATAGTTTAAAATATTTTATAAAAGCAATATAAAACGTCCGCTTGTGTCTATATACTGTGATATAAACACTCTGGGAGCTGTAGAGCACTCGAGAAGTCAAAGAAACACTCGGCTGCGCCTCGTGTTTCTCTACGACTTCTCTCTTGCTCTACAGCTCCCAGCGTGTTTATATCACAGTATATAGACACGCGCGCCGTTTTATATTCCTTAACTATAAAATTATGAATAATTGATGGCGATAACCGACAAGAGAAAAAAAAATTAGTTCCCAATTTAAATCGGGGCGTCTAGTATAATTATCTTCAAATGTAAACCATTATTTTTTTTTTTTTTTCAAATGAAATTCTTTTTTTTTTGTTTAATAGTTGATGCATCATATAATCAATGTAAGATGTAACCTTTAACCTTTACTTTTGAAAATCATTGCTTCAATGCATTTGCGAAAATATCAAGAATACTTAAAAATGAAAACTTTTGGACAATGTAGAATATCATCGTCAATTCAATAAGAAGTAAGAAGAGGTCAACAAAAGGTAAATTAAAAACAAGTCAATAAAAAAAGAAGAAAAGAAAGCAGAGTCAAATTTGTCACATAAAAAAAAAACAGAAAGGAGAGAAAAAAACGAATAGACATTATATCCATTTTCGCTTAAAAAATAAGTAAGAAGAAGTAAGAAGAGGTCAAGAAAAGGTAAATTAAAAACAAGTCAATAAAAAAAGAAGAAAAGAAAGCAGAGTCAAATTTGTCACATAAAAAAAAAAACAGAAAGGAGAGAAAAAAACGAATAGACATTATATCCATTTTCGCTTAAAAAATAAGTAAGAAGAAGTAAGAAGAGGTCAAGAAAAGGTAAATTAAAAGCAAGTCAATAAAAAAAGAAGAAAAGAAAGCAAATTTGTCACATAAAAAAAACAACATAAAGGACAGAAAAAAACGAATAGACATTAGATCCATTTTCGCTTAAAAAATAATATGAAAATTACAGTGTTTAGAAAGATGAACACTTTAAATTTTAGTTATTCCCTAAAAAAAACGAATAAATGGCATATGTTTTCATTTTTTTAATTTCAGACTTTTTTTTAAACTTTTTTAACTTCATAGAATGGGACCGGGACCGAAAATTACGATAATAGTAACGACAAAAAAGGTAAAATAAATACATGACAAATTACTTTATGGCACCACAAGATTGAAAAAAAAAAAAAAAAAATAAGGATAACAAAAATAAAAATAAATAAATAAAAACAATTCTTACCTTAAATATAGTGCGAAAAAACCTTCTTCTCTTTGGTTCTAAATTGCTGGGCAACTTAGAAAGAATAAAAGCACAACCCAAAATCCATGCCTTTTATGCAGTCTGCGGTGAGGTCATTTCACGCAACAACCTAAAAATATTGACAACCTTAATAAGAGATGAGCTTACCGTATGACATAAGCTCACTACTGTCATGGCAATTCACAATCTAACGGCACAATATACAAAAGGTAATCCCAGCAAAAGAAGCTAAACTCGCGGGAAAAAAATACATATTAATTCATGGCACCCCAGATTTAAGAAGAAAAAAACAGGAAAAAAAACACTTCTTACTTTAACTGTAGTGCGGAAAAAAAACCTTCTCTTTGGTTCGAAACAAAAGCAAGAACAATAAAGTCCCTGCAACTTAGACAGCCTGCGGCTAGATCATTATACCGGCCAACAACCAAAATTGTTGACAACCAGAACAAGAGATGTGTCTAGCGTATGACATAGGCCCGCAACTGCCATGACTATTTAAAATTTAACGACAGAATATAAGAAACTCGACGAAAAGAAACTAAACTTACAGAAAAAATACAAATTACTTCATGGCACCCCCAGATTTAAGAAAAAAATAACAGAAAAAAAAACAACACACTTCTTACTTTAGCTGTAGTGCGGGAAAAAAACCTTCTCTTTGATTCGAAACAAAAGCAAGAACAATAAAGTCCCTGCAACTTAGACAGCCTGCGGCTAGATCATTATACCGGCGAACAACCAAGAATGTTGACAACCAGAACAAGAGATGTGTCTAGCGTATGACATAGGCCCGCAACTGTCATGACAATTTAAAAATCTAACGGCAGAATATAAGAAACTCGAAGAAAAGAAACTAAACTCACGGAAAAATACATATTACTTCATGGCATCCCCAGATTTAAGAAAAAAATAACAGAAAAAAAACACACTTCTTAGTTTAACTGTATTGCGGGAGAAAAACCTTCTCTTTGGTTCGAAACAAAAGCAAGAACAATAAAGTCCCTGCAGCTTAGACGCCCTGCTGTGAGATCATTACACCGGCGAACAACCAAGAATGTTGACAACCAGAACAAGAGATGTGTCTAACGAATGACATAGGCCCGCAACTGCCATGACTATTTAAAATTTAACGACAGAATATAAGAAACTCGACGAAAAGAAACAAAAGTTACGGAAAAATACAAATTACTTCATGGCACCCCCAGATTTAAGAAAAAAATAACAGAAAAAAAAAAAACACACTTCTTACTTTAGCTGTAGTGCGGGAAAAAAACCTTCTCTTTGATTCGAAACAAAAGCAAGAACAATAAAGTCCCTGCAGCTTAGACGGCCTGCAATGAGATCATTATACCGGCGAACAACCAAGAATGTTGACAACCAGAACAAGACACGTGTCTAGCGTATGACATAGGCCCGCAACTGTCATGACTATTTAAAATCTAACGGCAGAATATAAGAAACTCGAAAAATAGAAACTAAACTTACGGAAAAATACATATTACTTCATGGCAACCCCAGATTCAAAAAAAAATAATAATAATAATTCTTACTTTAACTGTATTCAGGGGGAAAAAACCTCTTTGGTTCGAAACAAAAGCAAGAACAATAAAGTCCCTGCAACTTAGACGCCCTGCGGTGAGATCATTATGCCGGCGAACAACCAAGAATGTTGACAACCAGAACAAGACACGTGTCTAGCGTATGACATAGGCCCGCAACTGTCATGACTATTTAAAATCTAACGACAGAATATAAGAAACACGAGGAAAAAAAACTAAACTTACGGAAAAATACATATTTCTTCATGGCAACCCCAGATTTAAGAAAACTAGACGCTCTTGGAGCGTTCACTGGGTTGCCTTTGCAAGTGTTCTAGAGCTTGATGATGAACATTACAAATCTCCAAGCTCATTCCTCTTACTTATTTCGCGCAGGAGTTTTCCTCTCCTGTGGAGAACAACTTTTTATCTTACTTTTCTATGTGGACGACAGGTTTGATTGCGTTACTAACGCGTTTTAATGAGTATTAAGTTACTTGTTAACCTAGACTACCTTAAAGACTAGCATGTCTGATGAAAAAACTATATCTATTTCACGATTGAAACTGCTCACTGCCAAATAAGTTTTTTATATCAAGATGAAATTTTGGTTATCCAAGAGCATTTTTACTCACTCACAAAGTAGTGCTAATATGATTGTACCAAAGAAAAGAAATTTTCTGCAATTTTTTTAGTCCTGCTTGGTTCGCGTTCAAGTCTTCCAGCATGGCAGTGTTTACATATTACGCTATTAAGCTTATAGTAATTAAACTTTGAATAACGAGACCTCAAGTCATTTACTGAGTCTTTATTATCACCACTATATACAGTAAGTTACAGATATTAAAATGCATAGCTTCCTCAAAAATATCACAGTCACTGAATGTATTCTGGATCGAATCATCGTTTGTTTGATATACAAAGACACTTTTGATATTGTGCCCTAAAACATACCATTGCCAGAAATATTGGACATTGTCAGCGGTGTTACGCATGAATGAAAATGAAGTGGTTTTCTAGAGGAAAAATATAACTACATGGTTTCCAAGCACATATTTATATTCAACTATGATGTTAGTAAAACAATTAAAAATAGTTACTTGACAATCAAAAGAACAACTATTATTTTTCTGTTGATAAGCCTCACCACAGGAAGCCCATGAAGGACAAGAAACAAGTTTCAAACGTAAATCGTTACTTTAAGCTTCCTTATTGTATCTCAGCAGTCAATAGGAGCTTGTAAAAACAAAATGGCGATATTTAGGGGGTTTTGAAGCTGTTTGGAGCAGTTCTCTGTGGTTTCTTGTCATTTTTAACTGAAAACTTCGAGCTAACAACGCGTCGAATCGCTTAAAATTTAACCTAACTTCAAGCTTCTTGGGAACCTACATTCTGAAGGCATGCTGTCTATTTTGAGCGGTTTTGGATTTATTAAACACTCGTTTGGTGATATCGAGGTGGAGCTCTTTTACTTTTAAATTTTTTCGAGCTCAAATAAGACGATTTTGGGGTCAAGTGTGGCCAGATTTATAGACGATGTATGGAATCTAGAGCTTTCGAAGCCTTTCGAAGGCAAGTAGTCCGGGAACCAATATGTCGCATGATCCAATGATCATTTTACGCTTATTTAGTAGCTTGTAGGGTGGGTTGTTTGTCGCGATGTGGAGCTCAGAGGAAATAAAACCCTATTCGCCGTAAATAGAGGAAGCTCTATATTCCCCATACATTTCCTATAAGACTCGGCGGCTATTTTGTAAGCTGAAACGCATCATTGCGCATGGATGAGCAGGCTCATGTCCCATATTTCTGGCAATGAGCAATTCAATATATAAAATAATACCGATTATGACTACATAAAAAAACAACGATTTCACCTTGAGTTTCAGTGAATTACAGTTCTTATTTTCTGTGCTCTGACACATCTTGTCATCGATGCAAATATTCAACATGCCGTCTTGGCAGCTCGCTTTCTCGTAGATCACAATCTGCTCGTCTGACTTCAAGTTCTTGTGGTCAGCTTCAAAGTTTTGCTTCTCAATTGTTTTGTAGTTTGTCTCCGTATAGTTTGTATTTGAGATCTGACAAGATCTCGATTGGCAAGTTTGGCTAGATAGTTCTAAGATTCTCATAGTTTGCTCATAGATTCTCATATAGTTCTCTCTTTGGGACGTGGACCAACCCGTTCCAAAATCGCTCAATTGTATCTCTTAGTAAGTAGTTTGAGCATACCGATAAAAAAGCTAACGACAATGGTAGGCCAATTGCCTACAGACAACAAACCTCGATCAAGAAAACAGCCCTAATAAGTAATTTTCTAACGACGAACCTCTAAGGAATGATGCAATGGCGACCGAGCAGACCGAGCAAAGACAAATACCTCATGCTCAATAGACCCATTCGAAAAATGGCCGCCTTCATTTACATATTTTCTAAATTTATTGCCTCAAGAGAAACAAAACATGTCAATTGAAAGAAGATAATATAAATAAGGATTCTGTGAAAAATCTGAGACAAAAAAGTGATTATATTAGAAGATATTGGAGTTTAAAGTGTGTAAATGACACCAAAGCGAGGCTAGTCAGTATTGATCAGCAAAATCTCATACTTATATCTGTAAATTCATTCCATAATAACTTAAAAGAAAAAAATACCAAAGCATTCAAACTTTCCCTGTTCACTCACTTCTGGATGATCTTTCAGGTAAAAGTGATGTACTGATAAAATTTTTGATAGACGAAGTTTGAAAAAAAGGTGAAAAATCGCCATTTTTCGAATCGGTGTATATCATGTGCTTAATTCTGTCAACATGTATCCAATAATATTTGAGAAATAGTCAAACCAAAACTCAATTGGACAGAGAATTGCTATGGTTTCGAGTTTTGTCCAATCATGATCGTGACGGGGAAAAAGAAAAAAACGAACCTCGTTTTAAGACTGGTTTGCCAACATGGCAACTCAGTAAAACTAACAGAAAAAAAACACACTTCTTACTTTAACTGTAGTGCGGAAAAAAAACATTCTCTTTGATTCGAAACAAAAGCAAGAACAATAAAGTCCCTGCAGCTTAGACGGCCTGCGCTGAGATCATTATACGGCGAACAACCAAAAATGTTGACAACCAGAACAAGAGATGTGTCTAGCGTATGACATAGGCCCGCAACTGTCATGACAATTTAAAATCTAACGGCAGAATATAAGAAACTCGAGGAAAAGAAACTAAACTTACGGAAAAATACATATTACTTCATGGCACCCCCAGATTTAAGAAAAAAAATATCAGAAAAAAAAACACTTCTTTCTTTAACTGTAGTGCGGGAAAAAAACCTTCTCTTTTGTTCGAAAAAAAAGAAAGAACAATAAAGTCCATGCAACTTAGACGGCCTGCGGTGAGATCATTATACCGGCGAACAACCAAAAATGTTGACAACCCGAACAAGAGATGTGTCTAACGTATGACATAGGCCCGCAACTGCCATGACAATTTAAAATTTAACGACAGAAAAAAAACCACATTTCTTACTTTATCTGTAGTGCAGAAAAAAACCCATCTCTTTGGTTCGAAACGAAAGAAAGAACAATAAAGTCCCTGCAACTTAGACAGCCTGCGGTGAGATCATTATAGCGGAGGGCCCGCGCAAGCGGAGCACCATACTAAAGAAAAAATGGTAACCCATCGAGTTGATTTTTTATGGCTTGATTACGTCATTCTATTGTCCATACCTACTGCGTATACTACTATGCACAGGGTTCCTACGCGCTTTGCTTACTCACAAATGCACAGAAAAAATCGCAATAATATAGTCAAAGATGGATCAAGAAGTATTTCTTCTTATTTTTGGAATACGAAAAATACGTTTAATCGAAGTTATGTCCGTATTATAGTGAACAAAAACAATTTTTCGACTTTAGCGACTTGCTAAAGAAGATTTAGCGAGGGAAGATTCTTAATCTTACGATGAAGTTTCGTGACTGAAACTTCAGTGAGAGAAAAAGTGGCCTGTAGACCAGAAAAACCTGACTATACTGCAAGAATAATATTTCACTTCCGTAGAAAACACTTCATAGAAGGTAAGTTCATTAATGTTAACTAATATTTCGTAAAAAATCGACAAAACTGTGTAAACTAGCTGGAGAAACTCTCAGACAAGCCAAGGACGTTTCTTCGGCAAACATTGTCAGGAAAACTTGGATAGTTTGTCGTTTTTACTGCATTTTACATTTTTTCCTCAAACTCATTAATAATTCATGAGCTAATCAACCAATGTGAGCGCACCATTCGTACCACGTGCATGGGTTTGAAACTCCAATGAAACACGATTATAGGTTGACCGGTGTTTGAAAAATGTTTCTAAATCTACATAATGGTGGGAAATCTCAAAAGAATTATCCCCTTACTATCCCCTAGTTACCAACATCCCTCTGTATTTCCACTATGCTTTCCTCTAACTTTCTGTCTATCTAACTACCTAATTTACATTTTTGTTTTACTTTTTTTTCCCCGACATTACCGAGTCTCGAACCTGCGACCCTTGGAGTTGAAGTCCCTCGTTATACCAGCTGAGCTATTGGTGAATTCGTTGGCAAACTAGTGTTGAAAAAAAATTTTATTCCCACGCCACCAAATACTCTGCATATGTTGATCAGAAATTACACTAAAGAGAACACAAAAGCTTCACTCCAGTGAGCACTCCGTAACACTCCTTATAAGCCCTACAGTATTTCGAAATCAACTAAATTCCGCACGAGAGGAATTCAAAAGAACTCTCATAATCCCAGGCAACATAATGAATGACGTACAATAGTGTAAAGAACTATCTAGTCCATTCCTGCATAATGAATTATTTTCTCGATTGAGAAGTCATTCCAAAAACTCGTGCTTCGTGTTTCATTAGGGTTTCCAAACACTCGAAAACAATAAAAGCACTCGGCCTGCGGCCTCGTGCTTTCAAATGTTTTCTCGTGTTTAGAAACCCTAATGAAACACTCGTACTCCTTGTTGAAATATTACATCAATTTTTTTTTTTAATACTTGTGAACCAAAAAAGCGATATTTGAAGCTTTGAATTTTTGTTTTTGATCCCATTTGAAGAAAAAAGGCTAAGACTTAGTAAAAAGACTTATCTCTTTGAAAAAATATATTTGACGGCTAGCGAGCCTCACGCGAGGAATTCTGATGTCAAAACAAGATTCCATATTTCATAATCATATGAATATTTTGACATTTTTATAGATAATTTATTTTAATGTTGAATGAAATATGAAAAAGGAATACATATCACACCAAATATTTGCTATTTATCGGGCTTTTCCAGCTATTATTATTACACAATCGCAAAAATGATGAGCTTGTGTTTTTTTTTTATGGATAAGCTTATGTTTTTGTAAGATATTTTGCTCGATAATAAAGTTAAGAATAAATCTGAAAAAAAACTTTTCAAAGACCAACTTACTAACAAAGAAAATTTTTATCTTGCATTAATGAATATGTCTCTTTTTACATGTGAAGTTCAAGTAAACTTAAGCTTAAGCTTATAATATTTTTCGACAATTTTCAGTGTAGTTCACTTTCCACCTAAAAAACTTATAACTTAACATTTGCTGAATAAAATCCTTTGTTCTATACATGTATTCATATGTTCTATAATTAATTTTCTTTGAATTGAAAAGTTTTCTAATGCTTTTGAAGGCGTAAAATAATGGTTTTTCTTTAATTTTTTCTTCGGGTTCTGGTAAAATCAAAATAACGCTGTAACAGGCGTTATGCCGCGTCACACAATTGTCACGTTTTAAGCACTACATATACTATTTATGGAGCTCTGCTTTTAGGCAGTGCCTAAATCGATACATTACCGGCGAACAACCAAAAATATTGACAACCAGAACAAGAGATGTGTCTAGCGTATTCATGGCACCCCCAGATTTAAGAAAAAAATAACAGAAAACAAAACACACTTCTGAGTTTAACTGTATTGCGAAAAAAAACCTCTTTGGTTCGAAACAAAAGCAAGAACAATAAAGTCCCTGCAGCTTAGACAGCCTGCGGTGAGATCATTATACCGGCAAACAACCAACAATTTTGACAACCAGAACAAGAGACGTGTCTAGCGTATGACATAGGCCCGCAACTGTCATGACAATTTAAAAATCTAACGGCAGAATAAAAGAAATTCGAGGAAAAGAAACTAAACTCACGGTAAAAAATACATATTCCTTCATTGCACCCCCAGATTTAAGGTGACTGAAAAACGTAATTATTAGAACTTATAAAAAAAGCGTTTCATGTGTTTTTGTTGTTGTAGTTTGAGTACGCTTTTCGGTTGATTGAGCTAACAAGAAGCTGAATTTTTAGCTTGTTTTCAAAACTTTCTTCATTTTTTTTTAGTTATTCTTCAAAAATAATGCTTAAAGTAGATGTCCTGAGAAAATTGCTTCCAGAAATTCTTTAATTTTTGAGTTGTGAATTTTTATGTACAAAGCTTGATTCCCGCCATTTTTTTTTCGAAATCTTGTCAAGATGTTCATATTCAAAATTTATTATCTCAAAAACGAGCTCGGACACCCCATTTTTCTTTTCATTTTTGGAATCAGCGTTAAATTCTGTGTAAAATATCTTTCTAAGAACATTTTGTAATTATTCCTTGCTAAAGTCACCTTAAGAAAAAAGTGACAGGAAAAAAAAACACACTTCTTACTTTAACTGTAGTGCGGGGAAAAAACCTCTTTGGTTCGAAACAAAAGCAAGAACAATAAAGTCCCTGCAACTTAGACAGGCTGCGGTGAGATCATTATACCGGCGAACAACCAAAAATGTTAACAACCAGAACAAGAGATGTGTCTAGCGTATGACATAGGTCCGCAACTGTCAAGACAATTTAAAATCCAACGGTAGAATAAAAGAAACTCGAGGGAAAGAAACTAAACTCACGGGGGGGGGGGGGGGGGGGATATATTAATTAATGGCACCCCAGAAACAAAAGCATAAAACAATAAAGTCCCTGCAACTTAGACGACCTGCACAGAGATCATTACACCGGCACAACAACCAAGGCAATATGTATCAAAGTCATAGAGAGTGGTAGAGTGCTGACACTATGTCCATGAAATAAAATCTAAATAGTTACTACCTAATAGTTTTTATTTAGTGACTATCACTGAACTGGAACAGCTTCAGTAATAATAAAGTATGCCTCTATTAAATAAAGTATTATCTTTCTATTGTCTTGAGTATTTGATTTCCCTTGTGTATTGTTACTAAAGCTGTTCCAGTCGAGTGATAGTGACTAATAGTCACTAAATAAAAACTATTAGGTAGTAACTATTTAGATTTTATTTCATGGACATAGTGTCAGCACTCTAGGTAGACTCTATTGAGTTAACCATTCCAATGATTGTATCATTTATATTGAATATCTTATTGGTTGAGTTCTTATTGGCCTTTCCAGAATTGAGGAAGGGACTTGGAACGAGTGTAGAAATGTTAATCTAATTTATATTAAAAAAAAAAAAAAATAACATGAAAGACCACTGAAGGTGTTCTTTACGTCCCCGGTGGTTTTTGTTACGTTCCTCCGACGCAGGGTGGGGTAGTACGTGTGGAGAGACGGGAACGCTATTTTACGTGGTCGTCCGAACAACGTTAAAGTCTAACAATTTGTAGCTGTTATTACACGGGCAGCACCTTCTCCTCAGTTATTTTATGGCTGGGGATTGAGCCCACTAACTCCCGTACGAAAGTCCGATCCTCAACTAACCAACAGGGCTGCAGTTGGTTTGATTTGAAAACATGTAAGCCGTACCCTGTGAAAAAGACCTTCGGGTAGTTGCAAATTCTCCGCAAAATGTTTTCGAATGCTAGACAAGAAGTAGGCTCGATTACCAACCGTGGTGGTTTCGGTGCGCCTGCGGTCGTCTCCCCACTCACGGCTGGACGCATGCGATGGGGATTGTTATTTTAGCCAATCAAAATTGAATCAGAATTGAGTGGCAAGATTCTGATTGGCTAATATTCTGGTATCTAAAATGGTGCATAAAAATATTTTGTCATCAACTTTTTAATTGCCAAATAACTAAGAATTTACGCGTAGACGCGTAGAAGTATTTGATTTTGTTACCAATTTTCTGCTTCACTGATATCTACTATTTTGGAGCAAATAGCTGCTCCATAGCAGAATAGAGAATACATAGAGAATACTAATGAGGCCTTTTGTTTTCTTTTTGTTTCAAGGTCTTATTAGTATTCACTAAAAAGGGAACAATAATGTCTAACTTAAAAATACTAATTGAATAAACCTGTATTTTCCCTGAGCTTCAAGGCTCTTTCCATTTGACACCAAAGTATAATTACTCTATTTAAGAAAATTATTCAATGTCCCCCTTACCAAAATATTTAAGTCCTAGATTTTTAAATTATCTCTGAAATATCGTAATACATAGCTCGTGATAGCAAATTCAATTAACGTTGTCGTCGCTAAAAAAAGCCTAAACATTATTTGCTTTTTTTTTTACCAACAAACTTCACTGTAGGCTATCTAAATAATAAGGAATATATGTCTAAGTCGTAGAATTTGCAAGCATACAATGAGTTTCTGATTGTAATAATGCCAAGGTTTAGGCTTTAGACGTCTTTCATCCACAACGTATATATTATAACAGAAGTATATTATTTCTAAAGTAAATCTCAACAGACAGTAGCTTTATATATATATATATTTCTTTGTCACTTGTACTAACTTTGCAAACCAACAGAAACAAACAGATACTGTTCGTCAAATGAAGCGATGTGATTTTTACGATATTTGGCACAATTACCCAAGAAACGAATTGCTTTGTGTCTTTTCCGTAAAAATCGAAATATCAACTTTTGGATGCATTTCTGTGATTTCTTTGAATCGATTCTGGACCACGTCTTGCTAATATTCAGCTTTCAAGCGGCAACTTATTCGATTTCTTTGACGTATTACTAATTTAGATAAGTTTTGGTTTCTTACCGGCAAATGCACATGGCATTTTTGACTGTTATGGACATGCTACGGTATTTTACATTCGCTCTGACATCTAGTCATGATCAAACTGTAATTCGAAATAAATATATATTATTTTTTTGTCAGACATGTCTTATGAGACATTTTTTAACATTTTTAACATTTTATGTTTACTCACAAAGCGTGTTTTTTTTTTCAAAACTTGTACTTGTACAATTTTGTCTTGAAATATATTGAAACTTGTCGACAGAAACCTTGGCCGCTTACGTCTCTTCACGTTACAGTTACAACTGACTATGTTAATTCTCGAATAAAATCCTGAAGTCTCGGGGGACAGACCATCACATGTTCTTAATGAACAGAACATTTCATTGTATTTCTGTTATTTCAAAGCTAAAAAAAATGTCATATATTACTTTTATTCAAAGATTCATTGTCTCTTTGGAGAGGAACAAAAAAAAAAAAAAAAAAAAACGTAGCAAACAAATTCATATAAACAACGGTCTCGTGAGTATGACTTTATATCCTAAATCGGTTAGAGAATAAACACTCGTGCTTTATGGGATTTAAAGCTCCTCGCAATGATAGAGAATTACTTAGACGGACAATACATAATAATGGCTTTATTAAGAGAGTGGCTCTTCTATGTTCATATAACTAATTAAGATATAAATATATAAAACTGAAAAACCTCCCATCTATTTCTATTTAACAATTAGAAGACGAACTCGATATTTCTATCGGCTGATAGTTGACGAGGGGCTCCGGCCCCGAGTCAACTATCAAAGCCGATAGAAATCGAGAGTGAGTCTTCTAATTGTTTTAGTAAAATTCTCAACGAATTTCTTCGTAGGAAACTTCACAAAATCGCGAAGGGAAAGCCGCCATTTTTTTCAAAACAAAGCCGGCTTTCTCTACCCACTATCTATCGGCTGATAGATAGTGAGTACGTTAGCCAATCAGAATGCAGGATTTGCAATAGTATAGTAGTAGAATTTTACTAATCAATATTATAAAACTCATGAATAATTAATGAGGAAAACACAATAGAAATCACTGTCCGTGGAGGAGGTTGTTTATCTGATACAAAATCGTCCTGATTTGCATAAACTTTAACTCCAATTTTCTAAGCCAAATTCAATTTTATCTTTAAACTTTTAGTAGAACATGAATGTATACACCTAGACGTTTCATAACTAGTTCAATAAGCTCGTAGATGGTGTTTTATCAGGTCTAAAACCACTCGGCTACGCCTCATGGTTTTTTAAAAACCTGATAAAACACTCCTACTCGTTTATTAAACAGTACATATAATATATACATATAAATATGTTCATATAATAATAATCAACTCAATATTCGAATAATGAAATCGTTAATGGAGCCTAGGGGTAGGCTTGAGCCATTTTGGCTATAGGTGAAAAAAATGTAGTTCTTTTAAAGCAAAATTTAATTCAAATCATTGGAAATGATGAGGTTGTTATGGTTGTCATTATTATTTGTTTTTGCGTGTCATGATCTCACCACAGGCTCTTTGAGTTTAGCAGGGGTTGCTGTGTTCTTGCTAATTATCTCTCCGCAGGCTGTCGAATTTGCAGGTTCTGTTTGTTGGTGCTTTTGTTCTTTCTCAACTGACTAGCATCTAAGAAACAAAAAGAAGAAAGGTTCTTTCGCACTATATTTAAGGTAAATAATTTGTGTTTTTTTGCTTGTTATCATTTTCATACATCTTGGGGTGCCATGAATTAATTTGTTTATATACTTTTTTATGTGTGTGTGGGTTTTTTTCTGTTGTTGTTGTCGTTTTTAATCTTATTATCAGAATTTTTGGTTCTTTTCATATTCTAGTCGATCCATCAGTCAGACCTGCCAAAAATGTATCGAATTAAAAAAAGGAATAAATAAAAAATTTAAAATTTACTCGGTTTTTAGGAAATACATTAAAGTTATTTATCTTTCTAAGGGCTGGATGTGATATAAGATACAATTGTCATATACGTCTTTTACCTGAATGTGGAAAGGTCTACATTCTTTACAGGAAAAAAATGGTTCAAAAATGTTTCCGGTGGGAGGAAGTGGGGAGTAGCTGTTAATTTATTCATAGTGAACGAAACAATTCTAGCCCACCCCAAATGTTAATAATTTACCTTTTCTAATAATTTTCCGTCATTCTAAATTTCAGACACATGTGACAATGCTGCGTGTCTTGGTTCTCTGCTCAGTGCTTTCCCTCTTCTTCTTGCTGGAAGCAGATGGACGCAGATCGTCTTTGGCACGTGGTTTAAAAAAAATCGAAAATAACATGCTTAAAGGCGCTGATCCTATTCGAATGTTGAAAACAGGTTCATCATTGACATCACTTTATGTGGGTAGTACTGGCATCTGGTGGAGATCTGGTATAATTGCTTCGATATCCCAAATGGAACAAGGAAAGAAAGAAGAGGCCATGGAGACACTCAGGATCGCTATAACAACCCTAACCGTTTTTGACACAACGCAAGCAACCGCCTCCCCTATTGCATCTGAACTGATTCACCAGTTAGTGAAACACAAAGGTCAATTCCCTCAAACTATCAACGGTATGACACAGTATAACAAGGTAGTAGCTGAACGTACGCTGAGTGGTACTGCAGATGATGTAGATGATATCATTGATAGCGCAAATTCATGGAAAAAAAGAATAGGTGACTTTTTTGACGATGAAGTGACAACATTCATGAAGAACACCCAAGGGTATGACGATCTCGTGAAAGGTTTAAATAACGCCAAGAAATGGGCAAAGGCTATAACGTGGGTCGACACGATAAGTGGGCCACTTTTTGATGCCGCCAATGTAGCATTCTGTGGCTGGCAATTACATAATGCAATCCACGATAAAGATTCTCCTCCAGAAGTTCGATCTCTCAATATTGCCAGTGCTTCAATGGGAGTTGCTAGTGGAGCAGTTGGAGTGACAGCATTCATTGTGGGGGCACTGGCAACGGCTGGAGGTACACTGGCTGCAGTGGCAGGTCCAGTTGGTGCTATTATAGGATGCTTGCTATCTCTTGCATCAATGATCGACTTGGTTAATAGTGTAAATCCTTATGGCACGATAAAAGATCACCTTGAGACAATACAGAAACTGAAAGCTGGCTCTTTGAAATATCTTGAAAACGAAGGTAACATAACCGAGCAGTTCATTTCCGCATTCAAACAAGATACTGGCTTTGACACCATTTACCAAATCAACCAAGGTAATATAATATTAGGAATGCGTGACGAGTCATATAAACCTATTGCCGGTGTTGATAATGATCCTAATGTCGTATTTGATGCTAAGACCACTCCCGGAGAAGAGAATGACTATCTTACCATGGGAAAAAATAGGATTTTTGACAAGTCAAAGTATGCCAACATCATTTTCAAACCTGAAGGCAAAGTACCGCTCGGATATGACTTTTATGGGAACGTAACGAAACCCAACGGAAAGGGAATGACAGTTTTTGCCAGCACGGCTATGGTCGCCGAACGCTTTTGGATCAGGGGAGTTCATATTGATACAAGGGTAGAAAACGATGATGAGGAGAGAAACCCAGACAATGTTGTGATTGGAGAAATGACAGGCCTCGAAGATTCAGATCATAATATTCGAGTTGAGACTGGCGCTGGAGACGATGTGCTTCATGTGACTGGACTGGTCTGCAATGGGTTGACTTCTCACCTTAACTGCTTTTTTGGAACACTCGGTTCGGGAATCAATACATTGTCATTTCAAGGCATGAACCCAGACAGAGTTCAATATCCAATAAGTACCAATGAGTTAGTTTTCCAAGTTTTTGTTGGGATAAAGTACGATATGAGAGAAACTGGTTTTCATCCAAGTACATCGATTTACCTTAGATTGAAAGATTCAGAAAGTTCACGTGAAGTGAAAGAAAACAAAATTGGTTACGTCACTGGTGTCAATGTATTTCATGGTAAGTGTGTTAGCATCCGTAGTGTGATTTTCGTTAATAAAATTAAATGAAATTCTTATGTCAGTCAAAACTCAGAAGAGTTTGAAACATTTGACACTATAACCATCTTCCGGAATATTCTGTTATGCAAATTAAGAGTTTGTCCTTTGCAAGCGGAAGGGATTTTTTAAACCCTCTCCCTAACGTTCGAAGAAAAAAACCCTCTGCAAGAATCCTTAATAATTCGGTTTGGGCATGCACCAGCCGTTATCCTATGTTTTAATGTAGAATCTAATGACCAAAATTTGAGCCCACATTGTCAGGAAACAGGTATATAACTAATGGGACTATGAAAAACTGCTTTTCATATATGGGTAGTGTTTTCCAGAGTTGAAATCAAGCATGACATCCAGGAAATTGATAATCTTGTTATTCGCCTTGATGGTTATTCTCAATCATGTTTTAGTGAATAATTGGCATATCTGTTTTATAGGCCATCGTCTCTATAGAGGCCTATTTCATTTCCACAAATAGTTCTTATCTGGTAAAGCGTGTACGCAACGACTAGTTGACAGGACTCTGCTCCAACAAATGATCCCATCGTAACATCAAACAAGCTGTCTGTTGCACTTTTCTTTGCCCATGGGACGCCTTCGCTGAATAACAAAGTCTTTTTGCATGCATAATAATCTGCCTATACAACGGCAATATCTGGAGGTATTCGGATGCAAATTCGATGGCTCCAGATAGCAGTTTTTCTGTGATGGAAGGGTAGAAGTATATAATGTCAAGGACGACAAATGATGCATCTTGTTCGTTTTCAATGGCGTTAAACCAGTAGGCGTATAACTTATAGGTTTCGGATAAAGGCGGATAAGAATATGCTAATCAGATAACGACTGATCTTATAAATACTTTTACATTTTAGGCTCTCCATTTGATGACGAAATTGTGATGGGAGATGACAAAAACTGTGTTGTTAAAAACGATGGTGGAAGCAACAATTATATCATCTATCTTCACAATGAACACGACTTTACGCACACTATCACTGAGGATTCAGAAACCCTTGGCAACATATTTCTCGTCTGGAAACGCCTGAGACTAGACACACTCACCAATTACGAGCTTAGAGATGTTGTATATGATGAAGAAACACAAACACTAGTGGTCTTCATGAGAAACAGTAAAGAAGAGATATATAAGGAACACACCTTCACTGGGAGGATCATACTCAAAAGAACAAAACCAGGCGATATTAAAGAAATGAAGCTATACCTCGTAGAACATGTCGAAGCTAGTTTTGGATGTCCGCAGGTTCCAAGCTTGCATAAGATCGGTGCTGAATGCATGTTTCCTTATACACTTGGCCACTCATCAATTAACAGAGGGATTGGCAGTAATCACAGGTACAATCACATCTATGGTCTGAATATCAAGGATCGACCTGTTCCAAGTGTCCCATTTCATTATCACCTGGATATCAATCTAGAAGCTGATCCAATTCCTGGCCTTTGTGGGGACTTTATCATCTCCTTTGGAAGTTACCATGGCGATCGACTTAAATCGGGTGAAAGTCGTCAATTCTCTCTGCAATTACCAGCAAATTCTTTTCTTGCTGTTGACGACGACTTGACTGATTGGAGCTTGGACGTTTATTCTAGCCATGTTGAAATGTACTACCTGAAGTCAGATAAGAAGCTAATATACCAAACAAGACATCATTCTCGGTCAGGAGAACCGTTCAAGAAGTCTTCAGTCGAAGTTCATGTTCCAGAAGCAAAACGCATTGTTTTCGGGACACCTGGAAATTATCAGCTACTTTTCGATCTTAAGCATGATGACAGACCAGCAGTGAATTTAAACAGTGAATATTTGGGTCTAATGTCCAGGCCAGTTGATGGATATAAATTTACGAGTGATTACACTGATGACAGCAAGAAGCCAAAACAAGTGGTCCTCGGAGTCCCTGCAAAAAATCTCACAGAAGAAAGATGGACGATCACGTTAGGGAAAGCACAAACCTACAATGCTGCAGAATATGGACCCACGGTGACAGGCAACTACGCAGAAAATGCACTGATAGTTAGTGATATACTTTGGGCGCACCTTTCAAGAGAGGGAAATAACGTGCGCATTGAATTCAGACCATCAACGAAAAGGGAAAACAGATGGAAAATTACAGTGAGGAAAGGAAACCAAAGAATCCACCGAGCTACTGTTGACGGAGCAAACACTCTTGCTTATCACGAGAGATTGGTGAGAAGTAACCTGTATGATCTTGTGAATGGAGAGAAGAAACCTTTTGATCTTTACGACGTGTGGAGACAAAAGATGGATACACTCGAGAGTGATGTCACCGATGAAGCTAAGATATGCTTATAAATTAAGATATATTGTAACGCAATCATAACTTGACGTATTAAGAAGTCTGATTGATTAGTAATTGGTTAAGTGACTGTTGTTTTGAGTTTGGCGACGTACTTCGGCACAGTTTTAATAGTTCCACCAATTACTCTAATAAATAGCTGGGGCAAAGTGAGAAGGAGAAGGAGAAGAAGTAGAAGAATATGTAATCATGTTTAATGAGGATACTCCACACATTTCAATGATTTTCAGGGAGTTCCTAACAAAATACAAAAAAAAAAAAATGAATACAAAACCAGTTGTTGAAACTAACTAATGATAATTATACTAATGAAAAAATGAATGGAAAAAATGGATAGAGCTCAAACACTAAATCCATTAAGTGAAATCAAATCCGTCAGTGCGCAACAGCCAAAAAAAAAAAAAACACGCACCAACTGTCCAAGTCTACCTCATGGATTAAGTGTCTGCGCTCTATAACTATAATCTTATCTAATAATATTGAAATCTAAAAAGATATAATATATACAATGAAAGGAGACATATAATCATAGAATGAGAATAAGAAAAAATATATAAAAAGTTTCTTTCAGAATAATTTGCAATTATCAATGTTCCTAGTGTCTAAATTTAAAGAATTCCATTCTTTGGAACAGTGGGGAACTGTTCTAAACAGTCCCCAGTTGGTTTTAACACATTGGAAGCTAAGATTTTCTTTGTTTCTTGTATTATAAGAATGGACTTGTGATAACGAATAAAAGCCAAAGTCATGATTGATTAAGTTATTTAAGCATTTATAGACAAAAACTTAACCGTCTATAATTCTTTTCTTGGCCTGTGGAATCTATTTCATCTCTCTTAAGGCATGGGTGGCAGATATCAAAGTATCATTCTTGCTAAAACGTGAATGCTAGAAGTCATTTTCTTCCATTACCAGTTGCAATCTGATAAATGATCCGCCATTTTGTTATTTGTTGTTAGTCGGTGGAAAACGATTCAACAGCTATAACCAACCAATCAAAATCGACGGATAAATATGGCAACCAATCAAAATCAATTTCACGTTTTGCACTCAAACATTTCAAGCTTTGCACTCAAAAATTTCAAAGTTTGCATTCAAAAGTTTCAAAATTTTGACCTCCCACAGAAAATTTGAAATGAATTGAGGTAATCTCAGCCAATCAGAATCCAGAAATGTTTGTATGTATATGATTAAACAGCAAATGAAATAACTAATAGCTAGGACAGCAGTGGGACCGGAAGTCATAGCCGCCATGTTGGTTGACTTGAACAAACATTTAGTCCTATTTCGTATTCAAAGTCAACCAATATTGTGGCTATGACGTCACAGGCACTAGGACAAAAGACATGTTTGCCATGTTGGTTGACATAACAAAAACAAATATCAAATCTTTTGTTTTAGTCAACCAGCATCGCGGCTATGACGTCACATGCACAGGAACAAGAGTCATGGCTGCAATGTCGGTTGACATAAAAAAAGAGTCCAAGACCAAATCTTTTGTTCAGTAAACCAACATGGCGGATATGACGTCACATGAAAACCAGCGATAAGAAAAGCCAATTCAGTGCTAGATTTAGTACACATTTCAGTTATTTATTTATTTCGTAAGTTTTTCTTTTCAGGAAAAAAACACGGACCACTGGCAGAAGTTTTTCGCTAACCAGTTAAACCTGTGATATCCAAACCTGTTTTACCGGTCCTCGCTCTATCACGGTCCTCTGACGGGCGCCAGAGCTGTATTTTCCTCAAATTTTAAAGAGGCACTTGAGTATAATATCAATTGTACGGATCTCATACATGATGTTGAAACTTGTTCTTACTCATACGTGATCAATAATTCTTCGTGTTTTTATCTTAAGACCAGCTAATCATCTAGAGGTCCTCATTAAAACATAGAGAATGTCCATCCTTACGAAGTATTTGCCGTATAGGCCAGACATGAAGACTACGAGGAAGTCTTTAGCTTTTGTGCCGGCTACTTAATATCAAATACAATTCTCTATGAGCTACTAACTAACTATTTTTCAATCATTACTAAAGAACTTGGAAAAAGGGAATTAATTTCTTCACGAGCATTTCAAATGTATCGTTTATTATTATTTTAATCACTTGAAAAATTTAAGGTCCTTTTTTAACTGAATATTAGTGAATGATGAAGATATAACAAGCTCTACTTGAGTCAATCGGTCTACGACAACACCGAACATATTTTTTGAAATGATTAATATTTTTTACGGTTTTGAACGAATTTTATAGACGCCCAACACTCCCTTTAATTGCAATTTACGCGTACATTATATTATGGTATCCGTGCCTTCTTGATTGCACTTCTCGAAAATTACCGAAGCCATGTACTATCAATGACAAATTAGGATTTCCTTTACACTCAAGAAACATGACTGACTCCTGTTCATAATTATCTCGTTGTGAATTTCAACAAAAAAAAATAATGATATCAGTTACGTGTGAAATCTGACGCCGTAAAATTCGAAGGAAGTGGGTAAGTATTAATTAACATTTGGCTGTGTTAGTTAAAAGAGGTTTCAAAGCAGCCATGTTTAAGGGCACTGAGGTAAAATGTAATTATTTCCATGACGAGAGATTAAATTTCCCAAGGAAAAATTTCCCAAAATTCTGTTGTTTTGCCTCACAACTGCTGCTATTATTGCTGCTGTGAAAAAACCTCTATAACTTTTGGAATTATTAAAGTGAATATATATTTTTCATTTTTATTTCTTTTCCCCGTAAAAATATTTGTTTTTCCAGAATTTGTTTTAATGGAATTTTTGCCCAGAATCTTTTTACCAAACCGTATACTAATTAGAATGTTTCTAAATTTGCACTCAGTTTTCAATTAGTGAATACTAGCTCCTAGTGTGGGGAGTTCAAGTTTTCCTATCAATAACGAACTTGTATCAAATTGTTTATGCCGTTGTATTAGACTATTAGATGCTTTACGATAGCTTTATTTTTTATTAATTCCTTGGCCATATTTATTTGGTATCTTTTTGTACTGTCTATAATAAATTACAAACATTCTTAAGAAGCATTGGAATTTCATCTGCAAGCTCAAAACCAGTTTAAGAATTCAAATCCTTTGAAAAAGCAGTGCCAGTAAGCCAGGGGAATTTTTAAAACTCTTTTTTCTCATATTATCTTCTGGTTTCACACTTGAAGATTATCTAAAATATTCTTTCTAAATATAGCATTTTTTTTTTTTTTTCATTTTTGGTGGTAACCCGGTTCAACAACTCGGATAAACAGCTCAGTTTTTGCAGCATTTTGCAGATTTTTACATTTTGTCACAATGAAATTCCATCAATTTTGCTGTTGATAAATTCTCCCATACAATCCATAATATTTTCCCGTTCCTATCTATTTCTTCTTAACCTTAGGTATACCCTGTTTTCAAATAACTTAATCTCATTAACTCGCGATCGGTCAGATAAATTTGAAATTGGCCAAAAAAATTCAATTTCCAGCATTTTACTCTTATCCTTTTCCTTGCAAGTTGGATCTTTTTTGTTTTTGTTTTCTTTTTTTTCTTTGAAAAAAAATATTGAAAATTTAGTAGGGGAAAAAAATGAAAGATACAAGAGTGATTTCCTTACTAAATTAGCTATTTACTTCCTTAGCCTCGTGGAAGAAATTAAACGTTGTTTTTGCGCTATTTTCAAAACCCCGCTTCGTATTGCACTAAGATTACTTTGCTAGCGAGCTTTGTTGTCAAAATATTATATGCTATCGAACGTAATCAAAGAGATAAAAAACATAAAAGCCTCGAAGCGAATCTTGCAAAAATTTATCCAAAAATATGATACATAAATACCATGAGAAATTCTACTTTTCTGAGCTTCAAATTCATTATATTTTTTTATATCTAATGGGAAAAATGTGTCCCAAAACAATTGTTGATATAATGGCAAACCATTAAGTCACGTTTGTTTATTTTTCTTAAAGAAATTTTCTCGAAAAATAAGCAAAGGTTCCACCGCAAAGGCTTTAAAATAGACTACTTTAGGTTACCTTACAATCACCGCCTTCTTCATTAAAATACTAAGTGTTTTTGATATTAACAAATATCTCATTCTTCCGAGGCTCTAAAAGTTGATAATTATCAATTTGGGTAAGTGTTGTTATTTTGTGGTGGGCAGTTAGTAAAAAGGCAAGAGCTATCGAATATTGAAAGAGAATATTCCCAACATATTAAGGTAACATAAGCCTATAATTGGCAACCACGAGGCGGTGGGTACGTCATCATTATCAAGTGAGTGTAACACGAACTACTTTCAAATATTTTGGTAATGGATGTTTTGGGATGCATGTATAGAAATTTAGAAATGTCAGAGTTGAGAAGTTGAGAAAAATGCCATGACTTTTGGAAAACTGTAAAATTTGTTTTTATTCGACGCTTTATCATTAAATCATTCATTCGTCAATTCATTCATTCATTCATTCATTCATTCATTCATTCATTCATTCATTCATTCATTCATTCATTCATTCATTCATTCATTCATTCATTCATTCATTCATCTAATTCATTCATTCATTCATTCATTCATTCATTCATTCAACCATTCATTCATTCATTCATTCATTCATTTATCTTCGAACTGTTTTGCTGACCTACTTCATATCGACCAACCAAACAGCCAACCAACAAACCAACCAATCAATCAACCAACCAGCCAACTAACCAACCAGTCAACCAACTAACCAACTAACCAACTAACCAACCAACCAACCAGCCAACCAACCAACCAACCAACCAACCAACCAACCAACCAACCAACCAACCAACCAACCAACCAGTCAACCAACCAACCAACCAACCAACAAGCCACCCAACCAACCAACCAACCAACCAACTAACCAACCAACCAGCTAACCAACCAACCAACCAACCAGCCAACCAACCAACCAGTCCACCAACCAACCAACCAACCAACCAGCCAACCAACCAACCATACCAACCAACCAACCAACCAGCCAACCAACCAACCAACCAACCAACCAACCAACCAACCAAACAACCAACCAACCAGCCAACCAACTTACCAACCAACCAACCAACCAACCAAACAACCAACCAACTAACCAACCAACTAACCAACCAACCAACCAAACAACCAAACAACCAACCAACCAAACAACCAAACAACCAACCAACCAAACAACCAACTAACCAACCAACCAACAAACAAACAAAACAACCAACAAACCAGCCTTCAGCCTACCAATTAACCAACTAATCAATCAATTAGTCAAACAAACAAACAAACAAATAAAAAAACAGCCTGCCAGTACATCAACCAGCTAGCCAAAAGGTGGCTACTAACCAACCAAATAACCATGTCTGTTGTCTTACAACTTAATTCATTCATAAATAATAAAACTTAATACATTCATATAAATGTACTACATGCTGACTAAGTCGTATATAACAACCTACAACAGCACACACAAAATCACGCATAAAACTCGGGGGGTGGGGGAGGGGAATTGTAAATAATTTACACTTTTCAACTCCAAATACTTAAAATATATTTCGAAATTTTTTTTCAATGATTTGAGTTATGCATTGAGTATTTCTTTCACTGTCGTATTGATTCTTTTATGGCTAAAGCTTTGTGCTGTATATTTTGGCTGAGAGTTTCAAATCATCGCCATCTGGTAATCAAAAGATTAATAAAAGCGCATTAAACCTGGCGTCTTAGTTTACTTGTGCTTGTCAGGTAGGTCAATTGGATATTTTCTAAGATACTGTCATTGAAAGACTTAAACTGGCTTGAATGAGCTTCAGGCTCATTATTAAACGCCACATTCATAACGAACGCGGGAGAGGATTATAACAAAACATCCCTGACAAAAAAGAACCCGGTTTTCAGTTTTATAAGTCTTATTTCCCCAGTCATTATCGATCCAATTAGCGTCGAAAAAAGCTTTCTAGATCAACTTTATCAGTCGAGGAGGAAAGAAAAAAGCCCATATGGTTATGAAGATGTCGGATGCTGGTTTTCGTTCGAAGATTATTTACTGACATTTCCTTTGGTCGACAATTATTTCAAAACTAGAGATCAACAATACAACACAAACCCTTATATATATATTATGTATATATACCCCCTCAGGCAGAGTCAATAACTGAAAGCGAATAATTATATTTTTAGCAATATTTTAAGGAATAAGTCTACTTAAGAAATTTTTTTTGAAGCCCACAAAAAGCAGAGGAGGTCCATTAAACAAAATAAGGCAAAGTTGTCCTGATTTCTCCAACCTGCAAATGGCTTCCCCGTGGCATTTATAGAATTTTAGAATTCATTCACAGATATCTTAGTTCAAAATAATGTTTTTTGTAAAAGAAAACAATCCCTGGAACTATATAAATAAGATAAGTAAAATTCAAGTCATTAATGCGATTTTTCTATACATTAGGGAAGAAACTAACCAACTGTATGTAAAAGGCAATTATATGTCAGTAGTTGAATGATTTTTTATATTGGGTCGCTAACACCATTTTCAATTATTCAACTTAAAAAAAAAACACGCAAGAAAACAAGACAGGGAAATAACTTTAAACCAGAAACCAATTTCAAGTCCTGGGTTTAGTTCGAGAATTTCTGTTAAAATTCTGAGATATTTATATGTTTAATGACTTGGTTTATCGAGTCAAATAAACATTTTTTGTAGCTTTTGAATTATTATTTTGAAATAAAATGAGTTCAAGATAAAACTATTATAATATGACTTTATCACTGCCGTCGCTTAATTTATATCATTACATTCTCGCTAATTGATGGGGAAGATGTTCGGTTTCAAAAATTACTCAATCACAATAGTTTAATTTAACCGCACGAGAAAACTAGAACAGAAATAAATACAAAAATTTTCTTCGAAGAAACATCTAGAAAATCTAAACGTCATTTTCAAAATTAAACTTCACTCTCTCTTTATGCTTCACTTAAGTTTTCGTAATTCTCAAAATACGTCTTACCCTACCCTGTTCAGTATGATTAGCGTTGGTGATTAATATCATCCAATCAGGTTGAAGATGAAGGCTCTCGATTGGTCCAATTACATAATGACTCTTGATATATTTGGGATAAACAGGTCTTTTGAAGGCTTAGTTCTTGTCGTGTCCTAGCTTATACCAGACATAAGGGACGATCGTTACTAGCTCTACTCGACTTGAGTAATTTTCAATTCCCCACAATTTGAGGTAGGTAAGTTCACTGTATTAGGAAAGTTTCAATATTCAAATTATATTTTAATCTACGCTATTTAGGTGCTAGTTTTTATTCTTTATTCAAAGCCTCTAAATTCTTTCTAATCCATTGATTCGTATACATCGGCAAAGGTGTTTTGAAGTCTGCACTTTTGTATGAAAACTGATAACATTCTAAAAGGACAATTCGCAAATCTTCGGTAAACGGGTAGAATAATCTATATCCTAGCGGTAAAGCAAAGGACTTGTTTAATGTAATTTTAGTATAGGACCTTAACGTAATGATTTGATCTTTATCTAAGTAGAAAAATGGTCAAGACCATTAACATCAACGGCAGTCAAGGTCGTTCTTATTCCACAATCTGTTAAATGTTATCCAAATACGGATTTGGAATTAGAAGTCTAAGGTTTTCAAATTGTTGTTACTTAAAGCGAGGTTCTTCATGAGTGTCTGGTAATAGAGTAGTTTTGGCGAGAAATTGGTGGTCTGCAAAGAGCTGAGGTTTACTGGACAGATTCATGCGGTTAGGGTGAGTTTATAGGGGTTAATAGAACAACAGAAGAGAAGAGAAGAGAAGAGAATGATTCTGTGAATAAAAGAAAAAAAAACAAAAGAGTGTAAGTGAAAAAAGTGTGAAAAAAATATGAAGACAAGAAATAAAAGGACAAGAGAGAGAAACAATGAAAGAAATGGAAATTGAAGAAAGAAACGAAAAAGAAAAAATAAGAAGAGAAGCTTTAAGAGAAAATGATGTTACCACGTACGAGGAAGGGGAAAACTAGGTCGGTATCTTATCGTAAATAAGGATAAAGAGAATTTTTAAGTTAAGTACAATGGGCAAAACAATCTGGTTATTTGTAAACAATTCTTCAATTTCTGCCTAATGAAAGAGCGTTTGTAGTAACCCGATCCCATCTCGGTAAACCAGGAATTATTTACCAAACTGATTCATGTGCGATGCTTCTGGCTCCCCCAACTGTAATATAATGCCAATGTTTACTGCACGCATTGGAAAACCATTTCTGTGCTATCCGTATCCCACTTCGTCGATTGAGCGAAAATAACAATATATATATATATACTGAAAGCATAGATAGAAGATAATGAAACTCTGACGCAAATTCCCCATGAATTTAAATCGCAGAGAATTTAAGCAGTGTTTTTCTAAATGTTTAATGTTTAGACATCTCGGTTTGCTCATTTGTTATTTCGCCCAAGGCAAATGACTGTCAGCAAATTTTTGCCATACAATCTTGAATGTGTTTTCACTTTCATTTAAAAATTGCCCGAGAATTCTAAATTAAAAAAACTGTTAAAGTTGTAAGATTTTTGAATGCAGTTTTCTTTAATAATAACTAGATATTAATGTTAAGGGGGAAATAGCAGTGGAAGTATTCACTAATTCTGCTTTAAAGGTTGCAAATATACTCGAAATTGCTAAGATAAATCTTAAAGAAAATATACGCCAAAATGTAGTAAGTGTTGAAAGTTCGGAGTTTTATTTAAACATTTCTTTTGAAAAGTTTGATTGAAAAATAACAGAAAAAGTATTCAATAATTCTGCTTCAAATATTGTAAATATACTCGAAATTGCTAACATAAATCTTAATGAAAATATAGGCCAAAATGACAATGTTAGAAGTTCGAAGTTTTATTAAGCATTTCTTTTGAAAATTTTATCTTAATTCAGCTTTTTTAAAGATTTCGAGCAGCGAACTCGATCTGGAACATTGATCTTTTTCTTCCTATGTGATATTAATTTTATTTTGGTAATGCTTCAAAATTGACCGGAAAACCAAAGAAAAACAAATGCTTAAAATTTCGTTTTGCTTGATAGTATTATGTCACTTTAAAGAATAATTTTCTTTGATGTTTGTAAACAATTGATTAGAAATTTTATTTCTTTTTTCGCATTTCTTTTCGTCGCGAAAATCTGATTCAAAATCATGACAATTCCAAGTTTTGTTATGCAAAATTGACGTTTAAATAACATGAATTTTTAAGAAAAATTGAAGCCTGTTTTTATGAGTAGATAAAGAAATTTCTTTTTTGTTTATGTATGTTTACTTGAAGGGAAATAATGAACTATCAGGATGTAAAATAGTGTCTTAACATACTTTTATTTGAAAAATTCATTAAAATTTATGTTCAAACCAAACTCATTATAATGCAACCGTGCCACACGCGTATCACACCATTTGGTACTCTAGCAGTTTTCGCGCCTTTTTCTTCATTTCAAAGAAGTATATTTTCTTCAAAAATAATATATCCAACAATTCTAAATTTTTAACATTTCTTATCATAGCCAGCAAATGCCAGAAAATCTTAATTATTCGTATATTTTTAGGCCACTGAACTACAAATTAATCAGGTTTTTAATTCAGAAAAAACGGCACCAGAAACTGTAGGAATCCAAGTATACTTTAAGTGCAATTGTTCGCTTAAATGCAATCTTTTTTTAGCTTCCTTTACGACATTAATTGGTTAAATATATTAGAAATTTAAGGAGAGGTTTTGTCGAGTTTTCCTGAATTCACCGCTTAGTTATGAGAAGGAAGTATTTTCCCCTATAAATTATTAAAAAAGAAAAAAACTTAACTCGTGAAAACTAAACGACTTTGTTCCAAATAGTCTCTGAAATGTCAAAAATTTTAAAAGGTTTTTAACAAGATTATTATTGTTGTTGTTATTGGTCACAAGCCGTATGGTTGTCTTTTTATTTTAAGTAAAGTCAAACGTATTGGGTTTATCAGTTAATTCATGTGGTTTTGCTGGTGATGGAGCTCTGTGCGAAGTTTACCTTGCGGTGCACGCGATTTGATTGCATTGATTAATTATATTTTAACCTTGGCCTTATGGTTGATAAAGAAACAGAAAAAGAAAAACGAAAGGAAAGAAGAAAAAAGAAAAGAAAAGAAGGAAAGAAAGAAAGAAAGAAAGAAAGAAAAACACAACAGCCCGTGGAGAGCCTGAGACAAAGAAATGAAAATAATAAAATAAATTTTATGAAAGGAAGAACTGAGACCTCCATGGTCATTGCTTGCACGCATCCTTTCTACGCACGAGTTTTGTGTGCACGTGCTCGTCGTTATGACGTCATTTGAATGATATGATAGGCAAAATAATAACATCAAAAAGGGAAGTTTTCGCTTCTTCGAACTCTTAGAGCACTTCACCAAAGTCGATAATCCAATCCCCCTTAAAGTTTCTATTTGGATTTTGAAAGTACTTTGTGATACTTAACTTTAAAGGAAAAATGTAAAAATAAAACTGACGAAGGGATCAAACCGAAATGACTTATTTTCTGCATAGAATTTCACGTAACTTGAAAGCTAGACGTTTGTACCCCAATATTAACATTTCATATTTTCTATCCCCTGCCCCCTGACCTAGGGAAACATATTGCCAACATTGCATGAGTTGTCCACTACATCTACTTGACCACGTACTCAGTACTCGATTACTCATAGCTTAATAACTAATTCCCGTAATGATCTCAGAAGAACTTTCGATTTATTGAAAGAAAGTTCAATGGGGGATTCATTTCCTTTTCATTGAGATTTCGATTAATGTTTTGTAATTATTTTCAACTGTCTTCTTATTCTAGAATTTCTTTCTTGCGAAAGTTGCTCATATAACTCGAAGTTCAATTTTAATTATAACAATATGACTATCAAAAATTCTCGATTGTGATTGGCCTGCTGGGCAGCATTCATCTCCCATACTAAGTCTGTGAGCCAGCATATTCCCAGATCAGAACTGAACCCGTTACTAGGAACATCCATCCCCCTTACTGAGTCTGTGAGACAGTGCATTTACCCAGATCAGAAACTCATTACTAGGACCATCAATCTCTTTCTTTCTTTCTTTCTTTCTTTTTTTCTTCTTCTTCTTCTTCTTCGTTCTTTTTTTCTTTTCTTTCTCTCGACGAAACTTTCCCATTGCAAAATCTTTTGAGTAAAGAGCTATCTTAGTCTTACAATAAAATTCAAATTTGCTTTATTGGAAGTATTTTCTTAATCCAAAAATCATTTTGTAATATCATCCTCAATGTTTCGGTTATAATTCTTCATCACAGTCTGTCAGTCTCAATGCCAACCATCATAAAACTGACATTTAGTCACAGATTCATTCATTTATCCCTGGAAGATTTGAATGAGGATTAATCAAGGTATAGTAGGATAAACATGCTAATGAGCTAATAAAAGGGAATTACGCTGCTTCACAATATAAATACGATATAAAATGAAGATCAGAATAGATAAACATCCTGGTACTGTGAAAAATAATTTGATAGATGTCAGTGTTTCAATGATTACCGAGTATGGTAGCTTGATTGTAGCACGTTCTTGCCAGTTAGCATAGTTTTATATTCCCATGCAAATCCTTTAAAAAATCGATTATATATTTGAGGATTTCAATGGGCCAAAAAAATTTAGCCGTTAGGCGTAAAAAGTCTAAAATAACTTGTATTTGTCGAGATCTCTTCCCAAAACTGATGTAATGTTATGCATTCATCCCAGAATGCTCAGAATGTGCTTTTTACAATGTTGAATTTAATCATTAACTCTTTTAAAACAATGAAAATTAATTATTAAGATTTTCGTTAACCGTAACAGAAAAAATTAGCCGTTAACCGTAAAAAGGCTAACATTTTACCCGTTAACCGTAAAAGCTACCACCCCATTGGGCCCCTCATATTTAATGCCATTTCTGTTACAGTTGATATTATGAGCTGAAAATCTAGTTCTCTACTAATGTTGATGTGCTCATTTCATTTCTAATGACTATCTTGGCATAACTGTGCGATTATGGGTGAAGTGTCACGTGACCTATTAGTGCAAGTCGTCTGTTTTAGAGCTTACAATGGTCAATGTTGGTTCAGTCTTCAAGATTTCTCGCAAACCAACTTGTAATTTTAAGCATGTTTCCTCGTTTATTCGTCAAACATTTACAAATAAAGACGTGGACCCAATTTCATAGATCATTTGCATATTAGAACAAGTGGCGTCACAGCAGCTCAATTTGGAGGGCAAATTAAAACAAAAGAATTTCAATCTCCTGAGAATTGGGACCTATTGTTTTGTCCTCCAAATTGAGCTGCATTCCGAAGTGCTGCAAGGGGAAATCAAAATTTGAAGAAAAAGTGAAAATAAGCAATATGCAATAGGTAGTCGAAGTGAAATGACCGCACCATGTGCTAGAACATGCACGAGAGCGATTAGTCATTTCAAAGTTTAGAAAAAATCAGATCGAGTTGGCAACGCAGTGCAATGTGGGACTGCTTTAGGGGACGAAATGGACGCCATCTTGGAATTATGTCCTTTACTGAAAACAGTCCCACAATGCACTGTAATGCCAACTCGACCCAGTTTCTTTCTCTAACTCGAAATGGCTAATAGTGATGGGAAAGTGGATTTCTCTACCATTATTTTGCTTTGTCGGTCGCATTCAAGAGATAGTCGGGTTCATGAGGTTTTTGACTTTCAAAATACGGTCTCATTTATCGTACATGATACCGCTAAGACGTATAATGTTGCTTTTACAAAATACCAAAAGAATTAGATTTTTTTTTGCTTCTATTCTATTCCATTCTTTTGCTTTGTCTTTCTCTACTAGTGGACTATCACTAACGTATTGGCGGTCGCGTTCAAGAGATAGTCGGGTTCATGAGGATTTTGCTTTCAAAATATGTTCGTAATTATACAGGATACAGCTAAGACTTATAATGTTGCTTTTACAAAATATTCAAAAATTAGATATTGACTTACAAATACCTTCCGTTCAACCAAATGTTATTCCTCAAGGCATTTTTTTTCTCAATTTCCTATAACTGCTGTCCAAGATATAAGATTAATATGGCTAAATTAAAATGTTACCCGTTCAAATTACGTTATGCTGAGTGTCGAAGTGTTTATTTGCAAGTATTGTTGGTGGGATGTCGTCTGCTTATCTTCATTTTTCTATTTTGATTCAGTGTGGAATAAAAAAAAAAGAAAAAATCGCTCCATTAAGGCAATATTTCTCCAAACACCCTAGGCAATATTTCAGCGAGCCAGATATATATCTTCTGATACTTTTATATCGTGCCTTTTTTCTGCTATAATATTTGTATTCATCGTGTAGAGGAAGCAATGGAAATTTTTCTCACAAAATAAGGAAGACGAAAAGCTGCAGAATAATAAGATTATATGTAATGTGATTTCTACATTTCCGCACGGTACAAACTAAGTTCCGTCAAAACAATTTTTATAGACAAAATACCTCATAAAATAGTCGTTTGAATGAAGGATTTGAATTTCAGGTTGAACCATTTTTGTCAAATAAATCATCAGGTTTCACTAATTATAATTGTTTTCCAGTTTCTTCCATTTGCTGCCGTTTCCTTGCAGCACTTTTTATAATTCTGCGAACTAACTGTCACTCCAGGCCCCTGGCGTTTTGGCTTCCGTCAATCAAACTACGACGACCCAAGTTTGCTGTCGAGAAACTCCCGCAACTCGGCAGCCTATTTCACATGGGAATTTCTTTATCTAGGCGATCGGGATGAACTCGGCTCGTTGAGTATGAAAATTTTTTTTGACTATATTTCCCAATATATTCCAAATCTTTTGATGATATTTGTAAAACGATGTATAATTTAGGTTTCTTGAAAAAATAACGTCAAAAGCTTAATTACCGGTGAAGTTATGATTTTTTTCTTAGAGAGTTGGCTTCTTTTTTCTTCAAAACGTTTTTGACATGCTTGTGTTTAATCGTGAATATCTCGAAAACGACCTCGGGACACCCCTTTTTTCTTTCGAGATTTGAAATTAGTTATAAATTTCAGTTTAAAAATTTGTGATTTGATAACTTTTTCATGGATTTTTTTTTATGTAGGCAGCCACCTTAATGAACGAATGAGAGAGAGAGAGAGAGAGAGAGAGAGAGAGAGAGAGAGAGAGAGAGAGAGAGAGAGAGAGAGAGAGAGAGAGAGAGTGAAGAGAGAGAGAGAGAGAGAGAGAGAGAGAGAGAGAGAGAGAGAATATACTTTATTTAACCTCGGAAAATGTTTCAACAATGTACTGACAAATTGTTTTTCACGAAATCCGAGTTCAAAAACATGTAGAAAATAGAAATTGAATAATTACAGGATATATGCCTTCTAAAAATATCAAAAGGTGATAAAAATGGTTAGGGTCCAACAGACGAATGGTCATGAACGAATGAACGACAGAATAAAGAAAACAAACCAAACCAGAAAAAAACGGGAATAAATGGATGAATGAGCGAACGAGTACTATAGAGAAAATTGGGTAATTGAATGAAGGAAGGAAGGAATAAAAAATGAGTAATTGTGAATTGTGTGTTTATTGTTATCATTAATATTTTTTCCAATTAATGTTTTGCCCTGTGCTCATGCTCAGCATTTTTTTTTTAAATAAAAATAAAAATATAAATATATTTAAATATAAATTCTAATCTATAAATAATATTATGTGTATTCTAACGTTATACAGACCCTATATTGTTTAAAGATATTGGGCATACAATAGCAAGTGTATATCAGATCACACAACAACAACAATATCTAATTGAGTTCTATCAAGACATCAGAAAAAAAATTGAGGAGTTTCAGACTAAAATTGAAAATTTCAGACAACTTAATCCAGATGGGAATGGATTAAGGAAGTTTACGATAAGGTATCTTTGATGTCGTACGTAGTATTACTTGTTGTTAATGGATTAGCAATGAAATGATTTCCTGTATCCTATAGACGGGGGTTTAAGAAATAAAATCATTTCGCCTCAGTTTATTTGAAAGCCATCACTTTTTGAAGAAACCAGAAACTTTCGAATTATGGGTGGTGTAGTAATAACAATACAATACAATACAATACAATACAATACAATACAATACAATACAATACAATACAATACAATACAATACAATACAATACAATACAATACAATACAATACAATACAATACAATACAATACAATACAATACAATACAATACAATACAATACAATACAATACAATACAATACAATACAATACAATACAATACAATACAATACAATACAATACAATACAATACAATACAATACAATACAATACAATACAATACAATACAATACAATACAATACAATACAATACAATACAATACAATACAATACAATACAATACAATACAATACAATACAATACAATACAATACAATACAATACAATACAATACAATACAATACAATACAATGCAATGCAATGCAATGCAATGCAATACAATACAATACAATACAATACAATACAATACAATACAATACAATACAAAAGGTTGTTTCAGGGTTCGATCTGTGAGTAAGCCGTGCCCAGACTTAGATCATTCCAGAGGTTGTTTCAGGGTTTGATCTGTAAGTTAGCCATGCCCAGACTTAGATCATTCCAGAGGTTGTTTCAGGGTTTGATTTGTGAGTTAGCCATGCCCAGACTTAGATCAGCCCAGAGGTTGTTTCAGGGTTCGATCTATGAGTTAGCCATGCCCAGACTTAGATCAGCTCAGAGGTTTTTTCAGGGTTTGATAACATTTGAAAGTATATACTACTTCTAAGCACCTACTGAATGTTTTAAAAGCAAGCAAAGATTCTTCTCTAGTTTCAATGAAATTCAAGCTGATTCGTCGTACATGAGACCGTTTGAAAACCCTTCCATAATGCGCTGAAAAACATACTGCCGGCGGTATTCGTAAATAAGAAAAACATTAATGGATGAGATTTGCTTATTTATATAATTTTTTGCCTACCTTTTATCTTAACCCTGAAGGTAATAACAAAAAAAATAGCTCAAAGTCAAATTGCGGTAATTTTCTTTTCCTTCTAAAAGCTTTGGTCGTTTTGGAGGAGTGGAAATCATAAAATACTCTTTAAATTTCTTCTTGGATCCTATGAACTTATAACAGAAGTTTGAGGAACTTCCCCCTTCCCCACCCCCTTCCCCTCCAGGCGATAAATAATGACTATTTTCTTAGAGGAAGTCAAAGCAATTGCTCGAGAACTGGCAGTCGCACTACGGATCTATCGCCTTAGACAGCAGGAACAACTACCGTTTCAGACACGCTTCCTTTACTTTGATTCCTGGATTTTCTTAAAGTACTTAAAGATAAATAAATAGCTAGTAAATGACTATCTAAATGAGGTTCCCAGCCTAAAGGACGGACGTTTTCTGGTCAAGTTTGAAGTGGTACGACGCTTTTCTAAGTGCTGTAAATATCTAAATTTACAGCTTTTGAATTGTTCTCAAAATTGTCGTACTCTTGGACGCCAAGCGTTTTAGCTGCTCGATAAGATAATTTAGTCTATTTTAATCAATCTTTACCATCTTTATTGAAAGTACGGGAAACTGAAGAATGACTTAGTGTGGGTTTTTGGATTTTACGCGATAAGATGATAATACTACCAAGGAAAATAATTCCTAATTGATTTTCGAATTATACAGAAAGTAAGTATAGGTATAAAACGAGGAAGATTTCACAATTAATTGCTTGCGATCTGATTGGCTTAAAGATTGGTTTTCCCTTGCTCTGGTTGGTTAAAAGGTAAGGTGAGCGCTCTATCTGATTGGATAACAACTGCTTGGAAATATACACTGGAGAAGAGGGAATTTTTGTAGCGTTTAAAAATATTTTTAAAATTTCAAATTTTGAACAAAATAATTGATAAATTCCATGCAGAAAAGCAGCTCCAAATGAGCTTCCCAAAGCAACTCAACTTGGAGGACAAAAAAATGCAATTTTGCAGTTGAAATTGCGTTAAAGATGCTGGCATTTGATAGGGCATTTTTAGAGGAATTTTCCTTTTAAGGGTCGAAGCAAAAAACCTTCAAATTTTATCAATATCCTATAAAAACCTCCAGGAGAACTTGGAGAAAAACCCTCGATTCAAGATGGTGTGAGCATGGGACTGTATGAGACGTGGGATGGCTGACCGTGAAATAGCTGATCAAATCCAATTCCACAATACTAGCACCATACTTTTCATGATCATTAATGGCTTTCGATTTTCTGCTTTTAGTTCGCGCCGCCTCTCACCGCGGTGGTCATGGGTTCGAACCCCAAAACCCGCCGCCATGATATGTGAGAAGAGTTGCGTGTCTTTTGTGCTTCGAGGATTTTTTTCGTGTTCTCCGATTTTCCTCCCGCAAAAATCAACTTTTATTATATTCTATAGTGAACTATATTAGGAATTCAAATTGATCAATCATTCTCTGCACTGTATATTAATTGTATTGCGTACAAATGGAGAGAGAGAGAGAGACAGAGAGACAGAGCCGAGAGACAGAGAGAGACCAAGGGAAGGAAGATGGGAGATAGACAGACAGGAAGCGATAGTAATCTTCGAATTGCAAAACATTGCTCGCGGCATCAAGCTAACGTTGTCCTCATTAATATCAAATAACCATTCACTGGTTTAATCATAAAAATATCTGATAGCGCCAAATAGTCGAAAAAAGTCATTACCAAGAACGAACTATTTCTTTGATGAACCATTAAGTCAAATTCGGTTTCCAAACACCATACAACCTTGATAATTACTGTCTTAAAGACGCCTTGAGCTCAATTTAATGTACGAATTGTTTTACGTAATTATTTTTGTCCGTTCCTTTCCGTTCCCAAATCTTGTTTTGGAAATATTCAATCACTTTCTGTTAGTTCAAGGTCAGCGTTTGATTTGATTGTCAAGTAGCAAGGAGGCTTGGTAAAGAATCCCTTAGCTCATTATAAATTCGAGCGTTGATTGGCTAAACATGACGTATAAAAGGTATTTTTCTTAGAATTTTTTCGTGTTTTTGAAGACGAATTCTGTTGTTGTGTCCACAAATGAAATTCATGTAAATTAGAATTTGTTTACTTCTTTCTGCTATGGGATCGGGAATTCTATAGAATTTTACTCGAAAATTTGATAATGTACCGTCATCGTTTCACGATTCGTGCGATATCGTGCGATCTCTCGTGAAATTTAATGTGGAATTCCCTTATCAGCCAATGAATTTTCCTCAGTGTAGTATTAAAAAATAATTACTGTTAAAGCGGCTCAAGCATACCCCCTTAGACTCCATTCATGATTTCATTATTCGAATATTGAGTTCATTATTCACTCTGAGTTTTCATTAAAAATCGGAAGACTTCAAACTTCACATTCATTTCACATCTAAAATTCTAAGTGATGGCCTTTCTGAAGATTTTTTCTACTTTGGCGTGGCAATTGCTGAAGGATCCAATCAACAAAAAAAAACAATAGATAATTTATTTTCAAGTTTGGAGTCAGAGTAAATAATGAACTCAATATTCGAATGATAAATTCATTGATGGATTCCAGGGGGGGTACGCTTGGGTCATTTTGACTGTAATAAATTATATGCATTCTGAGATAAAGATAAGACTGATTTGTTGAAACTGAATACCCAATATAGCAATGAAAAATATTTAACAGTTATTCACCAAAGACGAGTTGAATATTGACCATATTCACCATATGAGGTAATTATTCACAATATTCACTTCGCCTGAGGTGAATAATTGTTTTAGTATAATTTTAGACTTGAATATCAGAGATTAGAAAAAACCTACTAATGGTCTATCACCAATCGAGCCCTGTGATTGGCTGAGCTACTAGGGGTCTATTAGTGATAGACCTCTAGTAGCGAAAAGCGCCGGTTTTGAAAACCAAAAAATATATATTTAAAGCAAAATCCAAAACTTTTTGCATCCTTTTATTGGACCGATTAGTAGGTTTTTACTAAAACAATTAGACCTCTCGCCCTCATGGCCTACGAGTCAATAGCCCATTCGGCCTTCGGCCTCATGGGCTATTGACTCGTAGACCATTCGGACTCGAGGACTAATTGTTAAAAAGACAAAATACGAAGTTCAGGATAATAACGTTTTTTTAAGTATTACTTCCGTTCTGACAAACCTCATGAGCAGTGAATATCGTCTCATAATTACTGGTTGCTCGACCAATCACAGCTCGCGAAACTCTGTATTCGAGTCTAAAATTAGACTAAAAATAAATATAAAATGTCATCTATAACCCAAGTTGATATATATGCTGCATATACACTCGATTGCAGAAACGTTGTAGTATACATTTATACATATATACAAATACCCAATGAGATGCAAAAACGGGGAAAAAACATAAAATATGATTGTGTATATGTTGAAAGTTACCAAAAACACTTCTATGCCTTGCTTTGATGCAAGACACGTCAAATACATAAGGTTTTGAAGCATCAGATATTAATAAATTATATTTATTCATATATTTTCACTTTTTAGGCCTAACAACTCTCTAATATATATCTAATAATATCTAATAGCGCTCAAATCATATTTTTCATGTTCTTTATTGAGAAAACATCTTGAAAAATATTTTTTCGTGAGATATGCATTAATGGATACAGAGATATTAATTTTTTCCTGTTTTTGCATCTAATTAGGTATTTGTATATATTTATAAATGTATACTACAACGTTTCTGCAATCGAGTGTATATATATATATATATATATATATATATGATGACTGCCAATATAATATAGATGAGTATGAAATATACAAATAAATATATGTAATTTTCAACCCAGAGTAATATATACCTTTATTGTATGATTATCAATAAAATACCTATATTTCTCTATTTCAGAAATGTGATATTTTCACATGTGAAAATAACATGTTATTTTCACATGTGAAGGTATCATCACTATGGTTACATACTTCTTATAGCAGAAAAAAAGCTCGAAAAAGCTTTCTTTTCTTCTCTATTGATGATTATATAATTAACAGAATATTACATGGGCACTTGGAGATACGAATTTTACCTTCTCGTGTTGAAAATCTCTTGAAGAGGTCTTTTCAACATACGAAGATAGAATTCGTATCTCCTCGCGCCCTTGTAATATCCTCTATATATATTACACACACACACACACACACACCGACAGCAATATGCAGAAATTCTGATCCCTTTAGGTATATATACAAGTATATCAAAAGTGTATTAGAAATTATGGGATACCATCTCTGATATTATATTGACCATAAATTATGGGATGTGCAGTCATATAACCGAATTTAACTAGTGAAAACTGGTAAAAAAGACATACTTTCGATACTTTTTATGTTCTTACTTTCCATGGTAGCAAATATAAAAAATATATAATTCATTATTTCAAAACGACTTCCTTCATCATCGTTAAAAGTCCCTTCCAACTGTGTCAATCAGAGTGTTTGAGTAAATCACGTCAGATGGTCTCATGAGAGTTAATTTGATTGGACATTCATTAATCAACAACTCTGTCATGTTTATGTCCACTGACAGACTTTATTAATTATTTCAAATGCAACATATATCAACCCACGACGCCTTGCTTTTTACCTAAAAGTCTTTGAGAGGTTATTTCAACTTATATTTCACTTTAAAAAAATGTGCTAAGTGATTTGAGAGTGAGGTTCTGTCACTAAAAACCCTTTAGCGTCTCCTGAACGTGTACAAAAGCTTGTGGCACCTCTCTCGTCGTATTCTACAAGCAATTCCCAAGGTAATTGATGTAACTTTTATATAATGAAAAAAATAATCGTTCAAAGCATTAATTGTCAGGAAATCTCCAAATTGAAGTTATTTGAATTATTTGACGGCCGTTGCTATAGATACAAGGTAGAGTTAATTCTAGCGAATGGTTGCCCTCTGGTCTTTGGCAGGGCTTTCGATAAGATCAATCATCTATAAAACAACCCACTCTGTACAGTTTGTTCAAAGTCATATGAATCAAGGAAGTCAAGGAGACTCACCCGATGGTTACAAGCTGTTCGCCTCGTCTTGTTTTGTCTAGTTCTCATCAATCAAAAACAATCCTTCAACGCCTAGAAAACTTAATACTTACATATACCAACAATAGCGAGCAAAGGAAGGTTTATTGAGCACAGTATTTCATTTTCAAGGTATTTGTCAAGTTATTTTCTGATTTATGATTTATAGTTCATATTTAGTTTCATGATAAGTTCTAATGAGTTCTTTTCTAAAACGTTTTCTGAACAGTATAATTATCCACGTATAGATAAAAAGTTGTTTTCTGAATATTTTTGATAGTTGATTTTCATGCAAGACAGTTCGCTCCGAGAAAACGTTATATACTGTATTTGCAACATGACTACCATCTCTCCCTCTCTTTCCTCTCTCTCTCTCTCTCTCTCTCTCTCTCTCTCTCTCTCTCTCTCTCTCTCTCTCTCTCTCTCTCTCTCTCTCTCTCTCTCTCTCTCTTTCCAGTTATTGTTAGCGCGCTTTCCAGTTATTGTTATCATTCATTTTTAAATCTGAATTTTTAACATTGTAGTTATGATATTCTGTAGAATCATCTCTTCAAAACAGTCTATAAAATAATACAAAAAGATGTACACGAGCTGGTGTGAATATGATAATTCTTTTAATAATCAACAAAATTTGAAAGCACTTGAAAAACTAAACGTCTCTTCTCGTATATTCATCGTCACTTGAATGCGAGACATTGGTGTCACTAAAGACATGCGCTATCATTCCCTTGATATTGAATATTTTCAGTCGCCTTGATGAGTTTATTTCAAATATAAGATATCAATTATGCATAGGAAGGTATCATCAAAGTCTCTTTGACGCTCGAAATTTGCGAATTATATTCTTGGCTATCAAAACTCTATATCTTCTTCCTCGGATGCTATGGATAGATAACGATTGCACAAACTATTTTTCTATGATAGCTGCCGACTTAAGATAAGAAAATTTGACTTGGGACGAGTATTTAGGTAAATACACAGTCTAAATTTCTTGATTCAATAGATTACTGAAAAAATTCTGTCTTATCAATAGGACTTTAAAC
>OZ025219.1:1531165-1841165 GCA_964019055.1 Anthopleura xanthogrammica | reverse complement strand
ACTTATGTTTTGTAGTAGAAAGTAGTCTACTTTTCTAGTTTTCGGCAAACTATTTGAGATGGAGCTTTGAATGTTTTCTTTTTATTACCTGTTGTCTTATATGGTTTTCTCAATACATTAAATTCAAAACCACACCTACAATATAGAGAAAAGAGCTAACAATAGTTTTAAAGCAAATTTCTTTCCGTTCAGCAAAAAAACAATGCGAGTAGAAGGCTTGTTTTTGATTTAAAAATAGTTATGATCAAATCTTACTGGCAAACTGTCGAGTAGTTGTAGAGAAACGAATTTATCAGAAGTTAATTTAGCCCAAGTTGTCAACCAGTCTTGAGATAATAAAATCTTCAAATTATCCACTCACCATTCATAGAAAATAGCAGTGAAATTCTCCAAGCTACAGGAGACAATGATATCCAAAGCACATGGTCTGATCAATGGCGACTCGTTCACGGCAAGTTGTACTTGAAAACTTTTAACTTGAAAGAAATATTTGTCGCTTTTATCCCTTTTGATGTTGTCCAGCTAACTTGTTTTAAAAGAAAGTATTTTTGAAATTTTGTTTTTGCAGTTATTAGCAAATGGTAAGAGGGACAAAAACATGTTTTAGCGAACTGTAAACTCTCAACTTTTGCTTAGTTTTTCACAGTTTTCAAAGGAAAGTCGCTTCTTGACTCGCTGTTTAGCTGTCAGAACTGTCATTCAATAGCTATAAACATGAACATTAAAATGGCTTTTTACTTGAGATGTAAAATTATTTTCTAGTATTTTGTACTTCAAATCATACGTAAAAAATAATAATTGCTATGCTGTTCTTTACTTAGATTTCTTGGAGAAGGGTCGACTATAGAAAAGGTCGGCAATGAAGATAGATGAATGCCTTCGCTTCGCATTTTTTCTTATAAAATTTTGTTGAGTGAACTAAAAAATAAAATAAAAAATCACATGACTTTCTCGTACCATTTGGACTTAATAGGCACTTGTAATGTTTTGAAAATTCGCCTGCAAACAAGGAAACAACGTTCAGAAATATATGAAACTCTTAGTAAATAACGAGATCAAATCAGAGCCTGTAGGATAGGAGTTATTATCGAGTCTAGAAGACCCAATTATATTACATTAATTATATTGAATTTATGTTTTGCCATTATTTCTATTATTTGCTATTTTATGTCGTTAGTGTGCATTTGATTATATCGTATGGAATTTAGGCGTTATAAATAATAAACGTTATTATTATTATTATTATTATTATTTAATTCGTATAATTTTGGGTATTTTTAGAATTCTAGAATTTTAGTAATTTAGAAATTTTAGAAATTAGAATTCTTAAAATATTTTAGAAGAGTTTAACGGGTGACTGAGTTTCAATAAAATTAAGCTTTTTTATCCAGAACTTTTTTTTTTTTTCCAGGCTCCAAAATGAATCACAATAACTCGACTGGGACTGTATCTAACTACACAGAGGGGTGTACTATGGGTATCGTCAGCAAGCCCACCCGTACAGGGTTGACCTGTGCCTACATAATGATCTTCATCGCTGCTTTGGTCGGCAATTCCGTAGTAATCTACGTCGTCAAACGCAAAAACAAATTTAATATAACATTCAATTATTTCATCCTAAGTATGGCAACCGCTGACATCTTGCAGGCGTTTCTAGCTATCCCACCATCCATTGCGTACCTCTATGTCGGTACTTTGTGGTTCTCTGGCCCCTTTGCTTTATTCTTGTGTAAGTTTGTTCATTATGGTACAGTAGTGTCTATAGTAGCTTCCATTACTACTCTGTCCGTTACAACTATCGAGCGCTTCCTGGCCGCCAGGCTATTGCTAAGGAAACCAGTTACCATGTCAACAGTGCGACTTTTGATCGCTGCCGTTTGGATTTACTCGTTGCTGATTTCACTTTATGAAGTTATCAGATTTACCGTTTTAGACTATGGGTCCTTTGGATATCACTGTATGCCTGAAGTGAAAGGAGACTGGAACACAACGATGCAAATCGAAATGATTTCTAAATTCATCATCGTCTACGCGCTTCCACTTCTTATCATGGGCACCCTGTATACCAACATTATTCTGTTGCTATGGAAACATGGCAGTTTTACTAGCTTGAATACCGAACACTACCGTAATATCCAGCGGCGCAAGAGAAACCTGATTAAGAGACTGGTATTCATCACGGTGATATTTGCAGTTTGTTGGCTTCCCGTACACGTCAATCATCTTATCGGTGCATTTCACTTTGAAACCTACAAGTGTATCCCCGAATACTGGAAACTGTTGTTCTATTGGATGGGACACGCTAACTGCGCGATCAATCCCTTTATGTATCTACTGCTGACCAGGAATGCGCGGGCGCTGTTCAGATCGACCGTCCACGTCGCACGGCATGCTGGGAAAGATAACGGCAGCAAGGGGAATGGAAACCGTAAACTTTGGGTGTTCCAAAAATTTCCGACCGACACTCGTTTGTTGACAGCCTGTATAACACCTCAGAGTACGGATTCACAGGAGGAAGGAAAAGACAATGAAATGTACGAACTACACAAGCGGTCACCCTTCAAGTAACTACCACCTGATGGTCACATAAAACGATAACTATCCTTAAAAACCATTGGCTGGTATTGGCCTTCGTGACCATTGTAGGTCACCCTCCAAGTAAACATCTAGAGATTACGTGACACGATAGTAAATACTGGTATTGATCACAATATCAATGTCAGACTTTCTTGTAGGTGCCATAGAGCACAAGAATACGTAACAAATGTAAAAATAATAGCTTGTTAGTTATAGTTTAACATTGGCCTCAAGCAAGTGCGGATCCAGGGAGGATCGGTGGTCTGGACTCCCTAGATTTCAATCGTCATTTCTTTGAAATAGATTTGATTTTTTTTCTTGCTTAGTATGCGTTTGGACCCCCCCCAAGAAGGTACTGGATCCGCCCTTGTCAAGTGATCTACCTACAAAAAAAAGCATACTGCTCTATGCATTGTAGAAAGTTAAATTGTAGAAAGCTTATCCTCATATATATCAATAGTATAATCTGGAAGATAATAAACAAGTTTACTGCGATGCGCAACACATAATATTTCATTAAGATGTGATAATACAAGCAAAAGCATCGTGCAACTTGTCGCGCAACATCGTTGTGTTGCAAGCTGCAGAGCGAATGTTACTCTTTGTTGCAGAGAGTAGAAAGAGCTTCTGCTTCTGTAACAAATTCGCGCAACAAAAGTTTGTTGTATTCTGCACAGTTTGAATGCTCATATAATTGTTTCTATTACGCCAAATGTTCTGAAACTTGGTCAGTAAGCTTATTTTATGCTACTCTTTTATGTGATTGGGATATTTCCTCTGGAGCCCAGACGAGGATCCAGTACTATCCCAAGTGTCTTTACGTGCTTATTATAGCTTTGGTTTCAACCTAGTTTATGCGCATCTTTTTTGTGATGATACTTCTACTAATAATAATACTAATACTAAGGTGTTGCTTTAGCATTTGATGAAGGCACATTCGACTAATTTGCATTTGCCAAATAAAAGTAGTCAGCTGTAGGATCTGTGCTGAACCTAAATTACTCCAAATTACTCCAGTATTTTGACGAATATCTTTACATTTTTTGAAGGATGTAAATCTCCAATGGTTTTCTTCGTAAACTCGACTCGTCTATGAATTTTTTCTGTCGAACTTCCGAGCATGCGCAGTGCGTTTTTCACTCGTGTCCTGATTATGATTTTATTTGTACACTTGAACAAGTTATAACTATTGTCATATGATTAAATGTAACACAACACCAATGTCAAATATCCGTCAATCACTTACAGTCAAACTAAGAAAACCGTGAACACCTAAAAATGTCTGGAATGCTTATGTGTTTGATCACAGCGCGGTCACGCAAATTTTTTTCGCGTTTAAAAGTTTCAAACTTCATATTTTAGGTTTATTCTCGTGAAATTAGAGATTTCTATTCGAGACAGACGAATACACGAGAGAAGGATTCAATACAAACTCTTTTCATGGTGGTGGGAAACATCTTTTTGACAAGCAACGGTCTAAATTAACATTGCAGACATATTTTAGGTGTTCACGGTTTTCTTAGTTTGACTGAAATAGCTTGAATTAATGAAAAGGTCATCTCTGATTAGCAGTTAAGCATGTAGGGTGTACATGCGATGATTGTGCGCTGCTAATGCACTGATGTAGTTCCCATCCTTGAGTTTGTTAGTTCACTCTCTTTTGTGCTTTGAGGGTTCATTTTTTTTCTCGTGGTTCTTCTCATTTTAGTTCTTCCCTTTTGAAAGACTAATTAAGTCTCAATTTTATCAAACTCTGAAACAACCTCTGGGCTGATCTAAGTCAGGGCATGGCTAACTCACAGATGGAACCCTGAAACAACCTCTGGGCTGATCTAAGTCAGGGCATGGCTAACTCACAGATGGAACCCTGAAACAACCTCTGGGCTGATCTAAGTTAGGGCATGGCTAACTCACAGATTGAACCCTGAAACAACCTCTGGGCTGATCTAAGTCAGGGCATGGCTAACTCACAGATTGAACCCTGAAACAACCTCTGGGCTGATCTAAGTCAGGGCATGGCTAACTCACAGATCGAAACCTGAAACAACCTCTGGGCTGATCTAAGTCAGGGTATGGCTAACTCACAGATTGAACCCTGAAACAACCTCTGGGCTGATCTAAGTTAGGGCATGGCTAACTCACAGATTGAACCCTGAAACAACCTCTGGGCTGATCTAAGTCAGGGCATGGCTAACTCACAGATCGAACCCTGGTACAACCTCTGGGCTGATCTGACTAACTCAGGTATTTCCAGGGGGCAGTTTAAAGTATGAAACCTGAATTATAATTCTGAAACTGCGAATTCTCGAGTTTGTCGACCGCGCAAACGGTTGTCAGTTGGTGGTTCGTATAATAACTACTGTTGGTTCACCTTGTTCTTGGCACACCGAACTCTCTGCCAAATCATACTTAATGTTTCCATCAACATTCTTCTACAAACACTGCTCTTAATGAAATAAATTAGTGGGTTGATACAACAGTTTGAAAATGATAATAAAGCGCCGAAATATCGAAAAGACAAATCGATTTGAGCACTTTTCTTTGGGATGAACATTGCAATAACCATATACACAATGAATAACGAATAAGGCAGGACAAAAGCATAAAAAATATTATTTGTAAACATACGAGCCTTCTTGAATTTATGTTTCTGAATAACGGTTAGATTTGATGGACTTTGCTTCCTGGTGAATTGGTAAATTGAGAAAGCCGAGTATGACATAAAAAATAAAGGAATAGCGTAGACTTTGAGAAAATAGAAAAAATAAAGTTCTAGAGAATGTGGTCGGTGTAAATCAAGTTTACAGGCAACGGTGTACTGGAACGAATTCAAATTGATTATCTCAGGACTTGCGTAGGCGAAGGAGGTCAAAGAGATTATAAACGCCTCGATCCAAACAAAGACGATCGCTCGCTTTATGAACAATGGCGAAGGAAGCCACCGCCAATGAAAAACACAAAGATGCTGCTCGATTGATATCAGAAATATATTGCGCGCAATTAAAGTGAATGATAACACTGAGAAAAATCGGCTTATCTTACATGACCATTCTCTGTGCATACCCTGAACTAACATATCGATGATCATTATAGTTGGTCTAAAGATGGCGGTCAAGATATCGGAGATAGATAAACTGATCATTAGGTAAGATGTCGCTGACCGTCTAAATGCTATCTGAGAACGAGTCATTTTGCATCGTAGTTGCTGAACTTTAACTGACAAGACGAAGAAGTTGGCGCTGACACCAAAGACCATCATGATAATGGATAGGAAAATCACGGCGCTTTTGACTCCGGGATGAAGTGACGATCCTAGAGAAACAAACTCTTTTCCTGTGACGTTGTTTGCAAGGATGGTGAGGTTTTCTGATGAACTCATCGTCATCGGTAACTCGTGTTATGAACAAATGAGCAAAGGATATGTTTATCTAAAGAAAGAAATGTGGGATTGAAAGATGCTCAATAATTAGCAATAAAAACGGAGGGCGGTCAAAAAGGAAGTGGATATGATTGAATGTTTTTTTTCAAAAATAGGGGTTTTGCATGGTACTCTTTTTAACTGGCAAGCCATATCTTAATTCGTGCAATTGAAAAGTAGATTTCTACAAACGCTCGCAGCGAGCGGAATGGGAGTAGGTTTTGAACGTTTCTTTTTTTGCCAATCTAAGAAAAATAATTCATCTGTGCTATGGGAAAAAAGTACAAATTTTACTAACCTTTTTTTGTGATAATGGTGGATATCAAGCTGTTTGAGTGGGTTTAAAATCAATTGCTCTAAATTGTGTCCTAAAGCAATGGTTGTTTTTAAAAACTGTTGGTAATAAAGCATATATTTTGAAAACCATAACACCATTCTTCTGTGTCATTTCCGACTTATCTCGTAGCTTAAAAACACCGATTATGCCTCAACAATGTATTTCTTCCAATTCTAACCCGCAACCATTGTATAAATAGGAAAATATCTGATACAGATACAAGAGGAAAATTTGCTGGAATAATAAACCTCTGTACTGTTGAAAAATAATCAATACAGTTAAAAGAGAGGAAACGATGAAGATAACCCTAAAAATAAAGATGGCCCTTTTTCTAAGGCTAAAGAGTTTTCAGACCATGTGTCATTTCCTTGAGTATTCATTTCATTGTTTACCGAAATCCCTTACTAAAGTTACTAAAGGCGACAACTGAAGCAAAAAATAATTAGAAGCCTTTCCTATTAAGGGGCTTCTTACAAAGAATCTAAAGCTGATTCAAAATAAGGAAATAAATTTAATATGCTTGGATTGTCCTGAGCTCGTTTTCAAGATAATGAAATTTGAATATTACCATCTTGACAAGTTTTCAGGGGGAAAAGAATGGCGAAAATCAAGGTTCGCACAAAATAATTGATAACTTTAAAACATTATTATGAGAATCAACTTTAGCTAGGAATTAACTAGAATGATACTTAAGTTCAGAAGTTCGCTAAATTAGGTAAAAAAAAGTGCCAAAATTTTACGATTTCTTTTGGTCCACCATTAATCCGTTTTACAAGCATTCGGCTCAAGAAGAATGGGTCGAGTCAGGGCTATGATGTCATACATTCAACCCATCACTTGATAAGATTTAATGAAGACTATTTAGATTGATTCGTTTCACGATAACCCGTTTAAAACATCAAATAAACCTCAGGTAATCCAACAAGAAATGTATGATCAAAGCGACGCTAACATGAATGGGTTGCATGTATGACGTCACAGGGTAAAACCGCTGTACATAATAACTATTTGGTCGTGAGACAAACAAATTAATGATGGACGAAAAGAAACCGTAAAATTTTGGCTTTTTTTTTTCGAATATCAAAAACTATTTCTGCAAAGTTTCAGCTCGAATGAAAGAGTTTAAATTTTGGAGCAATTTTCTTATATATCGCATTTTCTACAAAACAAAACAAAATAATAAAAATAATTCAGATTTCACCGCTGTATTCTTGAATTCAGAAAATCTTTATTCAGCCGTTTATGAGACGCTTTTCGTACTTGTGAAATCAACTTTGAATTGATTTGTTCAGGTGGTTGTATGATGAAAACATATCACGCAAACAGCACTATTTATGCAGATAAATATTGGTCTATTTTTCTCTATAGCTGTCGTCAGCTGACCAAGCAAAAATACAGTTGCATGACATTTGTAATGATATTTTCGCCTCTGAAATTGGAATTTGACACTCGGCTCGGTTAAAATAATTTTTTGAGCAGAAAAACGTCGAACCTGCGACAATCACAAAAATACAAAAATACATGAGTGCAGCAACAAAACGAGAAACGGATTTAAGGTATTATTACTAAGTAGAAGATCTATTTAAAATAATTAAGATCGTATCGGCGTATGTCTTCTAACAATTATTTTTAGGAAGCCAAAAGTTAGTAGAGAATATAAATAATATCGTATATCAATTATACCAATTCTATTTAGGTATAGCCAATTGCAAAATCTACACTTTAATCGATAAAAGCGACCGCTTTTTTTATCAAAAAAAGTATTTAATTTTTTTATAGACAATTCACATTTTTTTTTTTTTTTTTTTTTTTCAAAAAGATTGCTTTTCTAACACTACATAGTGAATTGCAGCTGGAGTCACCACGGTAAATAAAACAACAGTCGTGTATATGCCAAAACCTGGTAGAATTTACACCTTTTATGTATTTTATCCCGTAAGATTTTCTTTTGTTTATTTTTGCCCGACATGTTGCCACGGAAATGTGGCAAAAAAAATCGTGGTTTTTTTTAATTGTTGTTTTTCGTTTTCTTACTCGCTATTTCAACGGCCAGACGAGATCCAGAGAGGGCTATAGGACGTTTGTAATTGCTTATTCGTGATTTAAACCAAATTCATATTTTAAAATTAAAAAAATTACCCCCGTAACTGAGTAATGACAAAATCTAGCAAAACAATAGCTATGAAACTAATTTTATTATTAACTATGTTACCATAGCAACATGCTATCGGTCCCGATATCTTTTAATTAAGGTGGCGGAAGATTGCCGAAAACACTAGGTGCTCTTTGCATTGAAACCGTCAAGTGTTAGTATTCTAGATTATAATTTACTAGCTACAAATCTTCATCCATATAACATTTCAGTTTAAAATCTTCACATAAAGTTCAAAAATTCCAGCATTAATATTGTGGAGGAGTTCGCAAATCTCAACAAAAGAAATGAATGAAAAAAACACGGGGAAAAGGTACGTGAAAAAGCTAGAAAGTTTTTCCAAGATATTTTTTCTCTTAGAAGAGAGATAATTCAAGATATAAGGATCGATTTGTGATAAGGTAGGTAAGAGGCAAAATTCAACAGCTCAAGCAAAACATAGGGAAACGAATAGAATATAAATTGTCATATTTATGTAAACAATTGCTCATAGATAAATTTAAGGCAAGTTTATAATGGGATTATATTACAACACAGGTTATATTTTTATGGCAGAACGAGGCAGGAAAAAGCAAACATTTTTATTCTTCGATCAAAGATTTCCTCTTATTTCTTTCTTTTTAGTTTTTCGTCTTTCTTTTTCCTTTTTTTTTTTTTTTTTTTTTTTTTTTGTAATGGGATTATATTACAACATAGGTTATATTTTGATGGCAGAACGAGGCAGGAAAAAGCAAACTTTTTATTCTTCGATCAAATATTTTCCCTTTTTTCTTTCTTTTAATTCTTTCGTCTTTCTTTTTTTTCTTCTTTTTTTTTTCTGCCTACCTTTTAGCGTCAAAACGGAGCATAATTAAGTATGACTTTTATTTCTCGGCAAAACTCAAAAACAAATATTTATCGTAGTGTTTGAAAATTAAAAATCAAAAATCTTGTAGGATCTTTATTGTTTTCATGTTAGGAGGCGAAAAGAGAATTAAAATAAAGAGGGAAAAGAAAAAAGAAAGCCAGTTATCAGAGGTTTATAGAAAATAATGAAATACCAAAAAGTTGATAACAGTAGATTTAGATTTTTCTTTTAGATTTATTGCTTTTCGTTTTTCCAATGTGTGTGAAGTGGTGTTGTACTTAAATAATTCAAGCAATGACCCCAATAAAATTCAACAAGATGAAACTGAGCTTTGGTAGAACTCGGTCAAAGGTGTGCATCGATCTCAGTTGTAAAATGGATAAAAGATGCCCGATAAAGATGCCATCCAAAAAAAGTTTATTATCAATACGAATGATTGCACAATCTTACTTTTCTGAGTACGTTAGATGAAAAACAACCGGAAAAAAAAACAGCACAAAAAAAACTAATACAAACAAATGAAAAACCAGAGCAATTATATAGGATTTAAAAAACTCATGAATATTTAATGAGGAAAGCACAATAAAATCATCAACCATGGAGGTTTTAAATCTGATAAAATATCATCTTCATTTCCATAAACTTTAACTAGGATTTTCTCTGCCAAACTTGGTTCATTCGTAAAAAAATCAGTAGAACATGTGAACATACACCTAGAGGTTTTTTAAGCTGTTCAATAAACTCGCAGATCGTGTTTTATTAAACCCAATAAAACACTCCTGCTCGTATATTAAACAGTACATGTTATGCTATCGACTTGAAACTGTGTTCTAGATTATGCATTTTACTCACTATCTCGCTTCTGATTGGCCAATTGGCCTGATTTATTGACACTGTAGACTGAAAATTAAAAATTATACTGTATTAACTTCCTCTGAAAAACAACATGACATCAATGTGAATAAATGAATGGATATTTGGATGGATGCATTTTATGATTGAATAAAGGAAAGAAAAATAATGAAAAGGAAATGATGAATAAATGGATAGATGAATTAATTAATGTAAAAATGAAGAAATGAATGAAAGAAAATGAATGAATAAATTAATGAATGAAAAATTAATAATTTATTAAGATAGGCACAATTAAGAATTTCAAGGATTGCTTTTAATCAACAAAACAATCAACCTTGCATTGAACAGTTACCGCAGGTGATCAAATAATTACACATATATCACTCATAACCAGAATCAAATGTTAATCAAATTTGTCATTTTGAATGAAAGTTTCCATGGCAACATTTCGTCACTAGCCATCTGGCCCCAAGCGTACAATACACACTCTTCATCAACTTTTTTTTTATTTCTTGTAGATTTGACTTAGCACGTTCAAGCCAATTATCTTTTGAAGATACTTTTGAACAATTCTGGAGTTTCTAGAGACGGTATACTCTTCTCCTCTTTCTCTTAGCTCCGTGTGTAACATAAAGCGAGGCACAAATCTTTCCATCCTGGTCTATCCATGTCGACAACACTTTCTGCTTCCTTCCAACTCCGCCATAGACGTTACTGAATGACAGAAAAAGGCGGTGTTGATTGATGATTTGGGAAATCAAACTCTGAGAGAGACAGCTGTCTTCTAAGACCAACAAGAATCGAAGGTACTTCATTTGGATTGCTCAAACAAACTTTAATCTATTTGGATGCAAGAAACACTTGAGAAACATTCAAACGGAAAACAATTGGTAAAAAATTGATTTAATAATTGTGCCATTCAGAAATTTCTGCGGTAAAATTGAAGGAAATAGCACTTTTTTACTTTCTTATCCTATATGTTAGCGTTTTTTTCTCCATTTGATATAAAGTGATCTAGTAAGACCACCCGGGAGCGAGGAACCACAAGATATTTCATAATGTCTCACTTGCCCAACATCAACTCCAGCACCTTAAAGTCTTTGAGATCAAGAGGACCCGAGTTAGTAATTACAGAAACAGCCATCTACACAAGTATATCTGTGGCAGCATTCCTGGGCAATTCCCTGGTACTATGGATTGTTTACAAGAACCGAGCGCTTCGTACAATCCCAAACTATTTTGTCATCTCTTTGGCTTGCACGGATATTTCTATGGCATTTTTAGGTACACCATGGTCTATGGTTGTACTTGCCAAAGGACGTTGGCCTTCAACCTTCGCTGGCTGCCAAGTCCAGGGATTCTTAGTAATTTGGCTCGCACTGGCATCGCTTCAAAATCTTATGGTCATGGCCTTTAATAGGTACTGCCGTATTGTTAACCAAAATCTATATCGAAGAGTGTTCACTCGAAAAAGAACACAAATTCTCATTTTCTTTGCGTACGTTATTTCTTCAATTGCTCCGTTACCGTACATTATTGGAGGCGAAATCTATGTCTTTCAACCTGGAAAATTTTTCTGTTATCAGAAATCAATGATTGAGTACACTATACCATTGATGTTAATCTTCATCGGAGTACCAACGATCATGATAGTAATCTGCTATCTTAAAGTATTCTTCGCTCTGAGAAAACATCAAAAGAATCTCCACAAACCACAGTCGGAAAGAGGAACTAGCTTTCAGAGAATCACGGTCGAAGAAATTCGCATTACTAAAACATTATTCGCGACTGTCGTTGGATATTTGTTATGTTGGATGCCTGTGTTGCTCATCGAGATCATAGACCTGGGTATAGGCGAGGGGTCCCTACCTCGCCAAGTGTACATGATGTTCACAATGTGTGGGTTATCGTCTTCGGCCATCAATCCTATAATCTATGGAGTAATGAATAAAACATTCCGTAGAGAATACAAGAAAGCGTTCGTATGTGGAGTAGTACGTTGGGATAGCAACACGGTCCATTCACTTCAGTCTAACTCTCAAACACGTCCTGCTACAATAACTAAACTCCATCAACCGGCAAAACGAAATGAGACCGACACTTGAGTCCAAGATGTTGGGCATTGCGTATGACGTCATTTCCGGTCACGTGGGATTTTTACCACCTGAAAGGCAATTTGTTTCTGGAATTCATGAGAAATTGTAAATAACTTTTGCCAACAAGTTGGTGTTGGTTTTTAATACTACTCAATAAGGAAATGAATACTATAACATTGTAGCAAGTTAAATATTTGAAATTGTTAGCATAATAGTTACAAAAAGATTGTCTCCTTTTAAAAACAATATAAACTAATTAAATGATATCCAGACGCATCGGCTTCATCTCAAGCCTTCTTCGGTGGTACAAGAAAACTGTTAGTTTGCGCAAGCAGATTTAAAAAGCTATCTACTGCTGTGCACGTTAATTAACTACGAAAGGCAGTTTTCAAACTAAGGAATGAACACTGCAGTGGCGTAGCGAGGGGGGCAGGCCTTCTTTTCTTTGATGGATGAGGTCAATTCCACTGGCATAGGGAGGGGGCAGGCACGTGCTCCCCCCCCCCCCCCCCCAAATTGTTGGTAATGAGCTTTTATTCTAGGTGCCTTACCCTGCCAAAGTTTCGTACAAGTACGATAAATCACTTCTTGCAAAGAATTTCCACATGAAAAAGAATGCCTACGAAAGTATTAAGTGTTAGCAAGCCAAAAGAGCAAAACTGGTTTTAGAAATAGAGATTTTATGCATTTTCTTCAAGTTCTTGCTCCGAAGTTCAAATATTTGCGGTAACAACAAAGCAAGTTAACATGCAAATTTACAGATTCTCGCTTTCTGATTGGCTAACTTGTAAAAAAAAGTTTGTGATTGGGTGGCTACGGTAAGGCGCGTCGCGCTGTAAATCAGCAGATTTCAACTGCTTTATTAATATAATTTTAATGTTTTCAAGTGAATATGTGTTAACATATTCCTGATAAATGAAATACTCGAATTTTGGTTGCCTTGGTAACTAGTTTAGAAAATAAATGGCTTTTAAAATTTTCCTTACTCGATTTTCTGATAAATTTTTTAGATGGTTTAAAGCAATATTTGCAATAAGAATAAAATCTCTAGGATGAGCCGATCTTTTAAAAATGCTTACTTCTCCCGGTGTTTGGCCCCTGGAAGACCGCATGGAAACCATCATGGAGTCGTGAATTTTTTTTCTTATTTCACAATATTTATCCAATCATTCAATCTATCATTTCCTCAACCTATCGATTCAACCATCTATTCATCCAATGGATGAATCCATCTGTTTTCTCCTTCAATCTATCCATTTTCCCTATTCCTTCCATCCATAATATATTACTGGTCGGCAGGCGTAGCCGCAGCTATCGGCTACATTTGGTGGATTTTGTTTGCGCTTTGATCATCCCAAAGGTTTTTTCAGTGTTGAATTATCCATCCCAGACTTTGGTTCTGGGCTCGATCTATTCGAGTTAGCCATGCCCTGACTAAGATCAGCCCAGAGGTTGTTTCAGGGCTCGATCTGCGAGTTAACCATGCCTTGACTTAGATCAGCCCAGAGGTTGTTTCAGGGTTCGATCTGGTGAAATGCTTTCAAGATGTTTTCCACCCAGTATCTTTTCTTGTTTACTGTGTGAGGTTTGCCAGAACGGAAGTAATGCTAAATCGCTTTTTTTCTCCTGAATTTCATCTTCTCTAGTATTCAAGTCTAAGTTTATTTTTAAATAAACTTCAGGCTCAGTGAATCAGTACGGTAAATATTTACCGTGACTACGTCTCGGTGAATATTCACCGATATTCACTTCGCTTTCGGTCAATAATTTTAATTATTATTATTAAAAGTATATCATTGGCTAGGTCAAAGTTGCGCGCGCTGATTGGTCGAGAACTTCGGACTATTAAACAAACATACCCACAGTACGAATGGTCTTCGAGTCAATAGCCCATGAGGCCGAAGGGACTATTGACTCATAGACCATGAGGGCGAGAAGTCTAATTGTTTTGGTAAAAACCTACTAATCGGTCCAATAAAAGGATGCAAAAAGTTTTGGATTTTGCTTTAAATATATATTTTTTGGTTTTCAAAACCGGCGCTTTTCGCTACTAGAGGTATATCACTAATAGACCCCTAGTAGTTCAGCCAATCACAGGGCTCGATTGGTGATAGACCATTAGTAGGTTTTTTCTAATGACTCATAGACCATGAGGGCGAGAGGTCTAATTGTTTTGGTATAAACCTACTAATCGGTCGAATAAATGATGGATTTTGCCATTGTTTTGGCTTTGAAAACTGGCCGTTTTCGCTACTAGTGGTCTATCACTAATAGACCACTAGTAGCTCAGCCAATCAGAACGCAGGATTTGTGATAGACCATTAGTAGGTTTATAATAATTCTCGATAACCGCCTAAAGTGAATATTGGATTGCGCGCGTTTCGTATGTTGATGCGTGCCTCTTTCAAAACACGAAATAAATCTAAATTTTAGCAGTAAATCGATGTTTTCAAATAATCACTTGTGTAATGATGATACATACTAAAACAATAACTCGCCTCAGGCTAGGGAACAAACTTGTTACTTTAAAGAATATAGTTTTTTTAAATTGTTCTTCCAGTTCTTATAGTTTGACACCTGTATGGATACGTGCATGGTACTTCAAACTACATTGATTTGGAAATGCCTTGTCACATTTACATTTGTTTGGTTTGACACCTGTATGGTTACGTTCATGTGACTTTAGATGAAACTTTTGTGTAAATGCCTTGTTACAGTATGTACACTTGTATGGTTTGACACCTGTATGGATACGTTCATGTTCCTTTAGAATATCCTTTCGTGTAAATGCTTTGCTACAATATGTACACTTGTATGGTTTGACACCTGTATGGATACGTTCATGTTTCGTTACACCACCGCTCTGTGTAAATGCCTTGTTACAGTATGAACACTTGTATGGTTTGACTCCTGTATGAATACGTTCATGGTTCTTTAGATTAGATTGAAGTGTAAATGCCTTGTTACAGTATGCACACTTGTATGGTTTGACACCTGTATGGATACGTTCATGTTCCTTTAGGGTATCCTGTCGTCTAAATGCCTTGCTACAGTATGTACACGTATATGGTTTGACACCTGCATGGATGCGTTCATGTTTCCTTAGAGCAGTCCTTCGTGTAAATGCCCTGTTACAGTATGTACACGTGTATGGTTTGACACCTGTATGGCTACGTTCATGTTCCCTTAGACTATCCTGTCGTGCAAATGCCGTGTTACAGTATGTACATTTGTATGGTTTGACACCTGTATGAACACGTTCATGTTTCGTTACACCACCGCTCTGTGTAAATGCCTTGTTACAGTATGAACACTTGTATGGTTTGACTCCTGTATGAATACGTTCATGGTTCTTTAGATTACATTGAAGTGTAAATTTCTTTTTACAGTATGTACACTTGTATGGTTTGACACCTGTATGGATACGTTCATGCCTTACAAGACCATTTTTTTCTTTAAATACTTTGTTGCAGTACGTGCATTTGTGTACTTTAAAATTTGTAGTTTTTCTTTTGCGGCTCTTTTTATCACCTTGTCCTCTTAGTGTTTCATTGAGATGTTCTTGTGACAACTGTTGTGTACAGGGTAGGGACTCCTCGTCTGTCTCATCCAAGTAACCACCAACATTAAATGAATTTCTGTTTTCTAAAAATTGTTTTGATAATGATAATTGTTTTGATTAGAGGTATGGATATCACCAAAAAGGTTTTCTTCTGGCAAAGGCAGCAAATCACACCTGAAGGCAGGGGGAGTGGTGGTTGGTATACTGCCTCCATGACAAATGAGAGTGGCTAATTAGAGGAAAGGGACGAAAGGATGGGATGAATAGAAGGATAAAATAATGCATTGACAGACAGACTTGGGAGAGATGGGTATAGAATATGGAATGAATGGGGTAAATGGAATTGAAATTCGACTTCTGGAACAAGTTCCAAGAGACTTGGTGCCCAGGGGGACACTAGAGAAAAACGTTTGCGCATGCGTGCCTTTCAGCACGCTTTCCAAGAATTTACAAGAGTTTTAGGGAGAAAATAAATGCTTGTTTTCTCCAAGTATACAAATAATTTCGCGGGTATACTTTTTTGAGACCAAGATACTGCATTAATAGAGGCAATATGAAAGAATTAGCCTTAAGTTTCAAGAACTGACTTTAAGTTTTGGCATTTTGTAAAGACTATTTTTCATGCAAGTGTGAAACTCAAATTTGCATATTATTACAATAGCACGAAGACGCTTTTGACTAATTTGCATACGGACTTAAAGCATGCGCAGACGTTTTTCACGCATGTCGCCCAGGGGTATTTCTGCTTCGAGAAACGACAAACGAGAAAGATGGCTTATAGGGCAACAAGATAAAGAACTGGATTTCAAACAGAAAACTCTCACAAAAGATAACACTTTTCGTGTACCTTGTTTAACTTGTTTCTCTGTGGATTGCGTAGTTTGCTCACACTGGATCTTTTGGGATGATGAAATCTTACAATCATTTTTGTATTCCTAGTGAATGATACAAAGTAATACCCACAATCAAACAAGCCAATGTACTTACTAACATAACCTAATCGTGTAAAAGATATGCTACAAGAATTTATGTGACATTGTCTGTACCAGTAAAGATTGAAAATCCCCCGGGGGGGTACTTCGGGTTGTTTCATATGGGGGTGCTCCACCCAGACTCTCGACCCCTTACCCTTTTCTATACCAAATTTCAGCAAAAAAGTACCCCTTTTATATACCTTTTTGCCTGAAAAGGTACCTCTTTCATATACCTTTGAAGAAAATCTACCCCTTTTTATACCAAAACTCACAAATTTCCACCCCTTTTCTATACCTGAGGCCTGAAAAAAGTACCCCTTTCAGGCGTATAGTTCATTATAGGGAGTAACCCCCCCCCCCCCCCCCCGGAAAATCCTTTTCCTAATTGAGACTTACATCAGTACTTGTCCATCTGTGTTCTCCGGTCATCTTGTTGTAGTAGAACACAATCTCTCCGGACTTACATTCACAACCACACCAATCTTGATCATCAAGTTCTGCCTCTGTCATTTTAATCTGTGTGAGGAAGAAACTTTTGGTTACAAAATTATGATGGCTGTGATTTTTGATTGTGATGGATTTGTATATGGTTGCCCTAATTCGACTATGCAAAGGCGTATGAATTATTCATGAGTTTTTGAAGTCGTTCAATAAACTGGCAGATCATGTTTTATCATATATTCAAAGTTTAATAACTGATATGGATACAAAATTGTTTCATTCAATCAAGGACAAAAAAGACCATCCGTTAACTAATATTCTTCCTAGAATTAATCATACAAGATACAATCTTAGAAAACATAGCACTTTTAAACCTAAAGTTAATACAGAGAGGTTTAAAGCATTTTTTATAAATAGATTAGCCTTTAATAATTTAGGAATTTGACTTATTATAATTTTCATAGTTTTTAGTTGAACAATAATTGTAAATATAGATATGTATTTTATTTGTATAATAAAGACATTATTATTATTTATTTCCAATTTGCTTAACGTTTTGCTTACAAAATTCTTAGCTTACCGAGTCCAATCCATGAACCTTGGGAAAACTAGAATGTATTCACAAGTGATTTATAAAAAAATAAAAAAATTGAAAGCAGATTAAATAAAAAAAAAATCAATTAATCATAAGAGTTCTCCTGATGATGTGAGCAGTTATTATTATTATTATTATTATTATTATTATTATTATTATTATTATTATTATTATTATTATTATTATTATCGGGTCTAAAACCACTCGGCTAAGGCTCAAGGTTTTAAACCTGATATAACACTGCTGCTCGTTTATTAAACATAAAGAAATGATTTTCAAGAATTAAATGTTGGCTGACATGGGCACAATTTACTAAAAGATATATCTAAGTGTAAAGGGGCACTTGGATGATAATGCTCCAATTTTTGAAAATCCGAATAATTCAAATATTTGAGGATGATGTGACTCAATTATGATTATGAAAACCAGATTGGGGAAAATTTTAGCTTGGGAACCACTTGCAGTTGAGGAATTTTGGTTTAAAAGCTAAATAGGGTTGAATGTATGATGTCATTTACTCACAATGTAGATCATGCTGAAAAAAATATATAATTTTTATCCGGCACTTTTGACTGTGAAGAAAATATTTTGTTTGTCTCCTATTGGGGCCATATAGATAATGCACCTATCAATGTTAAGCCCCGGGGGGGGAGGCCGGGCTAGGGGTGGGGATTAGACTTTTTTTCGATTTTTTTTGTCAAATGCCCCACCCTTGGGCCTCTGAATAAGGTCAAATGCAACTTAAAATCCCCACCTGGGGACACATTCAGGGGTCAAATGTCCCCAGGTGGGGCTTCAGAATGGCAAATATTGCCAGTCAAATACGAAATTATTTAATGTAACTCTGGTAATGGAGAAAGTGATATGCTTGTTCTAATACAATTTTGTATGCTCCCTTTGATAGTTATTTAATATTTATTTGTATGCTTTCTTTGATAGCTTACGTTAATACAAGAAGAAAGGATAAGACTAAATAATATGATTACTAAAATACTATAACGATATTATCAAACAACAAGTTGCCAGTATCAACGCTTTTATTTGTTACCATTTTTCGTAACAATTGTAACAAAACCAGGAGTTGGCGTTTTCAATATACAAAAGTCCCAAACATATCATATGGAACCACCCCTCACAACAATCACATTGAATCCATGCAATATCTTCATCAGTCGAATAATCATTGCCGAAAAAGACTATGCTTGGGTTGCCTGTGGTCCTCCACGGTTCTCGGTTAAATTTGCCCCTACCCCAAGAGTCGGGCTCATATATTTGGCAAATGTCCCCACCCTGGGGGACAGCATTAATGGCAAATGCCCCACTCTGGGGCTTTCAATGTTGATCTAATCCCCACCCCTAGCCCGGCCTCCCCCCCCCGGGGGCTTAACATTGATAGGTGCATAAGTTTAACCAAGTTTCAAGTCATTTCCAATTTTCATTAGTTTTCATCCAAGTGCCCCTTGGCAATTATTGGATGAGGCTGAGTATGTTGATATCATAAATTCTTTATCAAGACCACGGCTGTGTTATGATAAAACTGCCGATAATTTATAATAATATCATGCAAAAACCACATTAAATAATTGCTTTATGATACATTTTGTAAAATATTTCAATCTTCATTGTGACCTTTGAGTGAACTTGACATGATGAGTTTTTATCTCAGTCTCTATAAAATGGACAACTGGTTTTTATTATATGATTATCAATGAAATACCTATATTTCTTTATTTCAAAAATTTGATATTTTCACATGTGAAAATAACATGTTATTTTCATATCGACACTATGGTTACATACTTCTTATAGCAGAAAAATGCTTGAAAAAGCTTTCTTTTCTTTTTCATTGATAATTATATAATAAACAGAATATTACACGGGTGTGCGGAAATACAAATTTCATCTTCTTGTTGAAAATCTCTCACTCGTGAGAGTTCTTTTCAACACTCAAAGATCAAATTCATATCTCCGCACACCCATGTAATATCCTCTATTTATCCCTCAAACTGGTTTTTAGCTATAAAATGGAAAACTGCTTTATCACTGCTTTACTTTTCAAATGAAACTACAATTTTTGCATATGGGAAAATAACGTTATATTAGATATTCAGATTGACTGCGTGAATGTGTGATGCAGTTTGACGTCAACCCATAAGTTCGACCCAACTCACCATAGTCTCCAGTAGCTCAGTGGTAGAGCATATGACAAGAATATGGAGGGTCATGGGTTCGATTTCCATCTGGGACTCATAGTTTATTCCATCTCTTTCTCTCTTATATGATAATTTATTCGATATTCTCGACATCTAAAATGGCATTTTAACTACCGGTAATAGACCGAGTGTAATGAATACAACTCAATAATGTTACTAATTATCTTCATAAGGGGTTGTATGGGTGTCCCTACCCCCAAGGTTAGCAATAATTGACTGACCTTTGCCTTAAACACCCACTTCCCATCCCATTGCCTAGCAACCAGTAATATTTAGTAGTTCACTTACCTCATCACCACCTGCCCATATGTGTTCTCCTGTTGTCTTGTTAAAATAGAACAGAATCTGTCCTGATTTACATTCATAACCAACCCAATCTGGATCAACTGCTTCTCCCTCAGCCATGGTTGACCAATCTACAAACAAATTAGTGCAATAATTTTCTAGGGTTACTAGAATTTAAAACACAGAGTAATTTTTATCTAGCTAGATCAAATTACAATGTACAAGCTGATTTCTGTGGAGGGAGAAAAACAGAGAACCTGGAAAAAAAACCTCAAAGCACTCGATCGGTAAGAGAACCACCAGGCAACTCTACTGACAAACATGTACGTTGCCGAGTCCAGGGATCAAATCTGGGTTGCATTGATAAGCAATGAGTGCTCTATAGGGATTTACAGATAATATTATTATTTATCAAATGAAATTTAAACTTTTCAAACAATCATATATAAAGAAAGGAGTTCAGAAAAAATCTGAGATCCAGATTGATTGAAAACAAACCCACGGCCTTCCGTACACTAGTCAGATGCTCTTCCACTGAGCTATAGAAAAGTATGAAGTACAGAAGGTTGTGGGTTTATGTCCCATCTGGAGCTCAGATTTTTTCTGAGCTCCTTTCTTTAATATGGTTGTTTGAAAAGTTTAATTTCATCTCATACATACATAGTATTTCACTATATGTCACTCTTCATCTTCTACAATATTATTATCAATAAACACAAAAAGGAAAAACCAAAATACAGTCCATTAGCAACAACACCAGTTTCCCACAATTACCTAAAAAACACCAAGCATTTCTAAAATCATTTTTTTTTTTTTGTTCTTATAAATTTCCGATGGAAAATACATTTTGGCGACATTGTTGAAAGAAATTTTGAAATTTTTCACCTAATTTTCTGCGCATGCGCGTAAGTTGGAAAGAGACTTCAGTCCATCATGAAATGAACAGCTATGTTATAAAAGCAATGGTCAATGCTTAGCTGTGCGGATATCCAGTTCTAGATGCACTTGTGAGGTTGCTTAAGCACTCAAGAAGCTAGAGTCGCACTCGTGCGATTCTTACGCTTGTTTCGTGCTTAAGCAACCTCCCAAGTGCATCTAGAACTGGATATACGCACGCTGAGCATTGACCATTCCCTTATTACGAACAACATAGAATGATAAGATTGAAGCAACCAACCACTGTAAGACTCCGCACAAATCAGCCATTGATCCAAAGGGTCGATATGTCAGGAAAAGAATTAAAATTTTGATGACTCTGATGACTGATTTCAGAGATTTATTCACAAACATATTCTTAGTTAATAAGTCACACTGAAGATGAGGTGAGTACACCTTGAAACATGTTTGTGAATAAATCTCTGAAATCAGTCATCAGAGTCATCAAAATTTTAAATCAGCCATTACACAACAACACATCAACACTGACGTACCTAACGTACCAGTTGACCAGAAAATAGTCTGATCTTGGGGGTAAAATCAGTGAAATTCCAACGTTCTACAGCAACAAGTTGAACCGAATGACTGGAGCGAACTTAGACTCTTCCGCAGTCTCCGCTCGGCCGCTGCACTTCCACGCTATGGGACTGTAACGGTACAATGCCGAAAGGGCTTCTGGGTCCAAGAATCTTGGACCCATGATGCTTTGAGAACCGAAATAAACACACAGGAAGCCCAAAGCTGGCTACCTTTACTTTGAACGATGTTCAGTTTTTTTTTTCTTTTGAAATAAAATTTAAATACTTTGAAATTGCTTTTATTTCCTTTTTTCAGCTATTTGGGCGATTTTTTGGGGAATCGTCGGGATTTTAAAATTAGCCGCTCGGCTCAGTACTCTTTCACTGATTTCATATTTTTACCGTTTCAACAATATAAAGCACATATAAGCATATAGTTCTGAGAGTGGTTTATTTATTTTCTATACCTTTAGGTACCTTGTGTATCTAGGCAAACATTCAACGTCATACTCGCAATCATTCGATTTGAAATGACTTAGGATATCCTCTATCCCGGCTCTATACAGCTCAATACCTTGCTCTATACGATTGCTCTGTTTGTCCTAAGCCACTGTATCGTCTTAGATGCTCCTTTGTTGACGTGCTGGCTTCAACAAACTATTTTATTCGACAATAATCCATCGTTAATCCATCGTACTTTCCATCGTAAAAAAATATATTTCTTTCAAAATAAGAAAGACTGACTAACCAACCAATGAGAAAGAAGCTAAGTATGGTAGATCATTGGCCAATCAGAAATTCGCTACTATTCTACCGTTACAGTCCCATAGCGTGGAAGTGCAGCGGCCGAGCGGGGACTGCAGAAGAGTCTAGAGCGAACTGAACTAGAACAGGAACAGCTAGGCGTTCCTCGAAACAACACAGGCAGCCTAGACAGAAGGCTCAGTAGACTCGGCTCCATTCTCTCTCTTATTATTTTTGAGCACGTCACAAACAGAAACACATAAGAAAAACTTCACAATTTGGTAGCGTTACTAGAGTTACAAAGAGTAATTTTCATCTAGGCCCTTCTAGATCAAATTTGAACTCTCACGAGGATAAACATGGTGGCCACGTGGGGCAGTCCAGTCGTTTCTGGTTACATGCTATGTTTTCCCTTTTAAACCTCTCGAAAGTATTTGCTTTAGTTTTTATCAATATCAATTATACTCGTTAACGTTTCCTCATTAGAAGTTTGGATTGTTTGACAAACGGAAATGAATTAAGGCAAAATGCTGACCTTTTCAGAATCGAGGAAGGGACTGGGAACGAATGTAAAAATATTAATCATGATTATCATCATCATCATCATCATCATCACCACCACCACCACCACCACCATCATCATCATCATCATCATCATCATCATCATCATCATCATCATCATCATCATCATCATCATCATCATCATCATCATCATCATTATCATCATGGAGAAAGAACGACTGAACACCTGCTTCGCTTTTGAGTTTTAATTTTTCTATTCAAAGCGATAGTTTGTGCACAAATAAAAATGTATTTAGGTGAAAATTATATTTCATAAAATATCCAAGGAGAGGTTGAGCTAAGAACTAAATCATAATTCTTTTGAAACCTGTGAGTTCAGGTCACCTGTCAGCTCAACATGGTTTACCTCCCGGATTAGAAAGCAAAATAATTTGCTAGTATTGCAGGATGCACACTGGATGAGGCACGGATCAAGACCAGCTCACACCGTGTTCCCGAAAACGGTCAAGATTTCCAAAGTAGCAGTAATATACCTCATTTATTCAACAACTTCCGGTTTGAAGAACGGTCAAAAATAACAGTTTCCGAACTTGCGAAATGAGGTCTTCGATACGACTCTGGAAAACGGTCATTTTTGGGCTGGATCCGCGCCGGTTGATATACCATATTCTGTAGTATCATACGTTACTGTGCATGTATAGCAGTAGCAGTAGCAGTAGCAGTAGCAGTAGCAGTAGCAGTAGCAGTAGCAGTAGCAGTAGCAGTAGCAGTAGCAGTAGCAGTAGCAGTAGCAGTAGCAGTAGCAGTAGCAGTAGCAGTAGCAGTAGCAGTAGCAGTAGCAGTAGCAGTAGCAGTAGCAGTAGCAGTAGCAGTAGCAGTAAGTGCAAGGTTTTAGCTGTAGATAGATAGCAATGGTCTATGGACCGCTTTGTTCGAATTTCGTAAAGCATAGCTGAACTACATTTCTACTTTCTAAAGGTAATAAGAATAAAAGATAATAAAGTGAATAATAATAAAAGATAATATTAAAATACTAATATATAGTTTATTTATTCCACAACGGCCGGTTCGGCGGAAAAGACTCAAAAATTACAGTTCCCGAACTTGCGAAATGAGGACTTCGACATGACCCTGGAAAAAGAGTCAATTTTTTTTGGGGGGAGGGGGGATCCGCGCCTGTGGATATACCATAACCATATTATTTAGTATTTAGTATCATACGTCACTGTGCACGTGCATGTATAGCAGTAGCAGTAAGTGCAAGGTTTTAGCTGTCGATAGATAGCAATGGTCTACGGACCGGTTAGTTCGAATTTCATATAGCATTATAGCTGAACTACATTTCTGCTTTCAAGAATAATAGAATAAAAGATAATAAAACAAATAATAATAAAAGATAATATCAAAATATCAGCCTTATGGAATACACCTAATTACAAGAACGTCATCATAATAAAATATCAACAAATAGGAATGAGTTATATTTGCAAAACAGGTGTAATTATTTCACTGTTTTGAAGAATATGGACTGACATTTTTGAGATAAATTTGGTATATACTAAAACAGTTGTATTCTCATCAATCTAAGGGACTTTAGAATCAAAATGAAAAAATTGACGTTATATGACAACGTTCTTGCAATTCGAATTATCATTGACAAAATATGTTGCCGCCTCCACTCAACTTGAATAGACCATTTGCCAAAATGGCGGCCGCAAATTCGAATGCGTTAAAATTAAACTGAGTGAAAAAACAGTACCAGCACTAAAAAGAGCACTTTTACTTTAGCAAATCTAGAAAGATTCATTATTCCAGGTGCTATATTGACCGAGAAAACGTTTTTTTTAAATTAACGTATACCCCACATATGTATACAAACGCCTATAAATTTTTCAATTTTCAAAACCGTTTTCTCGATCGATATAACACCTGAAATAATGAATCTTTGTAGGTTTACTAAGTAAAGATGCTCTTTCTTGTGCTGGATTAGGTTTTTAACTTTAAATCATTTAAGTTTTCTGCCGCCATTTTGGCAAAGGGTCTATTGTCCGTTTCCTTTCTCCTCTAGCTTCCAGCGGGACAGACAGAAGTGCACGTGCGTTCTACAATTTAAGTGTGATTACTTGTACTTAATAGACGGATCTTTGCTAACGTCAATGTTTACATTTTGCTTCATTAACATAGGAATTTCACTTTTTAGCCAAATTTACACCAAATCCGTTCTGAATATCGAAAGAGCATGATACAATTAGATTATATTAAAAAAAATTGAGTTTGACACGTGAAATAGATTTTGCGTGAAGCGGTTTAAAAATCTCTAAATTTTACAGAGAATGTATATATGGGCTCATAGCAGTGTTTTGGTCACCCAGTAACTTGAAAGCTGATATCTCGGAAACTATTGCATGCAAAGAGCTAAACATTTCGTAGATTACTCATATCAATAAGATCGTATGAGTTTTGGGTTCAGTTTGTAATTTTCTTGACTTAAAACTGTGTGCTAATGAGCAAAATATTGTAAACAAAGATCCGCCTATAGAGAAATAATAAAGTGTTTTCGAACGTGCAGGGTCACTTCATGCTATTCTATCACTCTATTTCAATCTCCGTTTTCTCACCATCTTCCGGCACGTGTTGTTCGTATGAGTTCACAGTCTGGCTCATGGCAAGGGCTGGCGGAGGACTTTCCTCGCGAGGAACGCGTTTGCGACGACCGAGCATAATTATGACCACTAGAAGTGCAATTACAGCAACAGCCGAGGCTGCACTGATGGTTGCGGTCGTGACAACTGATGTTTCTGGAGATGAAAAAAATAAAGTCGTGTTCCTAAAATCATTCTTTTGAACAGTTTTCATAACACTCACATTCATCCACTGAAACCAAAATTTAGAAGCTGATTTTTACTGACAGACGGAGAAAAACCCTCGATGCGCGCGCGAGAGAAAGTTAACGGTACACAACTTTAGGAAATTTAAAAGCTGTGTGACACGACACTCATGACAGCGCTAAGCTCCAATTACTCTGAAGTCACTGACGTAGGGAGGGGGCCCCTCCAAATTTAGGTACTTGTTTGTTTGTTTATTTGCTTTTTTCTTAATTGTTTTTACTTTTTTTATTCTGGTTGCCCCCCCCCCCTGCCAAATACATTTCTATTCTAGGTGCATAGGCAGCGGACAAAGGTGCCCCCCCCCCCCCCCCCCCCACACTCCCACTTTTTTAAGGAAAGTTTTATTCCCTTAATTGTTCCGGCGTTTTTGGCGTTGTCTTATTTGCGTCTGCAATTATCACGTTCCCTGAGGTGCCTCCCAGATCCTAGGTCCTCGCTACGCCCCTGTCTGAAGTCCAGGATCGAATTAGAATATATATATTTTTTTATTTAACCATATTTTTCTCTCCATTGGAATTTGAAAGTTGATTCTTATTGAATCCTGATTGCATTGTGAGAGAATCTAACGCCCCTTGTGGGAAAAATTTCGCTCAAGATGAATGCTTCTAGGAATGGGCACCATTGACGTGATCTTACCATCTTCACCTTGATTGTCAGTTCCCGTCTCTGTGTTGGTTCCTTTCAGTGGTCCAACAGACACGTCATATCCCTTTGAGCCGTCAACGACCTCTCGACGTCCTATAGCTTTGGTAATACAGCTTTGTTGGCACCTTGAGTTGGTTGAGCTACTATGACAGACAAGCAGTTCACAGTGTAGGTACACCAGAAAGGTGTTGGAATACACGAAACGGAACGATTTGATGGAGAACCGCTGGACTTTACTGTACGGGTCGTACGTGTAGGCCATGGTTGAGTCTTGAATGCATCTTTAAAGAAAATCAAAAGAAATTAGGATGAAAATCAGTAGGCCAAATAATTGGGGTGCTCAAATAGTTTTTAATTTGAAGATTGTATCAAAAATGTGCAGTTCAGGTGGATTTCTTAGGCCCCCGCCCCGTATCCCGATATTCCTGAAAACGGAAATTTTTCTTTGCGGATTGGCCTTCCGTCCACACGTATCAGGTGAACCACTTCGAAACGCAACTTCGTGTGGACGGGCGAAAACGATTCAGCAAAATGAACTCTACGAGGACGAGATTTTTTTGAAAACGAAATAAAAAATTCCTTATTTCAAAAAGATGCATGTAGCCGGGTCCTTACCCTCCCTCTAGAAACACATGTTGTGGCAATGAGTCTGGGTTGGTTGATGTGGTGGCACGACAATTCTCAGCAAACACAACCAGATCAGCGTTGGTATTCTTCACTTCATACTGAACCCACAAAGGCTGGTTTGGGTAGACAAGTACTGGGTAAGCCGATGGTGCGTAAGGGGTTGAATAGTTAGAAGCCTGGTAGAGATCCATGGTGAATGTGAAGTTGCCAAAAGATCCTGACGAAAGAAGAGCTTATTAATTAAACTGATACACTGTAAAAATCGATTGGTTGAATCAACCAATTTTAATTTGATTAAATTTTAACCATTTTGAATTGTTAAATTTCACCAAATTAAAAATGGTTGATTCAACCAAATTAAAATGGTTATATAGCTTTACCAATCAAAAAGGTAGAGATAACCAAATATCAATGGTTATAATAGATACTTTCTTACTTTATCAGTAATGATATAAATAATTAAAATAAGATAACAATACAAATGAAATAACGCTTAAATATTACAATAAATCATGGATTGGTTGAAACAACCAGTATTATTGGTTATAACCATTTAAGATTGGTTGGAACTACCAAGGATAATTATATGATGGCGCATATCTCTTTACGTGAGAATAAAATGATATTGGTTGACATGACAAGAAACTAAGACAAAATCGTTGGCTTAAGTCAACCAACATAGCGGCTACGACGTCACATGCACAAGGCAGAAAGAGATGGCCGCCATGTTGGGTGAAGTAACTAAAGAAGGACAAAACCAAATATTTTGTTCATTATGTCACATGCACAAGGACTAAAGACATGGCTGCCATATTGCTTGACATGACAAAATAGGCCAGGATCAAAGAGATATTGACTAACAGCCTTTTCGACGTTCTTTTTGATACTAACCTTCAGAAGCGTGGACAGTTTTCTTTGATGGACTGAAGCTGGTACTGACAATATTTTCTCGTCCGTACTCGCAGTAGAATGGAATAACAAGGTTGTTTTCTCTCGTCCTGGCAGAAGGATCTTCACCCGAGCCTGGTCCCAGACTATGCTCATCTCTAACCTGGAAAGAAAATTTAAAAAATTCGAGATTATAGATATTTTGGGTGAAGAAGTGAAGGGCAAAGAAAATATCCAAATGGCGTGAAGAGGTGGTACACTCACCTCTCCTCACTAGAATCTCAGGTTCGATTCCTTTCCTTGACAAATGTACGTAGTTTTTGTTAGGTCTCTCTCTTGATTCGAGGGTTTTTCTTCGTGTTCTGGGTTTTTTTCTCCTTGTTCTCCTTTTTTTTCTCCGTCCGAAAAAACATAACAAGCTTAAATCGTGCCCTGACTTATATCAGCCCAGAGGTTGAATTATTGCAAATACCTACTTTTACTACATGTTATCATAGCTCTATAACCAATACGGTGACACCCAATTTTTTTCTGAGAAAATTGATAAAATCCAAGTGTCCGGAACTACCTTAAACTAAACTACTTTGGAGAGGTTTTAACCCTGTGTAAAAATGGCGGCCAAACGACGAAGGACAGGATATAGATTAATTAATAACTAAACGAGGTTACCTGGTGTGAATGACTTAAGGTATAGAATTTCAACGAGTTATTGACGTTATTCAGGAAATCTACCTACAGTACCTCGTTCCAGAATGTAATTTTCTTGTCATGTTCTACGTATGTTACACCACAGCCGTCTAGAGGTGCACGTAGTGTCGTGATGGAGGATGTCTTTGTTGCTCTACACGTTGTGTTTTTGAGGTGCAGACTGCGCCAGTCCAGGCCGGGGAAGTACTGATCTATCAAGTCAATCTGCATAAAGTTTTCTTCACAGGTTATCCTCGTTTTAAGGTCTGTTGAAAAATCTCAAGTTCAAAAAACTATTTTTTGTGTCTTTTTATTGGATAACTAACTTAGATCGGTGGTCTGTTTGCAGTTTGCAATGGTTTTACACCACTATCATGCATATGTATTACGTGTTCAACATTTTATACAATTAATAATAATAATCTTTATTGAGGAGACTTTTCCACTAAAAATGATTTTCAAAAAGGACCTCTGTGATGACCTTGACTATTATCCCCGAAATATGTCCCAGTAGGTTTTTCCTCACTTGGCAATAGTTTTACATTTATATCAAGTAGCCGACCTCATACACCTATTTCAAAAAGGTTTTCCCAGCTAAAAGCAACTAGCAACTACACAAGAAAGCAAAAATCATTTAGACGCGAATATTTTAATCGTTTTGTAATGGTAGGCTGCAACTGTTTCGTTTCTTTAGGTTTTTGTCCTGAATCTTCAGCTAATAAAGCAATTTTTGCATGTGGTGTTGGCTTGTTGCTTGTCGCTTGGTGCTTTCGGCCGCGACAACCTTTATTGAAATAGGTGTATATTCCCAAGGCGCTACGCTAAGTGTGTGCTTGACCCCTGTGAAGTACTTACTCGTTTCACAGTGTTTGCCGTTAAATCCATATGGACAGGAACAACTATATCCATTACTGTAATTAGTATTACACGTGCCTCCATTACGACAAGGCGAATTGGCGCAAAAGTTCACTTCTAGATCTGGAAAACAGAGAAGAACTATCAACGACACTATCAGAAAAAATCAGTATAGTATGGAACAAGGCAGCTTAGGGGCCTCTATCTCAGACCACGTGGAAATAAGATTGCTTGCTTGGGTTACATCTATAGAGGCTTTGCACAATGACGTGATGGCAGCCATGACAGGAGGCAGGAATAATAGAGTTTTTTCCCCCTGAATTTTTTCTCATGTAAATTATATTGGACCAGATTCAAATGTTCCTGCCTCCTGTCATGGCTGCCATCACGTGATGGTGCTAAGCCTCTATATCATGTATTCACTTTAGCAATGCTAGTAAAGAAAGAAATGATACTCAGGGGAGCAACATTTAATCAGGATTTTAGAAAACACTACGCACAAACTAATTGGAATGATTTGAAACTAGAAAATGTTTTATGGAGGGTACGCTTATTATGGGGGAGGGCTGGGGTATTCGCCGTAAACTTTTTAAAAATGGTTGTAGCCCTCCCCATTTTCACTCATTAAGAAATTCATGACCCCCTATTAGGTTGTCTCTCCCCTAGCTTTTGTCAACATAAGAAGTTTCGACCCTCCACAAAAGTTCAAATTTTACTAAAAGTACATATAGCACAATTAGGATACATATACACCTATTTCAAGAAACGTCGGTCGGAGATCTGAAATGTGCTTTTATGTTTTCTGGCTAAAATACGAAAAATTTACATTCCAACTCAAAGGTCATGCTTCATATTTCAATCTAAAAGCTGGCTACGTTGTCCGGCTGTGAATATATTACAACTATAGTTAGTAGCAGACTCTAAATCCATTGTTTTCTTTTGTTCTTTATCAACTAGTATTAACTAAACAGTCATATCTTTCTTACACGGGCTATAGTGATTTTATTTAGGATGTGAATTAACATGAGCCAAACGCATTGAAAACAATGGATAATAAGGTCTGCTTTTACATAATGCGGGGGGTGGGGGGAGGGGGTTAGAGCCTCCTACTTTATGTTTTTTTGGAGGGGGCTAATCCCCCCTCTTTTTAGGGTAATTTCGATATCTAACCCTTGCATTTTGCTTGTTTCAGCACTTGTAAACCTTTGAATCTTTTCAATCTTTCTTTGGTTAAACGTTTTATACATTTTAGTTGGTTGCAGGAGGATGTTTTAAACTTTTTTTTGGCTTTATTGCTTCCGCGGCGATTTTGCCTCCGCCTCCGTTTATTTCCTTGTGTGCTCATGTAAAGTTTGATGTTTGACTTTAGTCTCACTTGTAATTTGCCAATTTTTTTTCACGGCCCGCCAGGTATAATCACTCTAAATAGAATCACTCTAATGTAAATGACTCGCCTCTATTTTTTGATTTTCATCATTATCTGTAGGTTTAGACTTGAACTTAAGCTGAAGAATGGTAAACACCAAAAACCTATATATACTTACTACTTCCGCTGCCACAGTAACGACTGTAACAGCCTGGTGTCTTGACAAGCTGGTAGACGTAAAACTCTCCACAGTTTCTGACAAGGATACTGCCGCCATTAAAACAGCAATGATTACTGTCACTAAAGCACACAGTACGAGTCACGATACCCTCAACTTGAGTCGGATGAGATCCTTTCATCCATACAGGGTTTTCAGTTCCACAGTGGTAATTATCAACACACGATGTTGCTATGGTAGTCCCAGCATCTCCCATGAATCGGTACCACCCTGGGGTGTTGATGTCGTTATTATCGCACATGTTCGTTGTTCCCTTATAGGTTGCAGCTCGGTCTGCTGTGTTCAGCTCGGTGTAGGTGCTGCATTCTTCATTAAAATATTTTGAAATTAGTAAAGTTAAAGTTATTTCTTTTGAAAGGTTAGTGTGATACCGTAAATCCTCTATTAAGCACCCCCCCCCCCCCGCCCCGGCACGTTTGAGGGGGGGCTTATTGGAGATGGAGGGAGGGGGGGCTTATAAGTTCTACGTTATCAGGATATAATATGATATGATGACTTTATCCCAACACGGTAAACTCAGGATTAAATGGAAGTATAACTATTCACTGTCTTGCATAATCTATAGGGATGTTAATGACATGGCATATACATTGTACAAATTACATGGTATTTCCAACATTTGATTCACTTAATATGTTTACTTAACGTTAGTCTCTCAAGTATGATTTACCATTATTGTGAATTTAGTTGTGAAGGGGGAGGTTAGGGGAGGGGGCTTAAAAGAGAGGGGGGCTTAATAAATTTCTTCTTTAAAAAAGGGGAGACTTATTAAAGAGGGGGTGGCTTATTTGATAGGGGGCTTAATAGAGGATTTATGGTACATGAGTACTTTAGCTTTCAATTGGTATTCATTGCATGTATTCATTTGACCTAAAAAGCAGGGTCACGCAGTCTACACAATGTCGAAGGCAGAGAAGGAGGCTAAATCATATGGTGCTAAAAAGCCTACGATAAGGTTGCTTAAAGAATCCAATTTAACTACAATGCACTGCGCGCCTAAAACAATGCAAGCCGCCATTTTCTCTGCCAGGTAATTCAAAATGCGGTTTTGAAGGTGAAGTTTGAGAATCTAGTTCCATCGGTCTTATTATTCAAGCTAGAAGTTTTAAAATGATCAAGATATAATGATAAGTAGTATCATTTATGCTTTTCGTGAGATTTTATAAATTTTGGCAATGAATCTAAGGTAAATTTCGTATGTAAACAATGACATAGGCGCGCAGTGCATTGTAGATGACAAGGATTCTTTTATTTCAATTAATCACTGATGATTGTCTTAATTTTTAACTCAACCAAAAAACATCTTCCTAATCAACCCTAATTGATATGGTGCAAAACCTCTATTGAGACCACATATAGCAATATCGAAGCTAATACTTATTTCACTATTTACCAGCTGGAGGGTTTTCGATGTGTACTACAAACTGCAGATCCACTGAGCCCAAGCTGTTAGACGAATCAAACTGCGTCGTCCCTGAAGGAAAATCTTCAAGCTTCAAAATGATTGGGAAGAGCTGCCCTGCAGAACCAGCGCCATTATAACTGAGAGTACAATTGCCCTGAAAATGATCATACAGTTAATACACATTCCTTTGTAAGGTTCCTGGTAGCTTACCTCGTCTAGTACTCGATGGGGAAAGTAAGTACACATTCCTATGGAACATCACTGTTAGCTTACCTCGTCTAGTACTACATGAGGAAAGTAAGTACACATTCCTCTGTAACATAACTGGTAGCTAACCTCGTCCAGTACTCCATGAGGAAAGTAAATACACATTCCTCTGTAACATTACTGTTAGCTTACCTCGTCTAGTACTCCGTGAGGAAAGTAAGTACATATTTCTTCGTGACATTCTTGGGAGCTTGTTACACGACAACGCACTGAGTCACCATCAGGATCTTGAACTGGAATTTTAAGGACTGATGGGATACCTTGAACTAGGTAGACCGTTAGTGGGAGATTGGAGACTGGTGAAGAGTTGTTGAAGGCACCGCTGATGGTTTTTTTGGCCATTGCATGCAGAAGCATGTAGTATACTTGACTGGAATATGTGATTCCATAAATCCAATTCCCATTAGTTATTCTTAGTAAAAAAGGCAAAGAAATGTTTGAAAACAATAATAAAATTGAAATAATGTCCATCTTATAAATCTGATAAACGTTTTAGACTAAAATTTGTCGCCTTTAGCGTGCGGAATGAAAAAAATAATCCAAATTGGTCAAAATAAATATTTGATGAACTATTTACTGGAAAAAGTTACTATTAGTCCAAACAAAACAAAAAAGTAAAATTAAGGCCGTACCTCGACGTTTTAGTTCTGCCAGTTTACGAGCCCTTTCCGGCAAGGGACACAAAACTGCCAGTAACTAACTGACTCGCCTCTTGCTAATTAAACATTCTACGATGATTCTAAATATTATAAAGGTTGTTTTTTGATTAATGCGGGTTAATCATGAGTATGATCACATGCAGCCCAAGCTCATTTCATTTATAAGAGAATGTATGGGGATTTAGAATATGCCGTATTTATTTGGAAATACGTAAATAAAAGTTTGTCGTCTTGCCTGTTGTGTTATTCTGTTTATTTTTTGAATCCCGTGTGCAGTTTAGCGAGTTTTGAGCGGTATTTGCTGAGAAAAAATCCACAATAAGAAATATAGACAAGGTACGAAGCTGCCGAGCCGAATTCGCTGTCATTGCAGTCCACTTCGAACCGTTTTTCTCGGTAAATACAAATCTAATGAGGATTTTGCTTCACATGAGCACGAAGTGATAGTTTACCAATAAATCTGAGTGTTTCGATTGGAGATAGCTGTAGCCACGAACTAGCAGTCCTCCTTTAAACTTTTAAAAGTGACTCCAACTAACGCAAAGAAAAGCGTGATCACGCCAAGAATTTGAGCGATATATGGTTTATAGTTTTTATAGTTTTGAATACGGCCAACTTTTAAGGCCATAATTCGCTCAAATTCGAATACAAAAACTTCAAACCTTCCCCAAAAACAAAACAAAAGACCACAAACTATTAGTTATGATTAAAATGTGATTTTCTGTGTGTTTTTTTTTTAGTAATTTCTCTGTACACTTCGCATGTATCAACTCTCAAGCATACCCCCCATAGCTTGGGTTACCTGTGGTTTCAAGGCCTGGCCGCACCAGTTTGTGGGCCAGCCGCTTGGGTCAGCACTCGTTCACATCGACAAAAAAGGGCTTTCACTGTCTTATAAAACAATTGAACGAGGCAGTATCACAATAGATGTATGCTTCGTTCTATTGTTTTATAAGACAGTGAAGGTCCCATTGGCCGATGTAAACGAGTGCTGACCCTTTTTCTTGGCGTAAAACTTTTATTTACGTTTTTCCAAATAAAATACGGCATATCCTAAATCCCTATACATTATCTTATAGATGTAGTGAGCTTGGGCTGCCTGTGGTATGATTACAGACCGATTGGTATTACCAATTATAACCCAACGATGAATTTTCGCGCGCTGTCATTGGCTCAAATGGGTCACGTGCATGACGGGTATCAGGCGATATCCCTCGTCCGAAGTGATATCCGTCCAGTAAAAGAAAAATACGTAAAAAAAGAAGAAGAAAAAAACACGGAAAACAAAGAAACACGGTTTTTACAAACAAGTGAGAGTGAAATACAAAGACTGGTTGAGAAAACTACGCCACCAAACACGAAAAAATCAACGAAATATGCTGTAAATGCCTTCAATGGTAAGCATCCATGTTGTTTCGTGAATGAAGTTTTTGGTTTGTTTTCAAATTGTTTTTATAAACTACTAAAAACCAACAAATTAAACAATTCGACAACTAATGTCAAACAATAGAATTCAATGTCAAACAACTTTCATTTACCAAAATAATTGTTTTTATATCCAGCTTGGAGACGAGAGAGAAATATTTTTTGAAAACTCTGTAGATCATGAGTCATGCAATGCAGTTTGCTGAATCCATTCCAGTGAAGTCGTTGGGTTATACAATAAATAAAACCTTTCTGGCTCACTGGAATATCGGCTGATAATGTCCAAGGATGAGAAATGGTCCGAAAAGAGAACATTTGACCGAGAAGCGAAGAACTGTGATTTTTAAGAAAAAAAGAATAGACTTTTTGTCAGTGGCAAAAGAGCTATGATTTTACACAAATTTGCATGAAAAGACAGGATCGACAAAGGTAAACCGTTCGATTACGACCAAATTGATTAGTGAAAAATAGAGCATTTAAGAGGAAAATTACTAGGGCAGTGCATCTCTCAATAAATCGCTGGTTCATCAGATAGGCTATATTTAGGATAGACGCCATGATGGTTTTCGCGTTGTAATGCAGATTAGTCACGTGGTTGCTGAGGGGGCAAACAATTTCAATTCAAGAGATTCCAGGTGCTTTATTGATATCATGTTAATGTTTTCCAGTAATGATGGGTTGACATTTTTCGGGTAAATGCAATACTCGAATTTGGTCTGCTTTAGGCACTAGAAAGTAAACGGCTTTTAAAATTGTCCTTACTCGATTTGAAGACAAATGTAAGAGTTCCAAAATTACATGCTGATTTTATATGGATTGTTTGAAACAACATTTGGCATAAAAATAAATCTCTCGAACGAGCCGATCTTTTAACAATGGTATCTTCTTCCAATATTTGCCCCCTGCAAGACCACATGGCTAATTTGCATTACAATATGAAAACATTACAATATGGCGTCTATCGTAAATATCACCTATTGCTAGCTTGGCTAAAAATGGCTCGTGCGCGCTGATTGGTTGGTGGGTGTGACGTCATTTTATAGAAGACTCAATACTTTCTTCAGCGAGTTATTCAATGAATTCTGGCTTAAAACTTTTTTTTTTATGGACAATTCTGCAAAAAAGTTGAGCTTCTCGTCGAAAATATATGATTCAACAAGTCCAAGGTCAACTCGTCATGATTTACAAAACTTAGATCAAACCCACTTCAAATAAGCTTCAAATAACCAAAGACCAAGCACTTTACAGCGAAGACAGAAATCCTCTGCTCCTCTTTTTCTCTGCTTTGGCGTCTACTTTCCAGAAAGACACGAAAAAACTCCAAGAGTACTAAGAAAGGGTATTGTAAAACTAATATTTACCAAATTTGAATAGATTACCTTACATTTCCTCGCCTGGATAAAAACGAACTGTGATTCGCCGATTCTCTAATTTGTAATGGACTGTCAAATTCTTATTCCTTACAGCTGTCCCATGCAACCTGCTTACGCCACGCTTACAACACGAATTGCTTCGTGTAAATCAACCCTACAACTTGCTACAACTTTTTTCTTGTCTTACACAACAGTTGTAGGGTTGATTTACAAGAAGCAATTGTACTTCTACAACATCGATCGGCACAAGAATGATTTTTCCGAAATTTGGCGAGTTTTGCTTAAATATTAGCCAATCATTGCTATGGAATTTGCACCAATCAGCGATCAGTTATCTTGCAGTTTGATCCGAACTTTTGCCAAGCTTGCGCAAGTTTTGAACTTCTATCATATTGTAAAAGCTGAGCAAAATACCTCATAGAATAGCAAAAATTGAAAATAAATATATGTATGGATGTTAGATTTGATCAATTAACCTTCGCGATCAAAAATCAGTGTGGGTAGTTTGAAATAAATGTCATTTTAACTGTTTGATCCAGTATATTGCTTTCTTTTCCCAAGCTTTTACTTAATAAATAGCCCCTTCCAGCTAGCAATAAGTAACTGACCTATTCAAACGTCATAGAGTGACGGTTCATGGCTTGTTACTAATTAGTTAGATGTTCATAGAGCTTGGATTTAAATGTTCGGAAAAAAATGACGCAAACTTAATATTTATGAAAATTTATAGCATCTAAACGAATTCGGTGACCCTTACTTTTTTATCTTGGTTTTCTACACTTGCACTTAAAAGCTATCTTTTTGTCAATTGTAAAGAAATCTCAATGAGTAAACATTGTTCGGCAGAAAATGCAGTAATGAAACTTGAAAATAGGTGATTTACATCAACCGAATGAACCTCGCTTTTCTTTTTTTTACTTTTAGTTCTGAGTTTACTAATGTTTCTACTATTTGACGTACCTTACATTCCACCCATCATCGCCATCGGCCCCCGAAAAGGTAAAATTCCCCTGAGCCTCGCTCCAGTCTTCTTGGATGTTGAAATCACTGCAATAGGCATTGAAAGTTTCCTCAGTAAGGATTCCGACCCCGTTGTTGTGCCTTGTTACTTTCCAGGGTATAGCAGTAAAAACGTTTTTGCTTTCGACTTCATTTTTTTCCCTGCATTCCATACTACTTCGACGGAATGAAAGCCTGATTTTGAAGTCAACCTGGGAGGAAAAATAATTCACATGGATTTGTTAGTAACTGTCACGTGTTGTTAGCGAGTATTTGCTTAAAACAAAACAGTAACTTTGTTAGTTTAGACAGGTTGACTTTTCTTGACATTACCGAGTATGGCGAGTTTGGGTTTGGCTTGTATGCGATAATTCCTCCTCTGTACGCTAATGACTGAACTTCACCAACAAAGAACAAAACGAGCACGACGCCAGCAAACGAGAAGAACGGCCTCATGTCTGACTTAGAAAAATCTCAAACAAACTTTTGTCGTAGTCAGGCTTTAGCTGAAGTATCAGTTGTACATCTCTTGGAAGAGCTGCAACTCTGGTGGTAGCTTTTCTTGTTCTTCAACTCTTATTGATTGCTACCCCTTTCGAAGATGCATTTTCATTCGTCAATAAGTGTCACGTGTTATCGAAATAGGCCTGGACAGAATCCCGGACACGGAACTTAATGCGTAGTTAAAAATTCATCAAAAACTGCAGATTGTATTTGGTCAAACGTCACATATTTTCATGCATAACAGGCCAAGATATAACAGAGTGTCAGTTGTAGAAAAAGCTTTGTTTTTCAAATATGGTTTTAGACGTTTTTTTCTGAACGAGCTTTAAACAGTGTCTATACGAGTTAAGATGATATATTAAATTTTCCCACGATTGAAGGGATGATGCCTGCTGATTTGCGGTTTGAAATATGAAAGCCAGTAGTTAATACCGTTGGAGCTGCTTCCTGCTACACTTGAAACTTCGTGACAACCCGCTGTGTCTTAGTCACTACTTTAACCTTGACCACAAAAAGATTGTAATCTTAAAGTGAACGAAAGAAAAGATACATAGGGAAAATCTACAATGATACTAAAGAATAATAAGAAAAGCCCAGCAAAAGTTTGTTATATGTTCATTGCTGTGCAGCAAATAGCATATAGAAGTCTTTGCATCTCATGATCTGCTCCAGATGGTGGTCAAACACTCATCACCAAATAATTCTATTGAAAACGTGCGATTCAGTTGATGAACATTCTGCATGAAACAGGAAATAACGTCAAGCGAAACCCAGCAATACGTCTTTTTGTGCTATTGATAAGAAGAAATAAAAAGAAAAAATCTGAAAAATTCTTAATCTGGGGGTCAAAAATTAACATCATAAAGAGAAATCTTAATCCTCAAAGAGAAAGGATTTTTTTGAATTCGAAGCATCAAAATGTTTTTGATGCCAGAAGTAAAAATAAACTTGATATTTTACTAATAATTGATAAAAATTAAATATTAATAATAATAAATAAATAATTAATGATAATAATTTAATAATAATTTCATAATTAAACGTAGACTACTTAGCTTTAATTACCAGTTTTAGACAGTAAGTAGCAACTGAACTGTTTCGCACATATTGAACGAACATTCAGCTCAAGATGTAGATAAAAAACTGAGTTTTATGGATGAAAAGAACAAAGGTTTCGTCAGCAAATTAAGACATTAGAAGTCGGGTGTACGAAGCCTTGATAAAGTTATCCACCGCATAAAAGTTATCCAGAATAGAATTTGTTTAGGTTTTATCCGCTGGATAAGGATTTATCCAGTGGGTAGCACTATTCAGGCTTCGTACAACCGGTTCCAGAACGCTCCATATTCGCAGGTCCGAGGTTGAGGGAGGGACTGGGAATGAGTGTAGAAATATTAATCTAATTAAAAACAAACCCCATCACATGAAAGCCACACTAAAATTACTAAGTTTACCAAGTTTTAGAATGTTTGAGCAAATGCTGACTGATTAGCAGGCTTTTCAAAAACAAATTTGTTTGAAAACTAATCGTAAAAATAGGAGAATGTATGGTTTTGGGCACGCTGTCCTTGAACCCCATACATTCTCTCTTATTTTTGCGGCTTCCCACTCAGTAATTTTTCATCCAAATGATGCCCAAATTAGGCAATAGTACTAATGTTGATATGATCTTTTTTGTGATTAGAATCAATTCTTAATTAGATAAATATTTGCACTAGGCCCAGTCCCTTCCTCAGCCTCGTAACGGCTAACAAAAGCATGTTTTAGTATAACCCTCCACAACTTATTAAAGTCTTAGTCTACTCAAGAGGGGCATCTAAAGGTTATAAAATATAATAATAATTATAATTATAATAATAATAATAATGATGATAATTATCATTATTTATTACTTATGATAAAAACGCATTTCTTAAAACTCAATGCCTTGTACAAACTTGATAATATACATTTATGTATAAATGTACAAATATAATATAAACAAGTGCAACTCCTAAATGAATGATATTACAATTTGTTCAATATATTCAGTGCTCAATATCTTCAGAGTTCCATATAATCATAAAAGATAATTCACAAATTGCGCTTAAATAAGGCTGTCTTAAGTGTCGATTTAAAAATGTCAGTCGAGGCAGCAGACTGGCAACCTGAGTCCATAACTTCGGTCAAACGAGGATGAAGAGGGTTGAATTGATACTGACCCCTTGCAGCACGTCAGAATGCAGCAGAATTTGGGGGACAAAGCAATGAGTTTCCAATTCTCAGGAGATTGAAATATTTTTTTGTTTTGTCCTTCAAACTGAGGTGCTTTGCCGTCACTTGCAAGGAGTCTATAGGATCCAAGCAATTGGTATTTTCGTTTTATTTTAGCGGTATTTTTGAGCAGTTGGACCCGGAAATACGTCACAACTTAACAGTTCTCTAGACTCCAAGCAATTGGAATGGAACAAAGAGTACATCTTTTGATGAAACGTTTACAAAAAATACATAAGATTTCTCAGAATTTGTATGTACTTTAATGCTTCTCAGGTCAATTAAAGATTGCTTCGAAGCTTTTGTTTATGTGCGTGATTGAGATGTCAAGAAAATCGGAATGATTTTCCAAAATTACTCGACGCTCCTCGTGATGTTTCTACATTGTAATCATGAACATATAACAAACTTTTACTAGACTTTTCTTATTATTCCTTAGCATCATTGTAGATTTTCCAAATGTGATTTTTCTTTCGGTCACTTTAAGTTACAATCTTTTTGTGGTCAAGGTTAAAGTAGTGAGTTTAAGACACAGCGGGTTGTCACGAAGTTTCAAGTGTAGCAGGAAGCAGCTCCGACTGTATTAACTACAGGCTTTCATATTTTCAACAGCAAATAGTGATAACAGCCATTACTCGGTTATTTTCGCCTGTTGAATAATTAAATTTCCATAGGAAATGTCCATGGAAAAGTTGTCAGAGGTGCCTGGAAAGACCGAAAGAACTCACGGTTTTCCATCAAGTTAGTACTAGAGTTTCGTGCTCGTACACATTGCATATTAGGGCTTAAAGTACCTATGACACATCGGATAATATTCTCAGTATAGATTCTACATGAGATTATACCTCTAATTTTGTGCAGATTGCTTTCATTTTTGTGCCCTTAATGGTAAATCCCATTATCCTCCATCGCAAACTTTGGTCTTAAATACGAGACATGTTTCAGTCTAAACCAATCGCACTTCAACGATAAACACAAAACCAATAAAGTGGTCTTCTGTCGTTTATGTGTTAGCTAGGCTTCCCTATATCGCACGAACTCGACAATTTATATATACACCTAATTGCAAGAACGCTGTCAAAAGAAATTAGCACGATATGAAAATACCAAATAGGAATCAATTATCTTGATATCAATAAATATGAAAAATTCTTGTTAAAAATATTAATCTTCTTCGGCCTTGCATTGCAGGTTTTTCAGGGGGGCTTTTATTTTACGGCTGAGTATTTGAAGTAGAATATATACTGAAAGAATGAAGTTTTTTAAATTGAAAATTATTCCTAATTGGATTTTTTGTAATTCGTTTTTTTTTTGTTTTTTTTTTTATGACACCTTTCCTGCAATTAGGTGTATTAGGCTGGAATATTTTAAAGTTGAAAAGTTTGGATAGCTCATATATTTTTTATATTGTTAATTTTTTTATTATAAATATGTATATATATGTGTGTGTGTTTGTGTCTCAAAATGATCAAGACAGGTTGTGATACGAAAGTCTTATCTTCTCTAAATGGTGATCAAACACTGACCACCATGTGCTGTCAACCAGAAAGAATTCTATTGAAAACTTGAGATAAAGCTGATGAACATTCCACACGAGATAGGAAATGACGAAAATTGTTACCCAGCAATAAGTTTATTTGCTGCTATTCATAATAAATAAATAACATTCAAAAAAATCCCTTGTATTTGAAGATTAAGATTCTTCTTTTTGATGTTATTATTTGACCTCCAGATTATGAACTTTTCAATTCTTTTTCTTTATATTAATTGTTATCAATAGCACAAAAAGACCTATTGCTGGGTTTTACTCAACGTTATTTCCTGTCTCATGCAGAATGTTCATCAACTGAATCGCATGTTCTCAATAGAATTATTTGGTGATCAGTGTTTGACCACCATCTGGAGCAGATCATGAGATGCAAAGACTTTTATATGCTGATTGCTGCACAGCAATGAAAATATGGCAAATTTTTACTAGGTTTTTATTATTCCTTGGCATAATTGTAGATTTTCGCAATGTAATTTTTCTCTCTTTCAGTTTTAGATCAGATTCTTTTTGTGGCCAAGGTTAGTAATGCGGTCAAGACACAGCGGGTTGTCACGAAGTTTCAAGTGTAGGCAGGAAGCAGATCCAACTGTATTAACTACAGGCTTTCATATTTTCGATGGCAAATATGATAAAGGCATATTATTAATTTTAGTTATAGATTTTAATATAATAATCATAAATAGCATTGCTTGATAGAACCTTTATGAACATTCTGACTATATAATTTTCAGCGCAGCTGAACATTATTATGACTGATAAACTCCGCTATACAAATGTAATTATTATTATTATTATTGTTATGATAACAACCATTACTTGGTTATTTTCGTCTGTTTGAAAAACAAACTGAAACTTTTCTAGAAAATGTCCAAGGAAAAGTCATTTTATCAGATGAATTTTTAGAGGAGCCAAAAAAGAAACGAAAGAATTTATGGTTTCCAATCATGCTTTTTGCTAAAGTTTCGTTCTCGTCCACATTGCATATTAGGTCTTAAAAGTGCTAATGACACATCTGACAATATTCATTTATGTTTATTTGTTGTTCCTTGTAATTCGAAACACTGGCTTCTATGCGGAAACTAATTAGCAATAATTTCTATAATAGCCAATGGGTAAAACAGTAATGCTTTCCCAATTTAAATTTTGTGTACCAGTTAAGTTTTGTATATTATATAATGACTCCCCTAACGTCACAGTCATTAGCATATGGCATCGAAAAACCTTCAAAACTTCAAGACGCTGCACTCAAACTATGAATTTTTTGGGTACTGAACAGTTCGCTTCATGTAGGATCTATACTGAGAATATTGCCAGATGGATTTTAAGTGTAAATGTAGTTCATTTATAATGCTTTACAGAGCTAGCCGATCTATAAACCATATCTACAGCTAAACCCACGCACTAACTGCCACTTACTGCTACACACAATGACACATGAGAAAATTCAATATTGTGAAAGTGTCAGCAGTGTTACGTCTGCTCTTTTTATTTTGTGTTTTACTCGTATCTTCAGATTCCCCAAATCCGATAATTCTTCAAGAAATGTTTTGATATAAGGAACAGCCTTTCTCTAAAGTTTAATCACTTGAAATTCATTATAATGTCTTGCCCCCGGCGTAAAAGTACCAGGTATGCTCGTCGAAAATTTTCAAAAATATCCCTAATAGATACTATAGATATAGAAGTCTTTTAAAAAGAGCAAGACTGAACGATTTTTAACTCCAAAGTGATACCACACAAGAATCATAAAATGTTTAAAATATTTAATGACTCGGGCTTCTGAGTTCGAAGCCGATGAGCATTATACGCGCCTACATTGTAAGCTATGCGTAAGTTATAAAATACAAAAAGCGATGGACACTTCCTTTTTCGATACCCTAAAAGATATCAAATCACTGATTTAGTTGACCCCTAAGGGATCCGACGAGTATGCCCGATACTTTTACTCCGGAGTCACCACCCGGGTTAATTTCATTGTAAAATTATTTTAAAATTGACAACGCTTCGGTGAACGGCTGCAATGCACAACAGTAATGTACCCGAAGAAGGCTTTTCTGTTCTAGGTGATGCCTTTTTTCGTATTTTCTTTCAGAACTACTACCTGACCTATGAGCAAATCTTGTGATGCACTGTTTAACTTTAGACATAGTTTTATCTCAGAGTTATATGGATAAGACCATGCAGAATATCCACATTCCCCAACAAGGCCAAATACAGTTTATTACTGAATCTTTACCGAAACACTAGTAAATAAAACTGATAATCGTAATGATTAGCATTATTTTACTATTTATGAGTTTTAATATTATTCTAATACTTGCTAATTACAAATGGAATATATATTTGAGACTAGATTAAGCAACACAAGACCAAAAAATATATACTTTAGGTAGACTTTTCTTCACCAACTCAACAATGTACAGGAGATCTCAAATTGACAGCTCATCAAGATTTGACCAATCAGCGCGCGTTCTTTAATTTAGCCAGGCCGTCCATCGAGACGATTAAACTACTTCGAAATTTTGCAAGATTTGTGTGGAAAAACTTATTTTAGCGTGCCTTCATTTTGTTGTGAACGTCAATGCAGGGTAAATAAGTCTTTTGAGAAATACATGAGGCATAATTTATTTTTTAATCCATATAAAGTATGAAAGACTAAACTTTGAAGTTTTCGCTTGTCTCTAGCTAGCCAATTCAAATTCGCTTCTTGAAGCAAAATTAAGTGAATTCTTAATTACTTCAACTTCCTAACAAGTAAAGATAGCACCAGAAGTGGGTAATATTCTATATTCTATAGATCATTGTTGTTTATAAACCGTATATTTTTCTGCCGGTAAAATAATATTTGTAGTGAGCAAAACAACTTTGCTTGAGCCAAACTATCCAAAACCATGCACGCTCTCAAGTTCGTGTTGTATTTTTCAACATGGGAAAAAAATTAGGGATTAAAATGTACGATACAAATATGGCGTCTAGTTTTATACGAATGTTTTTTTGATTTTTTGGTTTTTTTTGGCTGTAATTTTTTCTTCGCTTGAAGCCCATTAAAAACCGCCGGTTTAGTTAATCACCAGCTATGTGAAAAGCTCGGATCCAAACAGAAATACAAATAATTTTGCCCATTTCTTCCAAACCTGCTTTGCGAACAGCTGCATGACCATAACCGTATACTGGAGTATTACAACTCCAAAAAACCACATCTGCGCAGTTTTTAGAAGACAAACAAACAGACAATGTTTTTTCATAGTTAATATTTATTTGGTGCACTCGTTGGAAAAACCATTGAATTTGGAGAATGTCAGTCGATGTGATACAGGTATCATGATTGAGAACTAACAACGAATGAAAGTTTAATAAAGTACCATTATAAAAATAATGATCATATTATAACATAATGCAAAGTAATAAATGCAAAAATGCAAAGTCCAAACATTGAAAGAAAACATCCACTAAATTGTTTTGACAAGCAATAATTGAGTGGTTGTGTGTTTCTCTTGTAAGAGGTTACAGTCGAAGGCAATCATTTTCTCTGTATAATACAGCCAATTTTGAATATGTCCGGCAATTTTTGAAGGAAAGCAAATGCTTCAAATTTAAAGAATACATACTAGACAATTCGGGAAACGCAAAAACTTTTTTGTAGCAAAAACTCAAATTAAATTTTGAACTGCACACGATCACAGGTTATAAATGTAAATCAAACAACAAATGCAGTAGTATAATAAAGTGTTAGAGGTTTATTTTTCCTCAAAATAAATTCGATATCCCTCCCATTTTTATTTGCATACACAGCTTAGGGATTTATTAGTATTTTTGATTACCTGTGGTCGACATTGCATGTACAGCGGGTTCATAAAGCAATTTTTGGGAATGGTTTCCCCAGAGCACGCCGAAGTCCATTGAAAATTGACCAACAACTTTACAACGACAAAGATCTTCGAAAAATTCTGTTTTACTGCAAAAGCTGAATGAAAGTAATCCAGAAAGATAAAATGAAGTCGGAGATGTAGTTACAGAGATCTGTATTTCTTCAATATGCTTAACTGTACTTTTCGATTTTGCACAAGAATCTTCCTCGAGCAAGCATTCTTTCAACTGGTCGAAATGAAGCCACATTTAGAAAGGGCATCGTTCCTTGTAAACGACTGGAATTCCACTAAAACCTCTTCCAGTATTTTCTAAACTTACTAAATACCTCTTGGAGCCCTAGGATGCTAAAAATTTTGGTTTTTCTGGTGGAAAGTTTTGCCAATACCACTTCTTTTCTCGAGCGCTAAAGAGTTCAAAATTATCATTTATTTATCATCAATAGCGCCAAATAGACCTATTGGTGGGTAACAATTTACGTCATTTCCTGTCTCCTGGAGAATGTTCATCAGCTGAATCACAAGTTTTCAATAGAATTCTTTCTTGTTGACAGCACATGGTGTTTGATCAGATAATGAGATTCAAAAGTGACTTTTGTATCCAAACTTATCTAAATCATTTTGAGAGACACACGCGTACATATTTATAATAGATACTTTTAACAACATACAAAAATATATGCGCTATTCAAATTTTGAATTTTGAGGTATTCCAGGTGATCTGGGAAAAGGCGCGCAATGCATTATTGTTAATTGTTTTTATGGCAGTCGATAGAGCAGCTGGGAATTTTGTCGACGCTGGCCAAAAAATTGCGGGCGCTATGTAAACAATGATAACACTCCAAAAATCCCTTGTATTTGAGGATTAAGATTTTTTGATGTTAATATTTGACCTCCAGATTATGAACTTTTCAATTCTTTTTCTTTATATTCATTGTTATCAATAGCACAAAAAGACCTATTGCTGGGTTTTACTCAACGTTATTTCCTGTCTCATGCAGAATGTTCGTCAACTGAATCGCATGTTTTCAATAGAATTCTTTGGTGATCAGTGTTTGACCACCATCTGGAGCAGATCATGAGATGCAAAGACTTTTATATGCTATTTGCTGCACAGCAATGAACATATAACAAACTGTTACTAGACTGTTCTTATTATTCCTTAGCATCATTGTACATTTTCCAAATTTGATTTTTCTTTCGTTCACTTTTAGATTACAATGTAGAAAAATCACGAGGAGCGTCGAGTAATTTTGGAAAATCATTCCGATTTTATTGACATCTCAATCACGCACATAAACAAAATCTTCGAAGCAATCTTTAATTGATCTGAGAAGCATTAAAGTACATACAAATTCTGAGAAAATATTTTTTGTAAACATTTCATCAAAAGATGTACTCTTTGTTCCATTCCAATTGCTTGGAGTCTAGAAAACTGTTAAGTTGTGACGTATTTCCGGGTCCAACTGCTCAAAAATACCGCTAAAATAAAGCGAAAAACGTACCCAATGACTTAACCTCTACCTGAAACAATTAGAACTTTGGGCAACAAATCCTGTCATGAAGAAAAAGTAAGAAAAATCTTCATAGAACTGCTTAATAATATTGATTTTAATAATAAGAATAATATTAAAACTGATAGATAGTAAAATAATGTTAATCATTACGATTATCCGTTTTATTTACTAGTGCTTCGGTAAAGATTCAGTAATAACCTGTATTTGGCCTTGTTGGGGAATGTGGATATTCTGCATGGTCTTATCCATATAACTCTGAGATAAAACTATGTCTAAAGTAAAACAGTGCATCACAAGATTTGCTCATAGGTCATGTAGTAGTTCTGAAAGAAAATACGAAAAAGGCATCACCTAGAACAGAAAAGCCTTCTTCGGGTACATTACTGTTGTGCATTGCAGCGCCGTTCACCGAAGCGTTGTCAATTTTAAAATAATTTTACAATGAAATTAACCCGGGTGGTGACTCCGGAGTAAAAGTATCGGGCATACTCGTCGGATCCCTTAGGGGTCAACTAAATCAGTGATTTGATATCTTTTAGGGTATCGAAAAAGGAAGTGTCCTTCCTTTTTTGTATTTTATAACTTACGCATAGCTTACAGTGTAGGCGCGTATAATGCTCATCGGCTTCGAACTCAGAAGCCCGAGTCATTAAATATTTTAAACATTTTATGATTCTTGTGTGGTATCACTTTGGAGTTAAAAATCGTTCAGCATCTATTAGGGATATTTTTGGAAATTTTCGACGAGCATACCTGGTACTTTTACGCCGGGGGCAAGACATTATAAAGAATTTCAAGTGATTAAACTTTAGAGGAAGGCTGTTCCTTATATCAAAACATTGCTTGAAGAATTATCGGATGTGGGGAATCTGAAGATACGAGTAAAACACAAAATAAAAAGAGCAGACGTAACACTGCTGATACTTTCACAACATTGAATTTTCTCATGTGTCATTGTGTGTAGCAGTAAGTGGCAGTTAGTGCGTGGGTTTAGCTGTAGATATGGTTTATGGATCGGCTAGCTCTGTAAAGCATTATAAATGAACTACATTTACACTTAAAAACCATCTGGCAATATTCTCAGTATAGATCTTACATGAAGCGAACTGTTCAGTGACCAAAAACTTCATAGTTTGATTGCAGCGTCTTGAAGTTTTGAAGGTTTTTCGATGCCATATGCTAATGACTGTGACGTTAGGGGAGTCATTACTTAATATACAAAACTTAACTGGTACACAAAATTTAAATTGGGAAAGCATTACTGTTTTACCCATTGGCTATTATAGAAATTATTGCTAATTAGTTTCCGCATAGAAGCCAGTGTTTCGAATTACAAGGAACAACAAATAAACATAAATGAATATTGTCAGATGTGTCATTAGCACTTTTAAGACCTAATATGCAATGTGGACGAGAACGAAACTTTAGCAAAAAGCATGATCGGAAACCATAAATTCTTTCATTTCTTTTTGGCTCCTCTAAAAATTCATCTGATAAAATGACTTTTCCTTGGACATTTTCTAGAAAAGTTTAAGTTTGTTTTTCAAACGGACGAAAAATAACCAAGTAATGGTTGTTATCATAACAATAATAATAATAATAATAATTACATTTGTAGAGCGCAGTTTATCAGTCATAATAATGTTCAGCTGCGCTGATTAAAAATTATATGGTCAGAATGTTCATAAAGGTTCTATCAAGCAATGCTATTTCTGATTATTATATTAAAATCTATAACTAATGATATGCCTTTATCATATTAATATTTGCCGTCGAAAATAGGAATGCCTGTAGTTAATACAGTTGGAGCTGCTTCCTGCCTACACTTGAAACTCCGTGACAACCCGCTGTGTCTTGACCGCATTACTAACCTTGGCCACAAAAAGAATCTGATCTAAAAATGAAAGAGAGAAAAATTACATTGCGAAAATCTACAATTATGCTAAGGAATAATAAAAACCTAGTAAAAATTTGCCATATTTTCATTGCTGTGCAGCAAATAGCATATAAAAGTCTTTGCATCTCATGATCTGCTCCAGATGCTGGTCAAACACTGATCACCAAAGAATTCTATTGAGAACGTGCGATTCAGTTGATGAACATTCTGCATGAGACAGGAAATAACGTTGAGTAAAACCCAGCAATAGGTCTTTTTGTGCTATTGATCACAATGAATATAAAGAAAAAGAATTGAAAAATTCATAACCCGGGGGTCAAAAAGAAGAATCTTAATCTTCAAATACAAGGGATTTTTTTTGAATGTTATTTATCTATTATGAATAGCACCAAATAGACTTATTGCTGGGCAACAATTTACGTCATTTCCTATCTCGTGTGGAATGTTCATCAGCTGAATCTCAAGTTTTCAATAGAATTCTTTCTGGTTGACAGCACATGGTGGTCAGTGTTTTACCACCATTTGGAGAAGATAAGACTTTCGTATCAGAACTAGCCTCCCCTGCAGACGTTCTTAGGGTCGTCACGTCGTCACGCAACGTTTCTCTCCCCACTAAAGTCGTTCGTGGGGAGAGAAGTATTGCGTGACGACCCTAAGAGCGTCTGCGTAGGAGGCTATATCACAACCTGTCTTGATCATTTTGAGACACAAACACACACACATATATATACATATTTATAATAAAAAAATTAACAACATAAAAAATACATGAGCTATCGAAACTTTTAAACTTTAAGGTATTCCAGCTAATATTTTGCACCTAATTGCAAGAAGGTTGTCATAAAAAAAAACGAATTACAAAAAAACCAATTAGGAATAATTTTCAATTTAAAAAACTTCATTCTTTCAGTATATATTCTACTTCCAATACTATGCCGTAAAATAAAAGCCCCCCTGAAAAACCTGCAATGCAAGGCCGAAGTAGATTAATATTTTTAACAAGAATTTTTCATATTTATTGATATCAAGATAATTGATTCCTATTTGGTATTTTCATATGGTGCTAATTTCTTTTGACAGCGTTCTTGCAATTAGGTGTATATATAAACTGTCGAGTTCGTGCGATATAGGGAAGCCTAGCTAACACATAAACGACAGAAGACCACTTTATTGGTTTTGTGTATATCGTTGAAGTGCGATTGGTTTAGACTGAAACATGTCTCGTATTTATGACCAAAGTTTGCGATGGAGGGTAATGTGATTTACCATTAAGGGCACAAAAATGAAAGCAATCTGCACAAAATTAGAGGTATAATCTCATGTAGAATCTATACTGAGAATATTATCCGATGTGTCATAGGTACTTTAAGCCCTAATAGGCAATGTGTACGAGCACGAAACTCTAGTACTAACTTGATGGAAAACCGCGAGTTCTTTCGGTCTTTTTTTTTTTTTTTTTTTTCCTGGCACCTCTAAAATTTCATCTGACAACTTTTCCTTGGACATTTCCTATGGAAATTTAATTATTCAACAGGCGAAAATAACCGAGTAATGGCTGTTATCACTATTTGCTGTTGAAATTATGAAAGCCTGTAGTTAATACAGTAGGAGCTGTTTCCTGCTACACTTGAAACTTCGTGACAACCCGCTGTGTCTTAAACTCACTACTTTAACCTTGACCACAAAAATATTGTAATCCTAAAGTGAACGAAAAAAAAACATAGTGAAAATCTACAATGATGCTAAGGAATAATAAGAAAAGTCTAGTAAAAGTTTGTTATATGTTCATTGCTGTGCAGCAAATATACCATATAAAAGTCTTTGCATCTCATGATCTGCTCCAGATGAATACCTCAAAATCTAGAACTTGGATAGCGCATATATTATTGTATGTTGTTTAAGTTTTTATTATAAATATGTATATGTGTGTGTGTGTCTCAAAACGATTTAGATGAGTCTGGATACAAAAGTCACTTTTGAATCTCATTATCTGCTCCACATGGTGATCAAACACCATGTGTTGTCAACAAGAAAGAATTCTAATGGAAATTGGGATTCAGCTGATGAACATTCCACAAGAGACAGGAAATGACGTAAATTGTTACCCAGCAATAGGTCTATTTGGCGCTATTTATAACAAATAAATAAATCAATAAATAACACACAAAATTTCCTTCTTTTTGAGGATTAAGATTTGTCTCAGTTTTGATGTTAATATTTGACCCCAAGATTGGGAATTTTTCAGAATTTTTCTTCTTATTTATTATTATCAATAGCACAAAAAGACTGGGTTTTACTCAACGTTATTTCCGGTCTCATGCAGAATGTTCATCAACTGAATCGCATGTTTTCAATAGAATTATTTGGTGATGAGTGTTTGACCACCATCTGGAGCAGATCATGAGATGCAAAGACTTCTATATGCTATTTGCTGCACAGCAATGAACATATAACAAACTGTTACTAGACTTTTCTTATTATTCTTTAGCATCATTGTAGATTTTCACTATGTTTTTTTTTTTGTTCACTTTAAGATTACAATCTTTTTGTGGTCAAGGTTAAAGTAGTGAGTTTAAGACACAGCGGGTTGTCACGAAGTTTCAAGTGTAGCAGGAAGCAGCTCCAACTGTATTAACTACAGGCTTTCATATTTTCAACAACAAATCAGCAGGCATCATCTCTGCAATCGTGGGAAAATTTAATATATCATCTTAACTCGTATAGACACTGTTTAAAGCTTGTTCAGAAAAAAACGTCTTAAACCATATTTGAAACTGACAAAGCTTTTTCTACAACTGACACTCAATATGTTACGTTTGACCAAATACAATCTGCAGTTTTTGATGAATTTTTAACTACGCATTAAGTTCCGTGTCCGGGATTCTGTCCAGGCGATAACACGTGACACTTATTGACGAATGAAAATGCATCTTCGAAAGGGGTAGCAATCAATAAGAGTTGAAGAAAAAGAAAAGCTACCACCAGAGTTGCAGCTCTTCCAAGAGATGTACAACTGATACTTCAGCTAAAGCCTGACTACGACAAAAGTTTGTTTGAGATTTTTCTAAGTCAGACATGAGGCCGTTCTTCTCGTTTGCTGGCGTCGTGCTCGTTTTGTTCTTTGTTGGTGAAGTTCAGTCATCGTACAGAGGAGGAATTATCGCATACAAGCCAAACCCAAACTCGCCATACTCGGTAATGTCAAGAAAAGTCAACCTGTCTAAACTAACAAAGTTACTGTTTTGTTTTAAGCAAATACTCGCTAACAACACATGACAGTTACTAACAAATCCATGTGAATTATTTTTCCTCCCAGGTTGACTTCAAAATCAGGCTTTCATTCCGTCGAAGTACTATGGAATGCAGGAAAAAGAATGAAGACGAAAGCAAAAACGTTTTTACTGCTATACCCTGGACAGTAACAAGGTACAAGAACGGAATCTTTACTGAGGAAACTTTGAATGCCTATTGTAGTGATTTCAACATCCAAGAAGACTGGAGCGAGGTTCAGGGGAATTTTACCTTCACGGGGGGCGATGACGATGATTGGTGGAGTGTAAGGTACGTCAAATAGTAAAAACATTAGTAAACTCAGAAGGAAAACTAAAACAAGAAAAGCGAGGTTCATTCGGTTGGTGTAAATCACCTATTTTAAAGTTTCATTACTGCATTTTGTGCCGAACAATTTTTACTCATTGAGATTTCTTTACAATTGACAAAAAGATAGCTTGTAAGTGCAAGTGTAGAAAACCAAGATAAAAAAGTAAGGGTCACCGAATTCGTTTAGATGCTATAGTTTTTCATAAATATTAAGTTTGCGTCATTTTTTTCCGAACATTTAAATCCAAGCTCTATGTGATATTTAAAAATGAGCTTGAGTGTTTTATCGTGAGATATAAACACGAGGCCGAAGGCCGACCACGATAAAACACGAATGCGAGTTTTTTACATGACTTCTAAAACCCATGAAGAGTCAAAAACATTTTTTGAGCATTTGTATTCAAGACTATAATAAAAAGAATGTATTTTGCAGTATAATCTGGTGCCACATTATAGGTTTTGAATATCGTGTGTTTCATGAATAAAATTAGAATAAGATGTCTGTAAGGAATAGAAATCTCAGGAGGCTCAGTTAACATTTGTGTTACTTATTAGGGCATAACGCTTTTGAAAAACCTTTCTTTGTTAAACATCAATGCTTTGTTATTTTAAATTTGCTTTGTTTTTTCATGTTCTGTTTTTTCGAGAAGAAGTCGCGAAACAAAATGGTGAGCTTTATCCGCTAAAGAGCTTGACGTATCTCATATTTTGATTTAAACTTTTATTTCAACTGCAATGAAACTGCAGTTAAAACACTAATATTTATTAAACAGTTTTATAACTACAACGGTTCATCAAGCACAAATGCATTCTATCAGCACGGATATGAATTATTAATCAGCCCCGCACTCCCCTGAGATATTCAAAACGTCCCCCAACTTTTAGTTTGATGGACCTTTATCCTAGTATAAATTATACGTCACGTGTTTAGTTTGGGCGACACGATTGGCTCTTAGCCTCATTGAATATTAAGAGTGGTTTTCTGCAACCATCGAGAATCGCTTGGCAGCGGAACCTCATGGATTTCCCTAATATTTTGTGTGGTAATAGGTATTGGGTCACTGATAACTAAAACCGATTTAGTTTTCTTATTTACTTTTTTTTTTTTTTTTTTTTTAGCGACATTTTTAATAAGGTGACTCGTCACACTGATTTGAGAGGGAATTTTGGGGGAACATTAAGGAAGCTAAAAATACTTTCGTTTGGTTATTAATCAAAATATTTTTCAAGAAATAGTAAAATACATCTTTAGTTGTCAACCAGGACTAATTAGTAACTCATTTTATATTCATCTTGGAATTTTACAGTCCTTCCCCTACGAGCTATTTTGTCCAATTTTCAAAAAATCAAAATTAGAGGTTTTCAAAAAATTGTAACTTCACTGCCATACATCAAAATCAATCCATTCTTTGGGTACAATGCATTCATTTACCATACTTTCAAATAAAGTATTAAAAAGTTTTGGCAAAATTATTCTAATGCTGGATATATTGCAATTATCAAAGCAATGTTACGACAAACCAGAAATATTGCCTTGAAATCGTTTCAAAAAACTCCCTTTAATCTGCACAATTTCGAACAAATAATCATAGCTAGAGTATTATAAGTATATTAGTTAAGTATATTTTCAATTTTCATCGTCAGAATTTTGCGAATGACGAGATATAAGTACGTTTTTGAAGTCCAGTTATGGGTAAATTTTGCCAAGATTATCCATCGAGCTCAAATACGCAAACCTCGGACTTTTCTTTTCCTTTCGTTTCATTTCCGGTCTAATTTGCATTTGAGCTGAAACAATGATGACTTTATCTACAGTTCTAGGTTATAAATGATCCAAAAAGAAATTTTGTTCAACAGTTAAACGAATTTTGACAGCTTTTACACAGCAACAGGTTTCGTGTACAAGACCTATAGCTATCGATAAATTACTCAACACAATACTTTTAATCGATCTTACTTGGCTTCTATCGATAAAGTTTTCCGACCAAGGTAGTACTGGACTATTTTCTAGCTTCTTTCAACCTCCAGGTACATGGAATATCTTCGGAAAGAAAGAGAATATCACAACTAGACTTTTGTTTACATCAGCCATGATCACCCTATAAATTGTAAACCAAGACCGCTGACCGGATGTGGCGAGGAATGCAATTAATTCCAAATCTGTCCGAATACAAATGATTTTCAAACTACATTTCATTACAACGGAGTCTGACAAAACTGAAAATGTGATATCGTATTGCAATTATAGTTTTACTAGATCGTGTTAGGTTTGATATGTCTTAGTGTTGATACAGCTATTTGATAAAACTTTGAATAGTGAATAATGCACTGACTGAATAGTGCATTCCAAGACCGAAATGCATTTTGGGTCATGGTATATTGTGTAAAGTTAAATTTATTTTATTTTCAGTGCATTACATCCGACACAATATACTTGCTACATAGAGAGCAAATCGCTGTATATTGATTTCAAATTAATGAGACCCACAATGCCATTTGGTCTTACTATGCACTATTCCACATTCACCGTTTTTTGAAAAAGCCGTATATGGTTGCAGATACCTTTTGTAAACTACCAGCTGAGAGGCATTGAATTTTCTAAACAATCACAGTCCGATGAAGGCCTATACGCTGGTGGAGTGCGAACGCACCCCCCCCCCCCCCCCCCACCCTCCTCCCTCACCCCCCACTTGGGGATTTTTTTGCGTATTTTTAAAGAATCGTTTAATGATGTGATAGTGAAATGTTGATTTGCTCATAACAAGAGCCAATTATTCACGAACGGATTTTGATCAAAAATGTTTTGCGCGACTAGTCGTTCGCTCAGCTTGTATGAACTAAATGCCTCGTATATATCTATTTCAATAAAGTTAGTCAACTGAAAAGCTACATAGCTGAGACTAGCAAGGATTATGGGTAGATAAATTTTCCATGTTTCAACCGCTTGATAACTATCTTAGCTTTGTAGGTTTTTGGTGACTAACTTTATTGAAATAAGTATATATACCTATTACCATACCTTTACCTTTGGGTGGGGTGAGGGGGTTCAGTAACTACCATTCATGCCCCATGCTCTTGACTAAAACATTACCTTAATATAAGGCTCAGATACGCGGTGCAACATTCCTTGCAACATTCCTTGCAACATTATGATTACAGTACTATTTCAGCAGCATAAACAGAAAAATGAAATCTCGATTTTTCCGCTTAATTTACGAGGATAATGCAAATAACATAAACAAAATAAAACAGACGTTTTATATTTTAGTGTGATGTTGCACGCAATGTTGCACCGTGTCGGAGCCTTTACCTCCTCTCCCCTTTACTCATTCCTTCGTCCCGATTTTATCCGGTCAAAATAATTATCTACAAGTGATAAAAACAAAAATGGTACAGTAACGATTACCTGCTCTGCTCAATATCAACTGCCATTCCGAGATGTCTACTTCCAGTGTAACTTTATTATTCTTCAGGTGGCTTTCCGTTTCTCTATCACATTTAAGGTTAGAAATTTATTTTCATCGCAACAACCCTTTCTCTTAATCAGTTTTGAAACATCACAATTTTTCATGGCTATAAATCAAAAAAAGATTGAGATAGAACACTCAAACCAGGTAACTGCAATTTTATAATATAAACATCCCTCGCCACATCCGGTCAGCGGACTTGGTTTACAATTTATAGGGTGATCATGGCTGATGTAAACAAAAGTCTAGTTGTGATATTCTCTTTCTTTCCGAAGATATTCCATGTACCTGGAGGTTGAAAGAAGCTAGAAAATAGTCCAGTACTACCTTGGTCGGAAAACTTTATCGATAGAAGCCAAGTAAGATCGATTAAAAGTATTGTGTTGAGTAATTTATCGATAGCTATAGGTCTTGTACACGAAACCTGTTGCTGTGTAAAAGCTGTCAAAATTCGTTTAACTGTTGAACAAAATTTCTTTTTGGATCATTTATAACCTAGAACTGTAGATAAAGTCATCATTGTTTCAGCTCAAATGCAAATTAGACCGGAAATGAAACGAAAGGAAATGAAAAGTCCGAGGTTTGCGTATTTGAGCTCGATGGATAATCTTGGCAAAATTTACCCATAACTGGACTTCAAAAACGTACTTATATCTCGTCATTCGCAAAATTCTGACGATGAAAATTGAAAATATACTTAACTAATATACTTATAATACTCTAGCTATGATTATTTGTTCGAAATTGTGCAGATTAAAGGGAGTTTTTTGAAACGATTTCAAGGCAATATTTCTGGTTTGTCGTAACATTGCTTTGATAATTGCAATATATCCAGCATTAGAATAATTTTGCCAAAACTTTTTAATACTTTATTTGAAAGTATGGTAAATGAATGCATTGTACCCAAAGAATGGATTGATTTTGATGTATGGCAGTGAAGTTACAATTTTTTGAAAACCTCTAATTTTGATTTTTTGAAAATTGGACAAAATAGCTCGTAGGGGAAGGACTGTAAAATTCCAAGATGAATATAAAATGAGTTACTAATTAGTCCTGGTTGACAACTAAAGATGTATTTTACTATTTCTTGAAAAATATTTTGATTAATAACCAAACGAAAGTATTTTTAGCTTCCTTAATGTTCCCCCAAAATTCCCTCTCAAATCAGTGTGACGAGTCACCTTATTAAAAATGTCGCTAAAAAAATAAAAAAAAAGTAAATAAGAAAACTAAATCGGTTTTAGTTATCAGTGACCCAATACCTATTACCACACAAAATATTAGAGAAATCCATGAGGTTCCGCTGCCAAGCGAATTCTTATTTTCTCGATGGTTACAGAAAACCGCTCTTAATGAGTTTTAGAAAAGTTTAAAGGAGGACTGCTAGTTCGTGGCTACAGGTATCTCCAATCGAAACACTCAGATTTATTGGTAAACTATCACTTCGTGCTCATGTGAAGCAAAATCCTCATCGGATTTTTATTTACCGAGAAAAACGGTTCGAAGGGGACTGCAATGACAGCGAATTCGGCTCGGCAGCTTCGTACCTTGTCTATATTTCTTATTGTGGATTTTTGCTCAGCAAATACCTCTCAAAACTCGCTTAAACTGCATACGAGATTCAAAAATAAACAGAATAACACAACAGGCAAGTCGACAAACTTTTATTTACGTATTTCCAAATAAATACGGCATATTCTAAATCCCCATACATTCTCTTATAAATGAAATGAGCTTGGGCTGCATGTGATCATACTCATGATTAACCCGCATTAATCAAAAAACAACCTTTATAATATTTAGAATCATCGTAGAATGTTTAATTAGCAAGAGGCGAGTCAGTTAGTTACTGGCAGTTTTGTGTCCCCTGCCGGAAAGGGCTCGTAAACTGGCAGAACTTAAACGTCGAAGCACGGCCTTAATTTTACTTTTTTGTTTTGTTTGGACTAATAGTAACTTTTTCCAGTAAATAGTTCATCAAATATCTATTTTGACCAATTTGGATTATTTTTTTCACTCCGCACGCTAAAGGCGACAAATTTTAGTCTAAAACGTTTATCAGATTTATAAGAGGGACATTATTTCAATTTTATTATTGTTTTCAAACATTTCTTTGCCTTTTTTATGAAGGTTGATTCGGGAAGATGGTTGGTTCCTTGGATTCGCACAAGCCAGTCCTTACAAGAACTGGATTCTGAATGCAAAGGTCAAAAAAACCATCAGCGGTGCCTTCAACAACTCTTCACCAGTCTCCAATCTCCCACTAACGGTCTACCTAGTTCAAGGTATCCCATCAGTCCTTAAAATTCCAGTTCAAGATCCTGATGGTGACTCAGTGCGTTGTCGTGTAGCAAGCTCCCAAGAATGTCACGAAGGAATATGTACTTACTTTCCTCACGGAGTACTAGACGAGGTAAGCTACCAGTTATGTTCCAGAGGAATGTGTACTTACTTTCCTCATGCACTACTATAGACGAGGTAAGCTACCAGGAATCTTACAAAAGAATGTGTATTAACTGTATGATCATTTTCAGGGCAATTGTACTCTCAGTTATGACGGCACTGGTTCTGTAGGGCAGCTCTTCCCAATCATTTTGAAGCTTGAAGATTTTCCTTCAGGGACGACGCAGTTTGATTCGTCTAACAGCTTGGGCTCAGTGGATCTGCAGTTTGTAGTACACATCGAAAACCCTCCAGCTGGTAAATAGTGAAACAAGTATTACTGTAGCTTCGATATTGCTATTTGTGGTCTCAATAGAGGTTTTGCACCATATCAAATTGGTATTACCGTTTAGCAGGAGTTGAAATTAAAATTTAAGACAATCATCGGTGATCAATAGAGACCTAACCTCACGACGTTTCATACCTAAACTACCACAATTCTTTTCAAAATCTCTTTTCATATTCAAATGTTAAAACTCCTTTGAGAATACCAAGACATTAGTGAAAATTAGGACAACAAAAAAGGCTACTAAAAGGGAATATGGAAGTTTCGGTATAAAACGTCATCATACTTGAGGCCTATTGAAATTAAAGAATCCTTGTCATCTACAATGTACTGCGCGCCTTTGTCATTGTTTACATACGAAATTTACCTTAGATTCATTGCGGAAATTTATAAAATCTCACTGTGACGGAGTTCATATTAACATTTTCGAGAAATTTACAGGAGTTTCTGCATTGTTCTGGTTATGTGGACTTTGAACGTTCATTTCCATATTTATGATGTAATTTTACTTTCGAAAAGTTTCTATAGTTTTTTTAAAAAGTTGTACAGAATTACCTGGAACTCACTTCTATGTTGTGTTCGGTAACAATTTTTTTCTGGAAGTTTCTAGAATCGGTATTTTTCTAGAATGTTCTAGGTGATGTAAGTTACTATTTTTAGTATTCTACCATTACGTAATTGAGTTTGTGTGAGAGTATATATTAAGGAAGGTCAGTGTGAGCAGTTGAGGGAGTTAGTCAGTCGGAGTTAGTAAGAGCCATCAAGTTAGAAACACAAGTTGTGAAGAAGACTTGAGTGGTGACTAGTAAAGCTAGCTAGTCTAAACTTTGTCTTATAAGTAAGCAGTGTTTGGTTAAATCAGTATTAAAGATCGTTGACTGGTTACCTGTGAGGTTGGTGTACCTGGTCTACGACACTCACAAAAAGCAAAAAATAACTACTTATCATTATGTCTTGATGGTCTTAAACAAACTTTTAGCTTAATTGAATAACACGACCGATGGAACTGACTGCATGGATTCCCAAACTTCACCTACAAAACCGCCATTTTGCCTGGCAGAGAAAATGGCGGATTGCATTGTTTTCGGTGCGCAGTGCATTGTAGTTGATTAGGATTCTTTAAGCAGCCTTATCGTAGGCTTTAGGGGCCATATAATGAAACCTCTTTCTCTGCCTTCGACATTGTGTAGACTGAGTGACCCTGTTTTTTAGATCAAATGAATACATGTAATGAATACTAAAGCTAAAGTACTCATGTATCACACAAAACTTACAAAAGAAATAACTTTACTAATTTGAAAATATCTTAATGAAGAATGCAGCAACTACGCCGTGCTGAACACAGCAGACCGAGCAGCAAGCTATAAGGGAATAACGAGCAAGTGCGATTATATTGACATCTCCAAGGGATGGTACCGATTCATGGGAGATGCTGGGACTACCATAGCAACATCGTGTGTTGATAGTTTCCACTGTGGAACTTGGAAACCTATATGGATGCAAGAGTCTCATCCCACTCAAGCAGAGGGTGTCGTAAATCGTAGGGTGTGCTTTAGCTGGGGAAATAACTGCTGTTTGCGGAATAAACATATCCGTGTCAGAAACTGTGGAGAGTTTTACGTGTACGAGCTTGTCAAGACAGAACACTGTTACAGTCGTTACTGTGGTAGCGGAAGTAGTAAGTATATACTTACGGGGGGAGCACGTATAAATACCCAATTAGTTAATTATTTGTTTGCTTTTTTTCCTTTCTTTTCTTTTTTCCTTTTGTATTATTTTCTTTTGGTCATCTCTACAGTCTAGAAGATCATATAATATCTGTCTACTAGTCCACAAATGTATCAGTAACCTAGCCCCCTCTTATCTACTAAACGAATTTAATTTCTCATAAGACATACATAACTACAGCACTCAAAATAGGGATCTTCTGAGACTGCCGCTAGCCCGTACTTCTAAATATCAGAGCTCCTTCCGGGTTAACGCAGTCAAAACGTTATTATTAAAAAAAAAAAAAATTCTGAGTGTAAAAGTAGTGTCGTTGATAGTTCTTCTCTGTTTTCCAGATCTAGAAGTGAACTTTTGCGCCAATTCGCCTTGTCGTAATGGAGGCACGTGTAATAATAATTACAGTAATGGATATAGTTGTTCCTGTCCATATGGATTTACCGGCAAACACTGTGAAACGAGTAAGTACTTCACAGGGGTCAAGCACACACTTAGCGTAGCGCCTTGGGAATATACACCTATTTCAATAAAGGTTGTCGCATCCGAAAGCAACAAGCGACAAGCAACAAGCCAACACCACATGCAAAAATTGCTTTATTAGCTGAAGATTCAGGACAAAAACTTAAAGAAACGAAACAGTTGCAGCCTACCATTACAAAACGATTAAAATATTCGCGTCTAAATGATGAATAAGGAGCAAAATAGAGATGTCAATTTTTGCTTTCTTGTGTAGTTGCTAGTTGCTTTCAACTGGGAAAACCTTTTTGAAATAGGTGTATATGAGGTCGGCTACTTGATATAAATGTAAAACTATTGCCAAGTGAGAAAAGACCTACCGGGACATATTTCTGGGATTATAGTCAAGGTCATCACAGAGGTCCTTTTTGAAAATCATTTTTATAGTGGAAAAGTCTCTTCAATAAAGATTATTATTATTAATTGTATAAAATGGTGAGCAATGTCGAATACGTAATACATATGCATGATAGTGGTGTAAGACCATTGCAAACTGCAAACAGACCACCGATCTAAGTTAGTTATCCAATAAAAAGACACAAAAAATAGTTTTCTAACTTGAGATTTTTCAACAGACCTTAAAACAAGAGTAACCTGTGAAGAGAACTTTATGCAGATTGACTTGATAGATCAGTACTTCCCCGGCCTGGACTGGCGCAGTCTGCACCTCAAAAACACAACGTGTAGAGCAACAAAGACATCCTCCACCATGAGACTACGTGCACCTCTAGACGGCTGTGGTGTAACATACGTAGAACATGACAAGAAAATTAAATTCTGGAACCAGGTACTTGTAGGTAGATTTCCTGGATAATGTCAATAACTCGTTGCAATTCCATACCTTAAGCCATTCACACCAGCTAACCTCGTTTAGTTATTAATTAATATATATTCTGTCCTTCGTCGTTTGGCCGCCATTTTCACACAGGGTTAAACCTCTCCAAAGCATTGCCAGAAATATGGGACATGAGCCTGCTCATCCATGCGCAATTATGCGTTTCAGCTTACAAAATAGCCGCCGAGTTTTATAGGAAATGTATGGGGAATATAGAGCTTCCTCTATTTACGGCGAATAGAGTTTTATTTCCTCTGAGCTCCACATCGCGACAAACAACCCACCCTACAAGCTACTAAATAAGCGTAAAATGATCATTGAATCATGCGACATATTGGTTCCCGGACTACTTGCCTTCGAAAGGCTTCGAAAGCTCTAGATTCCATACATCGTCTATAAATCTGGCCACACTTGACCCCAACATCGTCTTATTTGAGCTCGAAAAAATTTAAAAGTAAAAGAGCTCCACCTCGATATCACCAAACGAGTGTTTAATAAATCCAAAACCGCTCAAAATAGACAGCATGCCTTCAGAATGTAGGTTCCCAAGAAGCTTGAAGTTAGGTTAAATTTTAAGCGATTCGACGCGTTGTTAGCTCGTAGTTTTCAGTTAAAAATGACAAGAAACCACAGAGAACTGCTCCAAACAGCTTCAAAAACCCCTAAATATCGCCATTTTGTTTTTACAAGCTCCTATTGACTGCTGAGATACAATAAGGAAGCTTAAAGTAACGATTTACGTTTGAAACTTGTTTCTTGTCCTTCATGGGCTTCCTGTGGTGAGGCTTATCAACAGAAAAATAATAGTTGTTCTTTTGATTGTCAAGTAACTATTTTTTGGCAAGAATTGTTTTACTAACATCATAGTTGAATATAAATATGTGCTTGGAAACCATGTAGTTATATTTTTCCTCTAGAAAACCACTTCATTTTCATTCATGCGTAACACCGCTGACAATGTCCAATATTTCTGGCAATGGTAGTTTAGTTTAAGGTAGTTCCGGACACTTGGATTTTATCAATTTTCTTAGAACAAAATTGGGTGTCACCGTATTGGTTATAGAGCTATCATAACATGTAGTAAAAGTAGGTATTTGCAATAATTCAACCTCTGGGCTGACATAAGTCAGGGCACGATTTAAGCTTGTTATGTTTTACGGACGGAGAAAAAAAACCCAGATTACGAAGAAAAACCCTCGAATCAAGAGAGAGACCTAACAAAAACTACGTGCATTTGTCAAGGAAAGGAATCGAACCTGAGATTCTAGTGACGAGAGATGAGTGTACCACCTCTTCACGCCATTTGGATATTTTCTTTGCCCTTCACTTCTGCACCCAAAATATCTATAATCTCGATTTTTTTTATTTTCTTTCCAGGTTAGAGATGAGCATAGTCAGGGACCAGGCTCGGGTGGAAACCCTTCTGCCAGGACGAGAGAAAACAGCCTTGTTATTCCATTCTACTGCGAGTACGGACGAGAAAATATTGTCAGTGCTAGCTTCAGACCATCAAAGAAAAGTCTCCACGCTTCTGAAGGTTAGTATCAAAACGAACGTCGAAAAGGCTGTTAGTCAATATCTCTTTGATCCTGGCTTATTTTGTCATGTCAAGCAATATGGCAGTCATGTCTTTAGTCCTTGTGCATGTGACATAATGAACAAAATATTTGGTTTTTTCCTTCTTTAGTTACTTCACCCATGATATATCAGTTTAATTAATAAGCTCTTCTTTCGCCAGGATCTTTTGGCAACTTCACATTTACAATGGATCTCTACCAGGCTTCTAACTATTCAACCCCCTACGCACCATCGGCTTACCCAGTGGTTGTCTACCCAAACCAGCCTTTGTGGGTTCAGTATGAAGTGAAGAATGCCAACGCTGATCTGGTTGTGTTTGCTGAGAATTGTCGTGCCACCACCTCAACCAACCCAGACTCATTGCCACAACATGTGTTTCTAGAGGGAGGGTAAGGACCCGGCTACTTGCATCTTTTTGAAATAAGGAATTTTTTATTTCGTTTTCATTTTGTTGAATCGTTTTCGCCCGTCCACACGAATACGTTTTCGAAAAGTTGCGTTTCGAAGTGGTTCACCGGATACGTGTGGACAGAGCCAATCCGCAAAGAAAAATTTCCGTTTTCAAGAATATCCGGATACGGGACGGGGGCCTAAGAAATCCACCTGAACTGCACATTTTTGATACAATCTTCAAATCATAAAAGCTATTTGAGCACCCCAATTATTTGGCCTACTGATTTTCATCCTAATTTCTTTTGATTTTCTTTAAAGATGCATTCAAGACTCAACCATGGCCTACACGTACGACCCGTACAGTAAAGTCCAGCGGTTCTCCATCAAATCGTTCCGTTTCGTGTATTCCAACACCTTTCTGGTGTACCTACACTGTGAGCTACTTGTCTGTCATCGTAGCTCAACCAACTCAAGGTGCACACGAGGCTGTATTACCGAATCTAGAGGAGGCCGAGTGGTCGTTGACGGCTCAAAGCGCCGATATGACGTGTCTGTTGGACCACTGAAAGGAACCAACACAGAGACGGGAACTGACAATCAGGGTGAAGATGGTAAGATCACGTCAATGGTGCCCATTCCTAGAAGCATCCATCTTGAGCGAAATTTTTCCCACAAGGGGCGTTAGATTCTCTCACAATGCAATCAGGATTCAATAACAATCAACTTTCAAATTCCAATGGAGAGAAAAATATGGTTAAATAAAAAATATATATATTCTAATTCGATCCTGGACTTCAGACAGGGGCGTAGCGAGGACCTAGGATCTGGGAGGCACCTCAGGGAACGTGATAATTGCAGACGCAAATAAGACAACGCCAAAAACGCCGGAACAATTAAGGGAATAAAACTTTCCTTAAAAAAGTGGGAGGGTGGAGGGGCACCCTTGTCCGCCGCCTATGCACCTAGAATAGAAACGTATTTGGCCGGGGGGAGGGGGGGCAACCAGAATAAAAAAAGTAAAAACAATTAAGAAAAAAGCAAATAAACAAACAAACAAGTACCTAAATTTGGAGGGGCCCCCTCCCTACGTCAGTGACTTCAGAGTAATTGGAGCTTAGCGCTGTCATGAGTGTCGTGCCACACAGATTTTAAATTTCCTAGAGTTGTGTACAGTTAACTTTCTCCCGCGCGCGCATCGAGGGTTTTTCTCCGTCTGTCAGTAAAAATCAGCTTCTAAATTTTGGTTTCAGTGGATGAATGTGAGTGTTATGAAAACTGTTCAAAAGAATGATTTTAGGAACACGACTTTATTTTTTTCATCTCCAGAAACATCAGTTGTCATCACTTGAATTGTAGAAGGCACGTGCACTTTTTTTTAGGATAAACAAGTCGGTCCCGCTTGAAGCTAGAGGAGAAAGGAAACGGACAATAGACCCTTTTCCATAAATGGCTGTTTATGATGGTTATGCTGGTTATTTTTTGCTGTTTATGATGATGATGATGATAAAAATAATAATTCTAATATTTCTACACTGGTTCCCAGTCCCTTCCTCGATTCTGGAAAGGTCAGCATTTTGCCTTAATTCATTTCCATTTGTCAAACAATCCAAACTTCTGATGAGAAAACTTTAACGAGCAGAATTAATGTTGATAAAAACTTTATTTGTATTTGACAAATACTTTCGAGAGGTTATAAGGAAAAACATAGCGTGTAACCAGAAACGACTGGACTGCCCCACGCGGCCACCATGTTTATTCTCGTGAGAGTTCAAATTTGATCTAGAAGGACCTAGATGAAAACTATTCTTTGTAACTCTAGTAACCCTACCAAATTGTGAAGTTTTTGTATGTGTGTAATCAGAGCATCTCAAACATCTTTAATGCGAGGCTACGGCAACAGGGAAAAGCTGGCGTTTCATCCAAGATGGCTGCCGTGTCATAATAGTCCAACTATGTCCCCTTTGCTCATAAAGACTATATTTGTTTTGCAAATCGTCCAAAAACCCTGAATCAAATTTCATGTGCAATATCCGGAAAGGGAAAATTGAACCAAAAGAAGAAAATATGGTTTTGTGATCTTATACAAAGAATAATATATTTTGTGTTAGCATTGACAATAAAAAACAAACACTGGATTTGATTGGGTCTCTTCCTCTGGAACAGCTCTCGAATAAGTTTGGTAATTGACAAATTTTGGTCGCCAACTGAATCACTAAATGCAAGCTGATTGGTACAATTTTGATGAACTTTCAACTTCACATCACCTGCATTAAATTGTCTTATAACTCTTTATGTATATGTCTAAATAATGTTCGGATAAATTTCATAATTGTTATATTTGACAAGGTTTTTGCCTGCCAGGAAAAGCGATACCCACCAGGCGAGTAGATCACATTTAACTGGATTTAAAATTCTTTGAGTGAGACTTTTATGTGATGTTAGATGGCGAAAAACACTATTTACTCATTGTAAATGTAAAATGACTTTTGTTCTTGATGCTACAGCAGGTTGACATGCGACGACCGGCTTCATTTCTGCCATGTACTGCAACGCTCTTAACAACAGTGGACTCATTCAAAAATTCTCCTAAGTGGATCCTAACGTTTTCATCAAGCTTTATCAAGCTTTTTACCTTCAATTTCAGTGGTAAAGTTCTAATGGTCAAAAATATTTGTATTTAAAACTAGGAATTTGTATTCAAAATACAACGGTAATTATCTAGGACTAATCTTCCTAATTACCAGTGTCACGCTAACAAGAAGATATAACTAGCGTTGTATCTAATATTCAAACATCTTGTCAAAAGATGTCGTATCTTCCAGAGGTGAATTCTACTCTCCAACGTTCGCTATCCTCACGAACAACTGCAGTTATCGTCATTGAAACGTTCTGCGATACATTCATCTCAGTTGTGGCTCTCTTGGGCAACAGTACCGTTCTTTTTATTCTTTACAAGAACCGAGCTTTACGCACGATACCGAACTACTTCGTCGCAGCACTCGCCGTTTCTGATGTTGCATTTTCTATTTTGATAACACCCTGGTCTATAACAGTACTAGTTTTAGGTTACTGGCCGTTTGGTTTTGCCGCCTGCCAGTTCCAGGGTTTCATGAGTATCTTCCTTGCATGTTTTTCTCTTATTAGTTTGACTATCACAGCTGTGAACCGATACTTTGGAATAGTACGTAACAACCTCCATAGAAAATACTTCACTGCCTCCAAAACAAGATGGTATATCTTTGTGGCATTCGTTCTTGGTGTGCTTGCTGCTTCTCCCTCGCTAATGGCGGGTTACGTTTACGAATTTCAACCGGGAAAATACTTCTGTTATCAACATCAAGTTCTTTGGTTAACGATGTATTTGATGATCATCTTCGTGGGCATCCCAACGACTGTCATCGTCATTTGCTACTTCAAAGTCTTCCTCGCGATTCGTAAACACCAGAAAAACCTTATGAAAAACTACAGGAAACGAAATCCAGGAGAAGGGAGAATCACAGTGGAAGATATCAAGGTCACGAAGACTTTGTTTGGTACTGTTGTGGGATTTCTTCTGTGCTGGATGCCAGTTTTTTGCATCGAATTAACGGATCTGATACGAGGAGGATCGACGCTTCCCCGTCAATTGTATGTTATGTTCACAATGTGTGGACTATCCTCCTCCGCCATCAATCCTATTATTTATGGAGTAATGAATAGGACATTCCGCAGAGCGTATAAGAATCTTTTTCTGTGCCGTAAGTCAAGGAAACAGAGTATTCGCCCGACAAGCTTTGCCGTAGAAGATAGTAAGAAAGGGTCTGTGGTTGGTAAGGATTCGCTTGATGGTAGTAGTAAGAGTCAATCAAAAATTAATCAAAAATGTAACCCAAAGAGTGATGAGCTTGATGGGGGAGAAAATGAATTGAAAGAATGGGAGAATGAAACAAGTAACTGAAAATGGGAATCGAAGAGATTCACGTGCCTTGGAATGGTGTAGTGGGAAGATACACTAAATGAAAGAGAGAGAGAGAAAGAGAAAGAGAAAGAGAGAGAGAGGGAGGAGAGAGAGATAAAAATGCAGTTGTATAATCTTCAATTGTTGCAAACTGGATATCTACTGTATAGAGACAAGGACAAAGACGACAGCAGGAAGAAAAAAGTCTGGAATACCAATCGTAAACAAGAAGATTAAAACAGAGAAGACAAAAACTTGACTAGGTTTTCTTTACTCCTTTACATAAGGAACAAAAGGAATAGAAATGCTGATAAAAAAGCAGCTGGCATAGAATCATTTGGCATGGTATTTGGAATACACACACACACACAAACACATATATAATTTCATTACTCAAAAAGAATACTGTAGAAAATAGTAATAACAATAACCACACGTAAGGTTGAGCAATGTAAAGGATTAATTAATTTAAGCATTGTAGAAATTTCCAGAAGATAATTGCCCTAGTTGCGAGGCAACAAAGTCGGCTCGCCAAATTGTTAAACAGATTCTAAGTATTAATTTTGCAGGACAAATTTATTCTAATATTGATAGACGTCTGTCTTCAACGACGAAATTTTCGGATCGATGTGGGAATTTTTCTTAACATTTCACGATTTCTGATTAACCAATCAGTAATTATTGCATCCCAAGAAAAAAATCCACTATCTTCTGACAAAAAGAATTAAGCAAGTGTATAAATATATATAATATAATTTAATATGAATATCATTTGTTGTAGCATTTGAATCAAACTATGAACAGCTATTGAAATTTACGTAACAAGTTTTTTTTTCTAATGGAAGAATAACACAACGGAAATCTGACAGCCATCTAGAGCAATTTGAAAAGGTTGGTTTCAATATTAGTCTCAATATTTCCAATAAAGAACCTATTAGTGCTTACTATACCTCGTTGTTATGGATATGTATATAGATTATATCGGAGATTGATGGGTGTTTGGGATTTGGAAAAGAATCAATTTCAATTTGCTTGTTGACAAGGAAAGGAATGCTATAATGATAATCATTTGGAAATGTTACAAAAAATAGCAAAATAATTACACATTTATATATGTAAAATAATCTGATATAAATGGGATTTTTAGTAGTGATGGGTGGCTTTTTTAACTGATTCAAATTTGAATAGAACGATTTAGTTTGGGAATGTTTTTCCAATTCAGGTCCAATGAGAATAAGATTCTTTGTTTGAGTTGTATCCATATTCATGTGTCTTCTCATGCATAACCATTAAACAAAGAAATGATCCCCTAGGGTTCTGAATTGGGAAAACATTACGCCCAAGCTTAATCGTTCTATTTAGGAAGAGTTTTTTGTAGATCATCACGTCCAACATATTAATTCTTAATTTCACATTTTTTTGCTCGTAGGAGTTTGTTTGCATTTTGATCTTTTCAGGCGACAGTTTTCGTACCATTTACTAATTAACAAACTCATGTCAAAATACCAAATAAAAAACTTTAGAAAAAGACTTGCAAATTGAAAAACCATCTAACAACAACTAAAAAATCTCAATACTAGAAAAAAAATATAAAAAAGAATAGTGACTTTTTTATTTAATTTTGGAGTAACTTGGGAAACAATGTGGAAAGGGTAGCATTGTTATTGCGAACAAGTGGTTTGGAAGATATTTGTTTGATTAAATGTCAGGATCTTATATTTTAGTACTTTTTTAAATTTCTCATTTTTATACTTTCAAGTTAGGCTTAATATCTAATTTTCTGTAATGTAAACAAGCCTCGGGGCAAGTTTGAGAGATCTTTTTTTTTAATTAAAGTACTACAAAGGAGAAAGGATTTTTAGAGTAGCAAACAAGATCTAAAAAATATGATTTTTTTCTAAAACGATTCAAATTAGAAACTGAAAAAAGTAACTTCAATTGAATTTGATAAACATTGTATTTTCATAAAAAGGAAAGAATATTATAATGAAAAATATTTTGTCTAAAAAAACGATTCAAATTAGAAACTAAAAAAGTAACTTAAATTGAATTTGACAAACATTTCATTTTCATAAAATGGGAAGATTGCATAATTTTTTCCCCTTATAAAATGATTCAAATTAGAAACGGAAAAAAGAAATTTAAAAATTTAATAAACATTTCATTTTCATAGAATGGAAAAAATTGGAATGAAATTTTTTAGTTGATTTGTTTTGTAAATTGAAAGCAAGGCAAGTATTACGTATGTTATATTCAACACTGGGAGAGCATTATTACAAAATGATTGTCATCGCACTTCAAATGTGCCAAAACAAATGAGAAATTTTATCTCGTATTTGAGAAAATCGCAGGGCGAAGAAAAGCAATTTCCTGCCGTAAATCGTATGAGAAAAAAATCTAAATTCTAAAATTACATTGTGAAGGATTTGAAAGCAAAAGTAGAAATCTGTTTGCGAGTTTGAAGAGTGTAATTCTAAATGTTAGGTCAAAATGATACCAAAGATAGAATATTTGTCGATGACAGAACGTCGTAAAGAGAGCGTTGTTTACTCGTGTACTTCAAATGTAGGAAAGAATGTCAAAGCAGATGTAAAACGGTAAAGGAGATGAAAGCCAAGGTATTGAATTGTTTGCAATTGTAAATGGAAAACCAGGATATAAATATAAGAAAAAAAATGTTTTTAAGAATTTTCGAATTTTATTTTTATTCACAAAAATTAAATACGCCTAATTGCAAGAACGTTGTCAAAAGAAATTAGCACGATATTAAAATAACAAATAGGAATTAATTATCTTGATATGAATAAATATGAAAAATTCTTGTTAAAAATATCAATCTCGTAAGACCTTGCATTGCAGGGTCTTAATTTCAGGGAAGCTTTTATTTTACGACTGTATATTGGAAGAAGAATATAAGCTGAAAGAATGAAGTTTACATTGCTAAATATTCTTAATTTTCTTTCTTTTTTATTTATATTTTGATGACAACCTTCTTGAAATTAGGTGTATACTTCAGGATGGACTAATCTTTGTGTAGTTGTGTAATAATGTTGTGGCTTTTTGTTATGAAGGAAGTTATAAAATTTGAGAAGATCGTGGGTCTTGCTTTTATGTTTTTGCAAAAAACTAATGTAAAAGCCATAATAGAAAAATCTGGAAAACAAAAAGGTTTTGTTCTTCCACAGTCACACTCGCCAAATTGTATAGAGCGGGAACTGGGATCGAGTAAATTGTTATGACTACAGATTATTACGTCATCAACATTGCTTATGGGCGGTCGGGATTAGGTGTGATATACGAGCAACGAATTAGAGCAACATTGCTGCGTTGCAAGTTGCAGAGAGAATATTGCTCGTATTACCACTCCTGCAACAACGCATTTCACTGTTGCACAAAGTAGAAGCTTTCTCTACTCTTTGTATCAATGAAAATTTGTTGCGCGCGGAGCGGTAATACGAGCAACATTCGCTGTGCATTTTGCAATGCAACAATGTTGTGCGATTTTGTTTCTCGTATTAACGCACCTTTAAACAAATTAGAGCAAAAACTTGAAACTATTACAAAAAAATGCGTAAGACAATTCCTTTTTTTTTTGTTAGTTGCCCCACAATCCAAAGCGGCCCGTGCTCACTCCCAGTCCCGTTTTGAATTTTAGAAAGGCGAATATTGATTACAGACTCATTTACTCAGGGTTAGCCTCATTTTAGCGTCAAAACATTCACAAATACCAACGGTAAAGTAAATAATGTACAACTGCAACAATACAAACACTATGAAATTCCATGGACCTTCACTGGAACACATGAATATTATCAGTAATCAATCAAATATATTCTATACTAAATGAACTCACAATAATTTACAATATTTTACAATATTTTACATAATAATATAATAGTACAAAAGAAGAGAAATCATTACATAAATTACAGCAAATAAGACCATTTAAAAATTCATATGGCAGGGCGGTCTGAAAAGAAACCGTAAGGCTTATTATTTTTAAACTACCTTTTTTAAATTACATAAATATCTCAAAAAAGAAATGTACAGTACACATCATCAAGGCTATCCCTGCGTAAATACATCTGTACCCATGGAAAAGATCGGTATTTTACGAATTCGAAAAAAATATATTCCAATTCTTGGTTTTCACGAGACATCATAACAGCCATGTTATGGCGTCGCATTTTGACATCAAAACGACTGCTACGTCTTTTCGTTTTATTTACATTAATAATGGATGATAACTAATAATATCGCATCATAACAGACGCCCACACATCCCTCTCCGCGGTCTATGCTTACCATGCAATCCATAACACGAGGGGGAAAAAGCAAGTCTAGTTTGAAGTAACCGCTAGCTTTCATCTGATGGAATATTGACATCCACACCAAACTGTCGTGATAATTGCTTCAGTTGTCTCTCATACAGTACGTTTCTTTCCACTGCCCTTTTGTAGTTGTATTTTAGATCCTCAATCTCCTCAAAGAATGCAGGATCGAACGCCTCGAGTTCTTTTTGTAGCTAAAAAATGAAAATTCAGAACGATGAAAAAAGGGTATACACGGAAGCAAGGATGGCATATACTGCTAATGCACAGCCTCTCCCTGCTGTTATCAGGTGGTCGATCCCCCGACTTGGTGTCGTATGTGAGTAGAGTTGCTTGTTGGTTCTCTCCTGTGCTTTGAGGGTTTTTCTACAGGTCCCCCGGTTAATAATAATAATAATAATAATCTTTATTGCACACAAATAATTAAAAAATATGCTCCAGGAAAACTCTCTCACATTGGTGATTTTCAGAGAGGTCCTGGAATTAACTTAAAATGAAATAAACGGAAAAATAGGACAATAGGTTTTCCTCCCTACTTAAGATTCAATTTCTAAATTCCAATAGTCCTTTTCCGAATTCGCTTGACTGACCACGTAACAAAAGATTCAAGTCCAGGCTGGAGTTTTCAAATCCATACATTAACTGCATTTTATGACTCCAGCCTCGCCTTGAATCTATTGTTCTGTGGTCAGTTAAGGGAATTCGGGAAAGGTCACTTCAATCATGGAACGAGGACCACAGGTTTGTCAGCCAATGGTTTTGAGGGGTAAATCAAGGATCATTAATGTATACACCCATCAAGCATTCCGCGCTACTGCTCTAAGCGCATGCTCAGGGGATTAAAAAGTGGGATTATATTTCGTAAAATATGCAATTTTTTGGTATATTTGACTCAAAATTCGCTTAACGGTACGCGATCTTGAATATTTAATGAAAATTGTGTTTGACAAGAAAAATACAACTAAAATATAACATGTTTTACAAAATATTATCTCACTTTTTAATCCCCTGAGCATGCGCTTAGAGTAGTAGCGCGGAATGCTTGATGCGTGTATATGGCAGGCAATAGGCCTTTACAGAGCTTGACATAGCAGGTGCAGGTTTTTTGGGTATCAACATTGGCCGAGAGAACTGCAAATAACTGCCTACAAATAACGGTCTGCTCATGCGCATTACGGTGCAAAGCCATTTTGCTGCAAATAACGGTCTGCTCATGCGCAGTAACGTTGCATTTGACAATTTTTCCCTGAAAAAATGAACTGACTTCTTTGTTATTGTTTGACTCGTGCGCACTGCCCCTCCAAGATTAGAAAAAATAATTTGAATGATAAAACAATTATAGAACTCGGTTATCGTAAAATATCGAGATTTGTTAAGGTCTTGCTCGCCACTAACAAATCACGATATTTTGCTCAACCTCGTCCAATAATTGCTTAATAATCGTATCAACCAACCTTCTTGACTTCGCGTGATAACCTGTCTCTTTCGAGTTCCACGGTTTTTAATTTTGTGCTGCAATATTAATGAAACAAAGATTGTTAATTTTTACGCAATCTTGAAATCTTTCTGCGCAAGGTTGATTGGGAACGGCTACGTTCACGCGCGTAAGGCGCGATTACACGGAGCAATTTTCTCTGCAACTTGTCTCGCCACGGCGTTGCGACACAAGTTGCATGGAGCATTGCAGCGTGTAACCTACATTGCAATGTTGCGAGATAGTTGCAGCTGAATAGTTGCGAAAAGTATAAATCGTTTCTACTTTTGGCAACGATTGCGTCTCCGTTGCACTGTGTAAACCCTCTTGCAACTTGTGTCGCAACGCCGTTGCGAGACAAGTTGCAGAGAAAATTGCTTCGTGTAATCACGCCTTTAGCCGCACACTATTTTTCTTCTGACTTAATATTTCATGGAAACTTCCTCGTGTTTATATCAGGCTATGTAAACACGGCAAACGTTTTCTATTTGTTAAATATGATTCTCAAAAACATGTCAATAAAGATGATCAGAGACTGAATTCAGTTTATCTTCCTTTCCTTATACTTACTTAAGTTCTACATCATCTGCAAGTATTTTATCGTATTGTTTAACTTTATCCAAGATTTCTTCTTGATTCTGTTCAAATAATAAAGAAAAATCACAAAAGTATTGTTAGCTGTTAATGACACAATGGGCAGTGAGTAACCATTTTTTCGGGACCCCCAGGCCCTATCTATTTCAAGCTTTCGTGCGCGCGATAGTGCCGAAGATTTCGCGGCACTCAAAGGCTAATTACAAAAATTCTAATCCCGTGACCTATCGATTTTATTTTTGCCTCTAAAGTATTTATACACAAGCTATAATATATCGAAAAAAGGAAAAAAAAGTTATTGAGCCGTTTTTGAGAAAATCTCGGAAAATCGTCAAAATTAACGTCTGGACAGCGAGTAAAGTAAGACTGATTTTGATATTTTCGGGTATGATTAATAATGGTAATTGAACTAAGTGGAGTGCAATTTGGTCTGATATCAAACGCGCGATAACAAAATCACACGACCGCATAGCGGGAGTGTGATTTGTAATCGCAAGTTTGATATTAGACCAAAATTGCACGACACGAAGTTCAATTATCACTTTATTATATCCATTTTGAAATCATACTAGATAGACATTAAATTTGTGATAAGTACAAAAGTATTTATTAATAAGTAGCTGTTAAAATTATCCATTTTGTTTCATTTTGTAACAAAAAATTGCAGTCAAACTTGAAAAAAGCTACATTTTATGTTCCTTATTTGCTGTAATCTGATTGGCTGATTACATACAATCCTGTAATCTGATTGGTTACCTTTTCTAGTGTTGCATTGTGATTGGCTGACAAAAAGATGCGATTCGGACTCAAAATAGTGCGATTCGTGCTTGAATCAATCTACTGAGAGCCAATCAGATTACAGGATTTGCTAGTGATTTCAAAATGGATATAATAAATTAGGTTAACAGTCAAATATGTGCATATCGATTGGTTTCCACGACATTCTGTTTAAATATGTATCCCTTGATACATTCAATTCACTTCCTGTCTGATTCTACAATTTGCTGTTCTCTTTTCTATCTTTTTTCGAAAATTAGCGCCCTCATTCTCTGTTCTGTTAAAATGCAAGTATTTTTATCTTGTAAAATTATTCAAAAAAATCCATGCCAAATCCAGCGTGACACGTGACATCATATTTTTCGTGACTAAATCGCGGGCTCAAAAACCTTAGCCTTGCGTTGCCTTATTTCCGTTCCTAATACCCTGAGGGAGACTCTGTCAACAGCGTATATGTTTCGCATTATCTTCTTTAGACTTACATACATATTTGCAGTCTAACCTTTATCTCTTTTCGTACCACAAAAAGTAGGAAATAAACTTATAAGGGAAAAAAGAACAACAAAAGAGGGAGAACATTACGTCTTCTTATATAAGATAGTGATGATGGATATAGAGGAAGAAAATCAGAAACGAAAGAGAAAGACAAGGAAATTAAGGCTCGGAATACGAGTTGTCGCGCAGCATTGTTGTGTTGCAAGTTGCAGAGTGAATGTTGCTCGTATTACCACCCCGCGCGCGACAAATTCCCATTGTTTCAGAGAGTAGAAAGGGCTTCTACTTTGTGCAATATAGTCTCGCAACAAAATTGTGTTGTTGCACGAGCAACATTCACTCTCCAACTTGCAACTCAACAATGTTACGCGACAAGTTGCACGATTTTTTTTTTGTATTTCCGCGCATTTAATCGAAGGAACAACTGGATAGAAAGCGTCGTCACGCATCGATCATTGCACAAATTTGCATATGATAAAACCAGAACGGTGAACAAGAATAATATCAACTCAACACAAACTGATTCGATTTATACGGTACAACTTTTGCTGACAACTGTCGCATGAAATCTGCTTCCGCCACGCTTACAATACGAATTTCTCCGCGTAAATCAGCCCTAACTCTAGTCACGACTGTTGTGTACGACAAGAAAAAAAGAGGCAACAAGTTGTAGGGTTGATTTACACTGGCGTCGTAAACGTAATCGTAAGCAACATACGAAAAAGACTCTTTAGCGTACTGCTCATTAACAGTGCTTGTCTTTTTTTCACACCTAAGTGATAAATGCGATGCTGAGTATGCGTACAAGTGTGAACAAGGCTTAACACCTTAATGTTTTTTTAAGGAAAATGAGGTATATTTATATTTATTCATATTCATTTATTTATTATTTATATGAGAAATGATCGACTGATCTTCATTTTTAACATGTTCCTGCTGTTTTGGAGCAATTTTAGAGCAAAAATAGCGAAGAGTATGCGTACCAGTGAGAACCAGGCTTAACACCTTCATGTTTTTTTAAGGAAAATGAGAAATATTTATATTTATTCATATTTATTTATCTATTATTTATATGAGAAATGATCGACTGATCTTCATTTTTAACATGTTCCTGCTGTTTTGGAGCAATTTTAGAGCAAAAATAGCGAAGACACGATGTCCTTAAAGTTAGGAATTGAAAAAAATTTGGAACGCTTCACGAATTTGCGTGTCATCCTTGCGCAGGGGCCATGCTAATCTTCTCTGTATCGTTCCAATTTTAGTATATGTGCTGCCGAAGCGAGCACAGCGACTAAGGTATTGTTCCTTTATATATATGAGGAAAAAGGGATCTTCTGCGAGCATGTGGGATTCAAGTTGAGCGAGACAAAAGAAGCTGAAGGCTTTGTTTCACATGTTCAGTGAACCTGCTCACGTCATAAAATAGTTGATGACGGCGCATGACCAGACTTTGATGGATGTGTTTGTTCTTGAATGCACCAACTGCGAAGTTCAACTGAAATATGGTACTTAGATATCGTTTTCAACCGTTAACCCAATGACTTCCAATTTATTTATACCTAACTACGTCTGCTTTTCTGATGGAGAAAGTTTCAAATACATATATAATTGTCCATACTATCACAGAAATTTTCATTAAATTTTCCCTCCGAAAAACTCTACTCCTTTTTGGAGCATCCTGTAAAAACTTTTCAGTACTTTTCAAAACATTTTTTTAAGTTAGAGTTCATCTCGAAGACCGAGGTATCTACCACAAATAAAGACTCGCGAATAACAAAGAAAACCGTGTCAAGGTTGAGCTAATATTGACTATACCTGCTTGAACGATGGGTGTTTTTGCATACATTGAAAAACATATATACACGTGTTGGAGCGTGACAAAGGTAAACATCTGTGTTGGAGCGTGACAAAGGTAAACATCTGTGTTGGAGCGTGACAAAGGTAAACATATTTTCCAGATGATTCGCTTTCGTTTTTCTTGTAGACTTTTTTCATGGAAAAAAGTATACTTATAAATAATATAAATGAGAGTATCTTTCTAAACTTTGTAAAAACTCGAATTTTCAAATAATTGCGTCTCATTTTGTCCCCATTTTTTTGAGAAAAAGTAATGCTTATAGAGAAAATTAATGATGGGATTATACGATTTATTTTCTCGAAAACCGTTTGACGTATGAGCCGAAAGTCTGATAAAACATTGCTAGATATGTAGGCTTTTGAGGTACAAAGTTTGGTTGACAAGCGATGAGCGGAAAAGCAAGAAATTTTGGATAAATTGTTTGGTGGTTGGCGGTTTTGAGGTCGAAGCTGCCAGCCTTTGAGTAATTATTCACAAGGTAAACCGAGTCGAACTAACCGCCGAACTTTCAAAGCTCCAAAAAAGCGTTATTGAGGCTATTTCGCAGGCAAAAACGTTCCAAAATATATAATAAAGTATTAATCTTTATTTTAAGATAGTTTTTTAAAAACTTGAAGTGTATTAATTTTGGTGACACAGGGATCCTAAACCGAAGAAAGACCAAAACACTTATACTAAGAGTGGTAAGCTTGTGCCTTGATTCCCAAGTGGCAAGTCACTTAATCATATCATCTTTCAGTAAACATCCTTGCATTTATAATAATGATTATGATAATTAAGTGACCATATTATCACGTTCCTTATAATAGTCATGTTACTTGTCCTAGCACCGTAAAAAGACAGATAAACATCACCGACCCATCCAGTAATCACGTGACTTACCCTGAAATTAGCATGTGTCACGTGACCATGCCACCATGGACAGTAACCACCCCATTAATCACGTGACTTACCCTAGAACCAGCACAAGTCACATGACCATAACACCACGGACAGTAACCACCCCAGTAGTCACGTGACTTACCATATCACTAGGTAACTCTCCTGCTTGGCTCATACGTCGTAGTTGTTTCATGTCATTCATAATTGATTCTCTTTCTGATTCAAGGCTTGCTATGCGTAACCTAATACGAAGAAGACAAATACAAATTGAATGCTTCGAAAGTACGATCAAATCCAGCCGATCTGAGAAAAAATATTAGCCAATCAGAATAAAGAAAATTTGCAAAACTAAGGTGTCATCCTTAGTAGCCAGAAGAAACGGTTAATTCTTTCTTTTATTTTCTTACTAAATGATGAATATCATACTAATTTTATATAGAATATGAATAACCTCCCTGAAAATCTAGATTTATCTCAGATATAAACTTTTGTAAGTCGATTTTCGCAGGCTTCATGACTTCTCAGTTTTGCAGTGACGTCATTTCTACGTCACTATTTCAGATCAGCTGGCCGGATGATCTTCAAAAAAATTTACAGTAAGGACACTCGAACCGTGAACACTTTGAGGTTTTTTCATACTTTTTTTCTCCTTTATCCCTTGTGTGAAACGATTGGAAATATGATTTATTTTGAACAATAAGATTATTTGAGTTCAGTGCTTCATTTTCAGAAGGTTTGAAGCAGTAGAAAGTTCATAAAATAAAAAATATAAAAATATAAAGTGTTCATGGGTCGAGTGTCCTCACTGCACTGGACATGTACTAACTGCAGAAATAAGGATTCAAAACTGAAAGGGCAGTTTGTTATAACAGTTCTACTTGTCGACAAACAAAGGTGTTACCTGAAGGTCGTGCGTCCAAATCCGGCCAGGAGCTCTGAATTTTTTCCGATAAAATTATCTTGCGACAATGACATACGAATCAGACAAAAAAAAATGCTTACCTTGCATTTTGTAGTTCTTTTACAAGATCACTGTCTAGTTTAACATTAGTAGGGAATCTTTCCAACACTGCAATCTGAGAAAAACATATTATTTATATCACGCAGGCTTTGTTTGAATATCAAAAAATCACTGTTCGAACCGTGACATTGCCGTGTCCTTTTTTCTGATTGGGTGAAAGTAACTTCCTGTGCTGTGATTGGTTCAACGGCTGCCGTGCTGTGACAGTGACCGTAGCACAAGAATATTACAGTCATACGAAATCTTATATAGTACAACCTCTATTACAGCGCTTTCCAATCACATGCGCGAAATCGTACAATTCACTGTCGCGACGAAGTTGGTTTTGATGGACGTCAATCAAGGTCTTTCCACAACATTCCACGTGGCACGTGCCTTGATAACTTTGTGTTTTTCGACGATGCCATGGAAACACTTTGATTGACGTCCACCAAAACCTTATTTTGTCGCAACGGCGATTCGCGCGTGTGATTGGAAAGCGCTGTAATAGTGGTTCTACAGCATTAGCGTTGACTATTGAGGTTTTTAAAGGGGTACTTGGATGAAAACGCCCCAATTTCTGAAAGTCCGAATAATTTAAATATTCAGTTGAGGATAATATGACTCAATTATGATCATGAAAATCAGATTGGCGAAAATTTTAGCCTGGGAGCCACTTGCAGTTGAGAAATTTTGGTTTAAAAGCTAAAAGAACAATGGGGTTGAGTAAATGACGTCATCTACTCACAATTTAAATGCTGAAAAAAATTGATAATTTTTATCTGCCACTTTTGATTGTGGACAAAATATGTTGCTTGGCTACTATTGGAGCCATATAGATAAGTTTAACCAAGTTTCAAGTCATTTCCAATTTTCATTGATTTTCATCCAAGTGCCCCTTTAAGGAAAAGACGGTGAATGTATATAATATTGAAAAACCTTTTCCTCATAATCTTGCTGTTTCTTGAGCAGTTCTGTTTCTCTCTGTGCCGCTGCCTTTAGGTATGATTTAATATCTTTAAGGAGATTCGTCTGTTGGTTTCAAATACACAGAGCGAAAAATGATTCATTCGTCATTCAATTCATTCAATTCGGATTCAAATAATGCGTGTAGCTTGCAGCATTTTTTTTGCGAGACAAATTGCAACCGAAATCATGCCTGCAACATGGTCTTGTGCAACCTGCAATTATTATTTTTCGCGAGACAAGAGGAAAAATATCTGGAAACGGACAGACCTTCCGGCTGTGGTTGGGACGACCACGTAAGATGGCGGTGCCGTCATATTTAAGCCTGGCTTTCACTTGCGACGGAATCGGAGTCCGAATAGGAGTCCGAGTAATTCATGCGTGAATGATTGCAAGTGAAAACCGCTCGTCATAAGCGTAACAAGGAAAAGATACCTTTTTCTCAAGTTCTGCTTGAAGTTTCTGTAACTTTTCTTCATAGACTTTAGGTAATACTACAGATTTCCATTCCTTTGTGCTCGTGCCTTCGAGGTTATTGCCTGATAATCTATGATTTGCCTTAAAAGATGAAAAAGAGAATCTCAGAAAATATAGGGAAAATGTGCGTTAGTAATACCGCTGTAATGTTTGATTGCAGACTCAGCTTCTCGGGTCTTATAGAGTTAACTTACTGGGATAAAACTTATATCAACTTGAACAACACTCATATAATTTTCTAGCTTGGTTATAGAATTATAGCCTAATAAATAAGGCTAGAATCGTTTATAGCCTCGTCGCCATGGTTATTCTCTTCGCTGTTTGGTCATGACGTCATGAATGTGTCTTTCAGATCAGACGAGTAGCCTGGCCACTGAAACCCTTGATTTCGGTGAATCGAGTGGTATATGGAAGTAAATTGAGCACTCTATAGACCCCTTGCAGCACGTCGGAATGCAGCCCAATTTGGAGGACAAAACAACAGGTTCCAATTCTCAGGAGATTGAAATTCTTTTGTTTTGTCCTCCAAATTGAGCTGCTGTGACGTCACGTGCAAGGGGTCTATTGTCAATACGTACACCATGTGAGGGGTGCTTTTTCAAGAGAAACAATGAAAAACGACTAAAAAACAGTTTTGTAAAGAAAGAAATGTGATTCTTCTATTTTGGAAGATAACTCTGAGCGTTTTGCCAGGCTACGTGTGTTAGCTCTGAAGCGTCCACCATTTTGAATTTGGGATAGCTGACAGTAGTAGCCTGGGGACATGGCTAAGTCGTTTACAAAGTGAGTCGGTGGCACAGCAGCCTTTTTCATTGAGTGAGCCACTACCTGTGGCAGACCTGTATTTTACATGCAGTACAAGTAAGAGCCACTGTGGATTCCACTGTTATTTTCATTATTATTATTATTTTTTATTTTTTATTTTTATTATTCCTTAAGTGATTATTACCTGTTCTAGTTCTTGCACCAGTTCTGTTTTAGTACTCTCAATATTTGATAAAGATACACGCAATTTTTCACTTTCTTCTTTCTCCTGTAGGTCACACAAACAGTTAGCCTAATTAATAAGCTGTACGTGAAGCGAGGACTGAGGTTCAACCAGGGCAAAACAAATAAACCCCTTACAGCACGTCGGAATGCAGTTCAATTTGGAGGGCAAAACAATAGGTTACAATTCTCAGGAGATTGAACTGATTTTTTTGTTTTGTCCTCCAAATTGAGCTGCTTTGACTTCACGTGCAAGGGGTCTATATTTTCCTATGACATAACTATACATAATTATGTTACTAATCAAAGATCCTGTCACCTTTTTAAGATCTTTTCGAAGTTTATCATGTTCAGTCATTAGTTTAGTTGTATTTCTACGATCCCCAGCAGCTAGTGTTGTCATGGAAACACTAGGAGAAGCAGCAGCAGCAGTAACACGTGTTCGTTCGAGCTCTTGCTGTGGAGTAACAAAATTGTGGTCAAAAAATTAAAAGAGAACACATATATTCTAACTTTATACGTTTGTAGTAAAGAGTATGATTGGGTAGTTCACAGAAAGTCAATAAAAAGCCACTTCAGTGTTATGGCATCTCGTACCGCATAAAGACCCTGTTACATTCTATGATTTTTCGTGCAACTTGTTTCGCGAAAGAAAATAGTTGCAGGTTGCATGCACTATTTGAATCCATGATGAATGAATGATTGGCTCGTGCTATGATACACATAATTTTTTACAAAAACTGCCGCAGAAAATAGAAGTCGGCCGTGTCCGTGCATTTGATTGGATGAAAAAAGCGTGTCTTGCCTCGACCGTGATGTTTCTAGATTTTTAATTGGCTGATTTTTTTTCTTGACCGCCTTCGTGCCGTGAGGTTTTCAAAGACATACCAAATTTGCTCTATCTTGTAAGTCAGTACCGTACGTTTCCCATACATACAGTGAGTAATAACGTACCTTAAGTCTAAGATTCTCTTTCATCAATGCCGAGTACTGAGGCCCGCCAGCCCCTAGTGCTTTCTTAAGTTGTTCATTTTCACCTTGAAGTCTTTCTACTACTCTCCGCATGGCTGCTAACACTCGCTCCATGTCTTCTACACTCTGTCCTCCAAGACCGGTACCAAGATTTTTCTAACAAAACAAGCAAACGTGCATTAATACTTGCATATGGTTATTTCACAAGAAACTCTGTGATATTCACAATATTGAATTAGATAAATAAAAAAAATATGGGATGCCTGTAGGAAGATGGCCGTCGTGAGACTGGGGCTAGAGAACTTTCCATAACCACAGGAAACCCAAGTTGAGATATTAATAATAATAACATAATACAACAACAACAGGGATAATTTATAGCAATAATATGTATATACTGTTGGTAGAGTGCTCAATACATTAAAACGTAGAGCGTAATAGATTGTGAATTGAAGATAAATTAGAGACAAGACATCATCACATCACATAGCTAAAGTGATGTCTTGTCTCTAATTTATATTCAATTCACAATTTAGTAATAATAGTAAATATATTTTTCTCTTGCTCTGACTCAGTTGCGGAAACCACAGGCACCCCAGGCGCCAAAATTTTAGAACTTTTGATTCCAATGATTTCGATAAGAAATAAGGCGTAATCACAGTACGAGAACTACTCAACTTAACTCAAAAAAACCATAAAGAATGTTTTTCTCTCTCATCCAACAAACCAGAAATCAAGCGTGACGAGTGAGTTAAATTTATCTCGATTGTTATGGTTACGATACGATTTGAAGAATCCTTATATTTAGTACTTTAATCAAACTTTCTCTACATCCCCCCTCTATTTTACATCCCTTTTTAAATCATAAACCCCACAAGAACGCTCAAGCCAAACAATTACAACAACAAAACAGACTAATAACGACAACATCTTCAACTATTCATTGTTTACATTGCTCGTTAAGTTGATTGAATTTGCATATCAAGTTGAGCTCAACTCGTGGACTCGCGTTTTTATAGTAAACATGTTTCCTTGAACTGATAGTAAATTCAGGAGCAACTGAATGAAAGCCCACAATTTAGTGTTCAGATATGTAAAATTCGAGCTTGTGAGAACCTTTGTCGATTCTTGTATTCTAGCTAGCTTTATTGTTGTAGCAATTGCAAGAAAAATATTTCGCCTCAACTTAAAAAAATGGCTAAACTAAGTCAAATTTATGAGTCAATGGTGTCATTGAAGTCCCCACGAAGTCCTCATCTAAAGTCCCCATCTAAAGTCCCCACAATTTAGTGTTCAGAGGTGTAAACTTTCGAGCTTGTGATGAACTAATTTAATTCAGTTTGGTCAGAACTTTTCCGCTTAATGTTAGGATATCTAATGCAGATTTACAAAACAAACTATGTTTGGTTGAATAGTTGTTTTTTTCTTGTTGACATCGTTACCTTTCTGGCTTTTTCCCTTTTCTTGCTGACTTCAAGTTCAGCTTTCAATATCTCAACATATTCTTGAAGGTCATCAACACGAGCCTAGATAAAAAATATCATAAAAACGAAGCCTGCAAATATGACAAAATATTTCTAAATAATCTGGCATTTTACCATCATAAAAACAAACCTTCAAACGAGGATTTTCTTTCCTTGCTTGCTCGTATTCGAACCTCAGCTCCATATTTTCCTAAGTAGAAAGAAAAAGCCACAAGAGTTCTCACAAAAGTGAACACCAAGCAAAGGAAGAAAACATTTCTTGGGATTCCTGTGGTTTGCATTTGACACAGGAAGCCCAAGATAGTAATTACACACAAACCTCTTTTGCTTCAAGCAATTGTTTCTGTAAAGACTGGTTCTTTTCGTGAGTTTCTTTAAAAAGCTGCGCATCTGATTGGTCAATAGTATGCTGTAAAACAACATTAATGACGATATAAATAAACTAAAAAGTATCGAAAACAACGACAGTTCCCCTACCCCTCCCCCACCTGGTCATCCATTCGTCTCGTCAATTCATCTTCCAAGGCTTCCACCGCCTCTTTTAGTTGATTATTACGAAGCTGTAGTGCTTCCATTTGTCTGTCACGACCCAGGACGAGCTGCCGGTTCAAATTTTGGTTCTAGAAAATGAAAAAGAAAGCAATGTGTTGGCGATATGATTAACCAGTTAGCCAAGAGACTGGGTCCTAGTTTGAAAACCAGAAAAAATAACCCATAAAAATCATGTGAAAGAGCAACATACAACAAGGTTATTGACCAAGTTTCAGGATGTTTGGGCGTATAGAAACAATGTTATGAGAATTCAAACCCTGCCAAAATTACAGAGAAATGTATGGTGTCCCAAAACGTCCCTCAAACCATACATTATCTGTATTTTCATAATTTTTTTTACAAATATCGTAAATTTGCATAAACAAGCTAAACTTTTCAATTTTACTAATTTTTATCTTTCTTGTGGCGGGGTTTGTTTTTGAATTAATTTCAATTTGAGAAACTTGTTTAATCATTGTCAAAAGCGTCAAGAGACGACGACGCTGTGGCCATGTTGGAGGTATTTACAAAAGCGGCTAATGAGAACCCTTTATTTAACACCCCCAACATGGCTGCGATGACGTAATGTGCAAACGAGATTGATTTAAATCTATGGTCATTTTGGTCTCCGCCAAAAATTAGAAAACTAGTAAAATTTCAAGGTCCCCATTTTCTCACCCATCCCCCAAACCCTCCCCCCCCCCCCCCCCCCCGCCCAGGATACACCGAATGAACGGTACCTAAGTCTCCATACCTCTTCCTCTAAAGTGAATATCTTGTGTTTAAGATCTTGAACAAGGTCATCAGATAAAGGAGGAGCAACAGGCATGCTTCCTACTCTTGCGGCACTGATGTTTAATGGAAAGAAATTAGCAAGCAAATCCTCACAAACTGATGATGAAACTGAGCAAGTGTGGTTTGTTGTGGTTACCGAAAAACTAAAGGCGAAAAGTTTTTTAAAGATGCGCGACCGCTTTCAAAAATATCGCAGGCGCAGACATGATCTCGAGGCATTTTCGGGCAGGTCCAATAGCGTAATGTAAAATGTTCACAGCCAAACAACGTAGCTGGCTTTTAGATTGAAGCATGACCTTTGAGTTAGGAATGTAATTTTTTCGTATTTTAGCCAGAAAACATAAAAGCACAAAAGTTATGTTTTTGAAATTGAACGTTTTTTGAATACTCTGACAAAACACTATAACTATAAATCTCAATGTATATTAACTTTTAAAACAATGACGCTGCTGTCGCATCTCGATTCTGGTGACTTACCCCTTAAGTCTGCTCTGTAGACCTGTCTTGTCCTTCTCGCCTCGTTTTAATGCTTCTTTCATCATACTGTTGGTCTTCTCAGCTTTTTCTAATTCTTTGTTTTTTTCGTTGAGTTTCTCCCGCAAGATTTCTACTTTTCTTTGCCATTTTTTACTTTCTTCCCACTTGGCTACTTCTACGTTGCTTTTGGTTGGCTAAAAATAATTAAAATGTTTCTTGTTTACGAGGTAGCACTTAATAACCAATAGGTAACAAACCTGGGGCCTTTGTTCCATGATCAATTTGGAAGTTCATTTTGCGGACGGATCAACAAGCAACTCTACTCACATGTTAATGGCGAGTTCGAAATTTAATTTCTGACCACAGCGGTGAGAGACGACGCATTAGCAGCGAAACATCACCCGTGCGTTTTTCACAAAGCAATACAATGAGTAGAGTTTGTTAGGTCTCTTCCAGGATTTAAAGGGTTTTCTCTGGGTTCCCCTCCGTAAACCCTAACACTCTAAATTCCTATTCGATCTGTGAGTTAGCCATGCCCTGACTTAGATCAGCCCAGAGGTTGTTTCAGGGTTCAATCTGTGAGTTAGCCATGCCGCGACTTAGATCAGCAAAGACGTTGTTTCAGGGTTCAGACTGTGAATTAGCCGTGCCCTGACTTTGATGAGCGCAGAGCTTGTTTCTGGGTGTGATGAAATTTGAAGGTTGAAGGTTTTGATTTGTACATCCATAGTAAGTATCAAATCAACTCTCACTAAATATTTCCTACCTTTTGTTCCTGTTGACTGTCTGCTGTGGGTGGGGCTGCTCCCTCTGCTTCTTCCGTCTCGACTGCAACAATGTCTCCATCTGTTATCTGGGTTTCTAAGACCTGGATTTTCTTACGTAGCTTTCCTATTTCAGATTCCGCACGTACAACCTTAAAAAAAACCCAAGGATAAGACCTTTTTCCTTGAAGACTAAAGGATAACAGCAGCAAGTACAAATAATATCAACTACAAAAAAGCAGCAACAACAGCAGCAGCAACACCAGCAGCAACACCAACAGCAACAACAACAACAACAGCAGCAGCAGCAACATCAGCAACAACAGTAGCAACAACAACAACAGCAGCAGCAGCAACATCAGCAACAACAGTAGCAGCAACAAAAACAGCAACAGCAGCAACAAAACAGCAACAGCAGCAACAACAGCAGCAGCAACATCAGCAACAACAGTAGCAGCAACAACAACAGCAACAACAGCAGCAACAACAGCAGCAACAAAAACAGCAACAAAACAACAACAGCAACAACAACAGCAGCAACAAAAACAGCAACAAAACAACAACAGCAACAACAACAGCAGCACTGAGCAGCAGCAACAAAAGCAGTAACAACGGAAGCATCACTCCATATATTTCTTCCAATAGACCCCTTGCAGCACGTCGGAATACAGCTCAATTTGGAGGGCAAAACAAAAGAAATTTAATCTCCTGAGAATTGGAACCTTATTGTTTTGCCCTCCAAATTGAGTTGCATTCCGACGTGCTGTAAGGGGTCTATTCAACCAGCATTGCGGCAATATATTCTTTTCTTACTTTTCTCTTTTCGTCGGCCAGTTCTTCTTCTCTGTTTTCCAATCTCTCCTCAATCTTCTCTAATTCCTTTAATTCAGCACCAAGTTTGACCAATGCAGAATCTTTCTTAGAAGATTCCTATTCCAAGCAATACCAAAAATTAGAAAAACAAACAAACGAACAAATAAATGATGACACCCGTCCAAGATGGCCGTCATCACGTGATAAAACTTGTTTTACCTGTTTTAGCTTATCCTTCTCTTGTTCAAATGACGCTTCTTTCTCTTTCTGTTTTTTCAATTCTCTCTTCATTTTTTCCATTCTTTCTTGCAACTCTTCTATTCGGCCCTGAATTCATAACGTGGAGAACTGTAACTTAAAGTGCACATAACCGTTTTTCCAATGCCTTCAATACTTATTCTAAATGAAGTAAATAGTCGAATGGTAAAATATTTCTTGATTTGAGTGATGCGTCTTTAAGATATGAAGGTTCATACTTCCAATATGTTAATGACTGTGACGTCTACTAAGGTATTTTAGTGTATTTGTTGTTAACTAGTAGTACTAAAAACTGGCCATTTTAAGAAAACAAATTTAAAATATATTTCATGTAAACCAGGAGTAAAATAATGATGCTTTTTAAATACTGTTTGTGTGAACCAGATCAATTTTGTATATTTAATGAAGCCTTACTTGACGTCACAGTCATTAACATATTGGAATTATAAACCTTCATAACTTAAAGACGCAACACTCTAATCAAGTAATATTTTACCATTGGACTATTTACTTCATGTAGAATCAGTATTCAAGGCATTGCAAAAAAAGGTTATGTGCACTTGAAATCATGACCCACAATTCGTGCAATGTGAGTAGGATGTGCTGCTATGGCGCTGTCTCTCACATCTGTTTACTTCACGCCTGGGGTCGCGCGTTCGATTATCGAATCAACTGCAGATGTGAGTTGACTTTGTCAGTTTGATATGTTGTTCTCTTCCTTGCCATGAGGGTTTTTCTCCGGGTTCTCTGGTTTTCCTCCCTCCGTAAAAATCAACATGTGAGCTGAGTGTTGTATGTTGTAAATACTGAATGTAGTGGTAGTGCGTGGAGCAAACCTTAAGGGGAATGATATTTGTAAAATATATGTTAATGGCTTGTCACTTAGCGCAGCTGTTTTATGCGTCTAGTTTACACATTCAAATATATGGTACCTGCAGACCGGAAGTCTCTTTGTTCACCAAGTGCTGGACGTTCACTTCTTGTTCTGCCCTCTTCGCGTGGACCTACAATCCAAAATACTTCATGCCTTCAGTAGATACAAAACTTCTTTTATTGTTTCTATCCATAACCATAAAGTTAACTGCCATCTTTTTGGGTAGTATCCTTCCCCTCTTAATATTCATCTCCATCGCCCCTCTCTCCTAGGGTAGCTCTTGTCTATCCCTATCCTTCCCCTGTTCGGTAGTCTCTATCTCAGCATATCTTCTCCTACTTGGATAGTTGCTGTCCCTACCCACTGCGCTTGGTGCTGCATGTGCTATCTCCACCCATATTCCCCCCTTGGGTGGTTTCTTTCTCCGTCCTCGCCCTCCCTTCTTGGATAACTGATTTTACCTGTACGTTTTCTTCAGCGGATGTAACCATGTCTGCTCTGAGCTGAAGCAAAGCTTGACTTAAAGACTGGAATAGAAATATAACCAGATTTATTAAATTGTACAGACACAAATTAAAGAGAAAGCCGGACCGACAGGACGGGCAGATTGAGAGACGAAGACTTCAAGAGATGAACAGACGGCCGGCGGACAGACAGACAGACACATAGAAAGATGGACGAACAAAGAGAAAAAAAAGTGAATGAACAATAAAAGACCAGGACGAAGATACAAAGCCAACTAAACTCATCACAAAAAAAGCAATAATATAATAATACAAATAAAAACTATTCTCAGAGCTACGGTCAAGCAAACACAAGCATGGCTGACTGACCTTCTGCTGTTTCTCTTTGAGCGCCAGTTGGTTTCTTAATCGTTCAACCAGTTGTTTCATGGTACGAGTAGGAGCTCGTTCGTTAGCTTCTTTGGCTGCCTCGAGTTCTTCATTTAAGACTTCAATCTGTGAGTGATAAAGTGAGTGAAACGAAGACCGAAAAAATGTATTTTCACTTGAGACCCAACCCTGACCAAAAGTGCGGATTCAAGAACCCAGATTGAAAATTTCTCACACAATCTCTGTATGTTAATTTGTCGGCTTACTTGTTAATTTAAAGCAATGAAATTATTATTATATCCATTTTGAAATCACTAGCAAATCCTGCAATCTGATTGGCTCTCAGCAGTGCGACTTATTCACGAATCGCACCATTTTGAGTTTCAAATCGCACTGTTTTGAAGAGCCAATGAAATTGCAGAAAACCTAAGATTAGACCAATCAGATCACAGAAAACAAAAGCCAATTCAAATGAAATGAATGAAATTGAAAAAATGGATTTAAATTCTAAATTTTTAAAGTATTGATTTTAAAATGGATATTATTAAGTGGTAATTGAACTTCGTGTCGTGCAGTTTTGGTCTGAAGTCAAACTCGTGAAATCAAGGTCGTGCAATTTTGTAATCATTCGTCTTATTTCAGACCAAATTGCACTCCACTCAGTTCAATAGACCTCTTTACCTTCGTATGCAAATTGCCCATTTCAGAACACGTGACATTCCCTTGAGAAATGTTCTTTTGTTAAAATATTTACACATGAAAGAATCAACTCCCAAGAGTGGCATCACGTTGTCTGAAATGGGCACAACAAACAACGAAGGTAAAGAGGTCTATTACCTTTATATATTAAATTGCTTTAATATACCTCCTTGTTTCGTTCCAATATTTTATTCTTTTTCATTTGATTCTCATCCTGTAATTCTTTAATCTGTTTTTCATATCTTTCTCGTTTACTGTTGACAGAAAATTAACCAGGTGAGAATGCAATTAAAAAAGCTAGACATTGTGAAAGAAACTATACTAAAATAAATATTGAAGAGAAAACAACAACAGCAATATTAAAACCAACTTTCAATAGAAATGTTACTAACATAAAAAGCATTAAAACATGTTATTTTTTCATTTATTAGTGTTTTGGGGATCGGCAAAATCACTCGTTGTCTTTTAGAAATATTATTATAGAATTAGTAACAACCCCCCTATGTAGCTTCCGAAAATAAATGTGCCCCCCCCCCTTAATTTTGCCGACCCTCCCCCCTCCATACACTAACCAATAAATGAAAGCCCCCTTAGCAGTAATACTACCACCACCATCATATTCATCACCAATATAGGACTTATATCAGCATGTGCCAAATAGAAGCATCATCACCGACATAATGTCAGGTACAGCAGCAGCAACAACAACAATAATCTCATCAGCAGCATCAGCAACAACAACAGTAGCAGTCACAACAACAGCAGCAACAACAGCAACAATAACAACAACAGCAGTCACAACAACAGCAGCAGCAGCACTAACAGCACCAACAGTAGCAGACACAACAACAGTAGCAGTCACAACAACAGCAGCAACAACAGCAACAATAACAACAACAGCAGTCACAACAACAGCAGCAGCAGCACTAACGGCACCAACAGTAGCAGACACAACAACAGTAGCAGTCACAACAACAGCAGCAACAACAGCAACAATAACAACAACAGCAGTCACAACAACAGCAGCAGCAGCACTAACAGCACCAACAGTAGCAGACACAGCAACAGCAGCAGTCACAACAACAGCAGCAGCACTAACAGCACCAACAGTAGCAGCCACAACAACAGCAGCAATAACAACAACAACAGCAGCAATAACAACAACAGCAGTCACAACAACAGCAGCAGCACTAACAGCACCAACAGTAGCAGCCACAACAGCAGCAACAGTCACAACAACAGCAGCAGCACTAACAGCACCAACAGTAGCAGCCACAACAGCAGCAGCAGTCACAACAACAGCAGCAGCACTAACAGCACCAACAGTAGCAGCCACAACAACAGCAGCAGTCACAACAACAGCAGCAGCACTAACAGCACCAACAGTAGCAGCCACAACAACAGTAGCAGCCACAACAGCAGCAGCACTAACAGCACCAACAGTAACAGCCACAACAACAGTAGCAGTCACAACAACAGCAGCAACACTAACAGCACCAACAGTAGCAGCCACAACAGCAGCAGCAGTCACAACAACAGCAGCAACACTAACAGCACCAACAGTAGCAGCCACAACAACAGTAGCAGCCACAACAACAGCAGTCACAACAACAGCAGCAGCAACAACAGCAGCAGCAACAACAGCAGCAGCAACAACAAAACATAAACAATAATTCTTCAAATCGTAACCTTGCATTCCCATGCTTCCAAAACTGAAGCACAGTTTCACCAGATCATGAGGCAGATCAAATAAGACCATTTCAATACCTTCTGAATTCTTTGCTCAATTTCTTCACGTTATCCTCGTGTTCTGTTCTTAGCCTAACATTCTCTTCGCGTGATCTCTTAAACTTCTCAGCAGCGATGGCCAAGGCGTTGTCTTGTTCAGCTACCGTCTCTTCCAACTCTCCCAGGCGTGCAAGCTGTATGATAAAGAGTATCTCAGGAGATTGTTCTTGGGTTCCGAATTTAGTGAAAAAGAAGATGTGTAAATAAGATGGTGTTTAGCAAGAGTTTGATATGACTTACTTGGTGTTCGGTCGCTATCAGTCTTCCAGGAGAATTGACAGACTCCTAATTCGTCACACAAAATAATAGACATTAATTACGATATATGGAAAGAGGGTTCTAGGTTGGTCATGAATGCATGGATGCTAACTGTACAATATGCAAAGCACGTTATGAAGGATCACGACGAACGGACGGGTACACACACACAACAGGCGGCAGACAGGCAGACAGACAGACAGACAGACAGACAGACAGACAAGACATACAGACAAGACAAGACAAGACAAGACAAGACAAGACAAGACAGACAGACAGACAAGACAGACAGACAAAACAGACAAAACAGACAAGACAGACAGACAGACAGACAAAACAGACAAGACAGACAGACAGACAGACAGACAGACAGACAGACAGACAGACAGACAGACAGACAGACAGACAGACAGACAGACAGACAGACAAGACAGACAGACAAGACAGACAGACATGAAGAATAGGAAGATGGACTTAAAATCGGAAATAAAGCTAAATGTTTTTTTAAACCTGCTCACTTGCCTGATGTGATAATTTCATTTTCTTGAAGACTTCATCAGACTCAAGATGGAGCCTGTCTTGCAGCAGTTTGATCTCAGCCTTGTGCTGCTCGGCTTGTTTCCTGGCCTCGTCTCTGGCATCTTTCAACATTTCCTGGTATTTAGTCAACGACTGTTCCTTGCGAGCCAGCATTTGCTGATCAAATACGAAAATACAAACAAAAAATAAAAATCGATGCTAGGAAATTGTTTTAGAGTAGACTTCGTATGAGTGTGAAAAGACACGACATGCGGCACGGTTACGGCACGGCTCTGACCCGGTCACGCAAGGCGCGGTCCGTGCCGTAAGTTTTTCAGTCATAACGAAAACTTCTCTATAAATTCGGTGCCCAGAAGTTGTATCAGGGTATCAATAAAACTTGAATGTAAGAGTCAAGTATTTACCCGAAGGCTGGATACTGTTGCTTGTGCAACCTTTAAAGCTTGTTTCGACTCGTAATCATCGGCCATAACAGCTGACTTCTGTGCTGCTGTGGTGATGGCATCTCTCTCAGAGACTGGAAGACGTAGACGCAATTCATTGATGACCTAGAAACAACAGTGGATACAGTTTTAACAACATTACTGATACCAATGAATAATGTATAGCAGTTGTGCAGGATTTGAGCACATTACCAAGAAGACATTACCATTTTTCGCCCAACCTCGTCCTCACTTGCTCAACTGCTGCGCGCGAGGACACACGCTATATCGAAATTGTACGTCCAACCCTACAGTACTGAAGTAGGTGACGTGATAACCTTAATCAGCGACTTGGATATAATTCTGGTCATATTGCCGAGACTTTTTTTGCAGTTATTATACTGCAAGGAGATCTGCTAAGAACGTTGTGCGCAAACAGATCGGGCTAAGACATACCTTGTCTTTTTGGAATAGTTTTTCTTCTGCTTGTTTTCGTGCTTGCTCCGCTTCTTCGTTTTTCTGGTTAACAAGTCGAAACGTGTGAAAGAAAGAATGGGTGAATGAATGGAAGGAAGGAAGGAAGTAAGGAAGGAAGGAAGGAAGGAAGGAAAGAAGAAAGGAAGGAAGGGGGAGAGAAACAAGGGAGAGAAGTAAGGGAGGAAGGGAGGGAGGAATAAGGAAGTACTGCTCCTACCTTTATCAACTTTTGATTTTCATACTTGGTTCCAATAATAATCTTAATATGTTCTCGTATCTTCCTCACAGCCAGCTCCAGTTGGTTTGCAACAGGTAAATTATGATCAGGAATCGATCCCGTGGCCTCTTCAAAACGAGTAGCAGCTTCTAAGACGTCTTTCTGTTGTTTCTCTAACCGATCAAGCGATCTCTCTAACTCCACCTCTCTCTGTTCCCATAACAACTGCCTCTCCTCGTGATGTTTGTTCATTTGTACGATCTCTTCTTCATAGTCTGAAATAGTTCTTTCATGAGATTTAATAATATTTTCTAGATATCTGTTTTGTTCTTTACATCTGTCTAATGTACGATTCAGCTTAAGATCCTGCAGACGTATTTCGTTCATTTTCGTGTGCCACTCGGTGACTTTAACCGCGCCCTTGTGGTCCTTAAGGGTCGCAATCAACTCCTCAAGACTAGATTGTTTAAGCTCTAACTCAGCTAGTTTGTCTTCAGCTGCTTCGCGCCTCGTCTTCGCTTGACTCAACTCCTCTTCTAACTTTCTTTTGTCCTCCTGTAAACCTCTCATAGTGTTCGCAAACCGTTCTTGCTTCATCAGAGGTAAAGATCCGCTGTACTGACGCCGCAGCTCCTGAATCGTCCGCTTGAGAAACTTCTCCTTATTTCTGTTTTCCATCTTAGTATGATAAAGAGTTTGATCTTTCTCGTCTATTTTCTGTTCCAGTCTCAGGATCTGCGCTTCTAGTTTAGAGACTTTAAGTCCTGTGCTTTCTAATTTTCGAAAAGCCGTTCCTTCGCTGACTTGTAGGGCTACGATCTGGTGATGTAGTTTACCTGCAGCAAAAATGGTTATTCAAGCTAGAAGTTTTAAAACCATCAAGATATAATGATAAGTAGTTATTTTATGCTCTTCGTGAGATTTTACAAATTTTGGATAACAAATTTAATTATATTTAAACAAAGATATAGGCCCGCAGTGCATTGTGGTTGACTAGAATTCTTTAATATCACAATGGCAATGTTTATAAACATTAAGTCCATTCTTTTAATTATGTACCACCTCAAGACGATTCTTAAAACATATTTACCAATGATTGTTTTTTCATCACTTTCCATTTGCACATCATATAGCTGTGTCCTCAGAGCCATAAGCTCCTTCTCTTGACCCTCTTGATGTGCCCTCACAGCCTCGGCTTGGTGTGCTGCTACCTCTGCTACCTCCTTTAGACGAGATATTTCTACTTTAAGATTAGCTTCTGATTCTTCACAGGACTGTAGTCTCTTAGCAACGGATTCGTGCATGTTGCGAGTGACGGCACCTAAACGACGATCACAAACGAGAGAGAAACGAGGATATTTCACAGGTGACGCGAAGATATGATGTTTATCTCCAAGTGGTGAAACAATTTTTCAACACGAGAAAATAAACTTCATGTCTCCAAGCACAGGAGAGAACCAACAAACAACTCTACTCGCATACAACACCGAGCCCAGCGGGGCTCGAACCCGGGTCGCATTGGTGAGAGGCAAGCGCTCTCGCCGCTTCGCCAACCGTGCTTCCCGTATATCTATTACCTTCAAGTTCTTCCCGTAGATGTCGTTCGATACTTTGAGCCTCGATGTTTAACTTTCCAATCTGAAAATTTTACGCAAAAGATAAAACCTCAAAAGTTACAAAAGCAGTACTTTTAAAATGATATTGAGTATGAAAATTAAAAAATACTTTCGATAAACTTATTTGTAAAATTTTACGCAAAAGATAAAACCTCAAAAGTTACAAAAGCAGTACTTAGGACTTTTAAAATGATATTGAGTATGAATATTAAAAAATACTTTCGATAAACTTATTTGTAAAATTTTACGCAAAAGATAAAACCTCAAAAGTTACAAAAGCAGTACTTAGGACTTTTAAAATGATATTGAGTATGAAAATTAAAAAAATACTTTCGAAAAACTTATTTGTAAGATGTCCACTCACCTCACCAAACTTTTGTTCAAGTTCCGCGTTTCTTTGCTCTAATTCATCAGAGACTTTCTTTAGCTGTGTGTATTTGCGTGTTGAATGGTCGGCTCTCTCGCGCTCATTCAACTCCTGAAAATTAATCATAACGTTAAGTAATAGACCTTTTTACCGATACGGCGGCCATCTTGGATTTTGTTGTTTTAAGTAAGACATTATGGGATGCTGAGGGGCAATTATTGCAAATTTTATAGTATGCACAGCTGTCAGAGTGTCTTTTTATATCATTTAGCACATCTAAAAACCAACTGAATTTGCTTGTAGTTGGAGCAATATGTGAAACACGAAAGCGTAAAGCGCTTTATAAATATTTTAGTATATCACCAACAAATATCGTTTGTTTTCCTTTCCTTTCGTTTCCTTTCCTTTTCTTTCCTTTCCCTTTCTTTCCTTAAGCCTACTTTCCACATAAGGCTTGTAATGGTTACTAAGAAAGGTTGTGTTCCACTTAAGAGGTCTGATGAGGCGGATCGAGGCTGTGGAGGATGACTTAGGAAAGGGTGATTAGTGTGTACCTTCATTTCAAGAGTGGCCAATTTTCTTGATATTCTGTTGATTTCTTCTTTACGCGCTGGGCTGCTGTCACCGACTGATTTATCATCTAAACAAGTTAATAACAGATATAAGAACAACGAGAAAGTCTTCTTGTTTAGTTTGTTTCTTTTATGTCTTAATGTAGTTGTTGTTCTTCCGCTGCAGTTGCCGTAGTTACTGTTGCTGTTGTAGTTGCTGTTGTTTTTTTTGGTGTTGTAGTTGCTGTTGTTTTTGTTGCTGTTGTTGTTGCTGTTGTTTTTGGTGTTGTTGGTGTTGTAGTTGCTGTTGTTGTAGTTGCTGTTGTTTTTGCTGTTGTTTTTGGTGTTGTTGCTGTTGTTGTTGTTGCTGTTGTTGTTGCTGTTGTTGTTGCTGTTGTTTTTGGTGTTGTTGGTGTTGTAGTTGCTTTTGGTGTTTGTTGTTGCTACTGCTGCTGTTTCGTTGCTGTTGTTGTTACTACTGTTGCTGCTGTTTTGTTGCTGCTGTCTTTATGATATTTGTTTCGATGTAAATATTTGTGTCATTCTATGCCTTTTATTTTACCTTACCTTTTTGCTTTTTTCATCATTCTAGTAACCATTTATTTTTTTGTTTTTCAGTCTAATACACGTACCTTTAGTAATCAGCTCGTTTAACATTTGCTCCATGCTGTAGTTCTTCTCCTTCAGTGAGGTCATTTCTTTTTTCAGTTCTGTTTCACGTTCCTGAAGGGCCTTGAGTTCAGCCTGTCAGACACAAGCAAGGCAAGTAATTGATGGTTTTGATGATGATGATGATGATAGTGGTGGTGAGGATAATGATGGGATGATGATGATGATGATGATGATGATGATGATGATGATGATGATGATGATGATGATGATGATGATGATGATGATGATGATGATGATGATGATGATGATGATGATGATGATGATGACAAAGTAGTTCCATACCTCAAGTGTTTCCACAATAGCAGACCTCGACACAAGAGTGTTCTCTCTTTGCAACAAATCTCTGTACTTGGCTGTCAATTCATTGTATTGTCTGTTAGCGTTTTCTAAGTCTTTGCCTGAAAGACTGTCATCCAAGGCTTGTTGAAGAGCATGGATCTTGTAGGTGGCCATTTCCTAAATAAAAAAAACTTAATTGACCCTTAAAAAACCTCTGGGCTGATCTAAGTCAGGGCATGGCTAACTCACAGATCAAACCCTGAAACAACCTCTGGGCTGATCTAAGTCAGGGCATGGCTAACTCACAGATCAAACCCTGAAACAGCCTCTGGGCTGATCTAAGTCAGGGCATGGCTAACTCACAGATCAAACCCTGAAACAGCCTCTGGGCTGATCTAAGTCAGGGCATGGCTAACTCACAGATTGAACCCTGAAACAGCCTCTGGGCTGATCTAAGTCAGGGCATGGCTAACTCACAGATTGAACCCTGAAACAGCCTCTGGGCTGATCTAAGTCAGGGCATGGCTAACTCACAGATCAAACCCTGAAACAGCCTCTGGGCTGATCTAAGTCAGGGCATGACTAACTCACAGATGGAACCCTGGAACAACCTCTGGGCTGATCTAAGTCAGGGCATGACTAACTCACAGATGGAACCCTGGAACAACCTCTGGGCTGATCTAAGTCAGGGCATGACTAACTCACAGATTGAACCCTGAAACAACCTCTGGGCTGATCTAAGTCAGGGCATGGCTAACTCACAGATCCAACCCTGAAACTTCCTCTGGGCTGATCTAAGTCAGGGCATGACTAACTCACAGATCGAACCCTGAAACATCCTCTGGGCTGATCTAAGTCAGGGTAAGGCTAACAGATCGAATCGAAATTTAGCGTGTTGGGCTTTGCAGAAGGACTTGAGAAAACTTGAGAAACCCCCACGAGTCAAGGGAGAGACCTTATAAACTCTACTCACGTGATGCCAATTCCAGGAATCGAGCCCGCACCTCCAGAGGTCAGAGGCACTACCGCTATGCCACCCGAACTTCTATTCCGTCCGGGCAAAATGGAAGGGATTGGTAAACTCGTGCCGTGGGTGCTTTACACGGGCGATTTTTGCAGCGATTTATGGTGCGATTTTTGCAGCGATTTTGGTCATTGTTAATAATGGTAAAGGATTAACTTGTAAAGTTTTATTCAGGACACCAAGATTACCTGGACAAATGTCTCTTTAGAAGCATGAGTTAAAATGTATTATATTTTCAAAAATCGCCACGGAAATTGCAGCAAAAATCGCTGCAAAAATCGCGCGTGTGAACGGGCCTTAATAGAGTTTTGCCGCTCAATAAATCGTCGCTTAATAGGTTGGTCGTTTAATAGAGATTCTATAGAATGCACCATATTTATCCTATGTATCAGATATTACTGTCATTACCTTGTGTCTTTGTAGATAGCCCAGTCTCTCTGCTATTGCTTTCTCCATCTCAACAAACTCATTCTTCAGTTTTTTGTTTTCTTTCCTCACCGTTGATTCCACTTCTTGCATGGCGGTGTATCGTCTGGACAAGCTTTTCTCGTTCACGCGGAGAACTGTGATCTTACGGGTTAACTCTGAAAGCCGCTTGTTTTGTTGTTCAGGGTCACGGGATAGGGTGTCTAATAAACGCTGTTGTTGGAGAGACGATTTAAGGATTAGCTTAGGTTAGTAAGGTATGGATGTTTAGATACTATTTTGCAATGCTATGGATGATATAGGATACAGGATCTTATTGAATTCACGATTAAATGAATTAATGATACTGCACAAAGAAATGCAGATGAAAGAAAGGAAAGAGGAAGGGAGGCAAGGAAGATGAAAGGATGGAAAGCAGGAAGGAAGGAAGGAATAGGGGCATCTCCTTTCTTTTCTGACCCCCCGCAACTCAAAATCCTAGATCCACCCTATGCCATGGAGGGAGGGAGAAGTGTTCTGTTTTAATACTAATATACTAAACTTACCTCAAATTCTGTTAGCCTCGCTACGTCCTGTTCTCGTGCTAACTCGACTGCTTTCTTCTCCTCCTTTATTGCCTTGACTTCTTCTTCCCATTTCTGTTTCTCTCCTATATAGTCGTTGTAAAGAATCCCCTAAAAATATTTCAAAAATCGAGTAGTGAGTTTCATAACACAAGTATTTGCTCAACTTACTGTCTAAAGTGTGTCGTACACAGCTATTTCAAAAAAAAGTTGGTAAAGGTTTTATTGCATGTTGCATACCAAGCCCCAAATGTACTATGGCCGAAGTGAATGCAATCAGCGAAAAGTAACAACAACATGAAAGTTTACCAAAATCTGTCTGCACGTTTTCCGGCGTATTTCTTTTCTGTGCTGATAGATCCACAATACCTTTCAGGCTTGGTATGCAGCATGCAACATGCAAATACAATTCACCAACCTCTTTTTTCCAATAGCAGTACATAAACATTAGTACATGGCAGGGATTTACCTGGGTTAGTTGATTTGGGGGTCCACTGGACTCATATCCTTATATTTTAGAAAGAAAAACACAAGCAGATACATATTGTGTCCTATTGGATGCACTCTATTATATTTTTGAGTCCAACTTCAATACATTTGCGTAAAGGACGCAGGATTGCGCGCCCGGTAAATCCCTACTCTGGTTAAGGAGACTCGGCAAATACTCTCCGTATCATGACGAAAATAAAGATTTATTTATTTATATTATTTCATTTTATTTCAGACGAAGGTTAAACCCCATTCACCTGTTGATGTATGATGACTGATATCTTTCTCTTGTAGGTCTCCAGATCTTTTTCCATTTTTTCGATCATTCCTTCTTTCAACGACAATTCCTGAGAAAAATATAACAATGTTAACAAATCGTAGCGCACATCATGTCATCAGACACGGACGTGCCGTAACTTGATCGTAGCGGTGCGGTGTCGGGATTGCAACCGAACTTCTCCGATTTTGGACGACTGGGATGACCACAACTGCACGGATTCTGTTTGATTGTGAAAAATGCACACTTCGAACGTTTCGTGCCCTGGTCGTAGCCGTGATGTGTTCGAGCATTTGGTTGGGATGAAGACTTAGAAACAAGGTCAAAATAATGGTCCAAAATAAGGATCGAATTTTATTGATTGTAGGTGGTGGGTACTGGTAAATACTTCATCTCCATCAGAGACCTGTTAAAATCCTCTATATTGGGTATCCGTAGTAAATATTAATATACACAATCACGTTGTTTAGTCCAAAATAAGGATCGAATTTTATTGATTTAGGTGGTGGGTACTGGTAAATACTTCATCTCCATCAGAGACCTGTTAAAATCCTCTATATTGGGTATCCGTAGTAAATATTACTATACACAATCACGTTGTTTAGTCCAAAATAAGGATCGAATTTTATTGATTTAGGTGGTGGGTACTGGTAAATACTTCATCTCCATCAGAGACCTGTTAAAATCCTCTATATTGGGTATCCGTAGTAACTATTAATATACACAATCACGTTGTTTAGTCCAAAATAAGGATCGAATTTTATTGATTTAGGTGGTGGGTACTGGTAAATACTTCATCTCCATCAGAGACCTGTTAAAATCCTCTATATTGGGTATCCGTAGTAACTATTACTATACACAATCACGTTGTTTAGCATACATCTATAACACACCTGCAACGTTTGGACCAGATGTTCATTGAGGCTGGCTATGATCTCTGAAGACGATGGTGTCATTCCTTCAGGGAGTGGTAGAGCCTGTAGCTTGACTGCTCCTTCCCCTATCAGAACACAAAAAACTAGTTCAAGCTAACCACTAGCTTAGCTACACAATGGACCAATGCATTTTCAACCCGTTTCATATTTCTGCGACCTAACCGATTCCTGACGTCTAGTGTTTTGTGTTCCGTCAATCAAACTTACGGCGACGGGCCGAGTATATTTTCGCTGTAACTAGTGTGACCCCGACATCACACCAACATTTCTATTCTCTAATGAATATCAGTAAATAAAAAAACATGAGTAAATGGCTTCTCGTTTTAACTTTCATTCTTCAACTGTATGCCCGAATTAACATTTTCAACATTCCCATTATTCTATCAATATTGGCAGTGTTTGACATGGTTCACGGGCATTCAGCCAACATTTGACGGCACTACAAATGCGTATGAAGGGCTCAAGATAACGGCCAGTCATGCGCCGGTCAAGATGTTGCTATTTTATTTTATTTTTCAAATATGACCGGTGAACATGTCCGTTTAAAACTGTATTTGACCGGTCAAGTACCTAATTTGGCCGGCATTGACCGTTGACCGGCCGTTATTTTGAGCCCTGCGCATGAACTTACTCTTCTATACGCGTTTCTGTAAACGCATTGAGGCTCTGCAAAATGCGTTCCAAAAGCTGTAATTATTATTATTATTATTTCCGTCAAAACACTAGAAATTTTCAGGTAAATGTTTGGTTCATTTGTAATGCCTATTTCATCACGACATGTGTCAAATTTCTGCGGATAAAAGTCGGCTGTATGTCGAGATTGTCACGCACTTTACATATTACCCTCTGTGAGTAAATTGCAAAGTTTTCGCACAAACTGATGGCAGGGCTCGAAATAGGAGCCTGTCAATGGCCAAAATGCAATGCAGGTCAAGTTTTACTACTGTCAGGCTAAAAACGTTTTGAACTGCCAAATGGAAAATAAAATGGCAGGGGAATTTTGCTCCAAAATTATTTATCCTGCCGAAAATAAGAAACTGTCGGGCCATTTATCTTTTCTATTTCGAGCCCTGGATGGGTGTCTAGTATAATAATGTGATTTCTTCACCTACCAATTTCCTTTAGGACCTTGTTATCTTGTTGTAGTTGATCAATCTAAATCAGTAAATCGTTAGTTAGTCAATCACGGCGCTTCTTTCTCAGGGTCTTGAAGGGGAGGCCCGCCTCCATTTTCCATTTTGGTAAAATTCGGTCGGAACCTTGAAGAAATCCAAAGTTGGTGATTTTATTTCCCATTCCCAGTGACCTAAATTCAGGTCCCAGTGATGACCCTTGGAGAAATCCAATGTTGGTGATTCTATTTCAATTCTCTTTGACCTAAATCCCGGTCCTAGTGATGAACCCTGGGGAAATCCCATGTTGGTGATTCTATTTCCTATTCCCAGTGACCTAAATTCAGGTCCCAGTGATGAACCTTGAAGAAATCCAAAGTTGGTGATTCTATTTCCCATTCCCAGTGACCTAAAATTCTGGTCCTAGTGATGAACCCTGGGGAAATCCAATGTTGGTGATTCTATTTACCAGTCCCAGTGACTTAAATCTCGGTACAAAATGTATCAAATCTCATTTTTAGAATTTTTAGACTCTAAGAAAGAAACTAATAGAGTAGACAGGCAGTTTGAAAAAAAATATTATAAAGGTATCTATAAAATATTTGAAAGTTTTTGAAGGGATAACTGGTGATTGTGGTTATAGTAACAGTCAACATAACCAAGATACAGCTCAAAGAATGGGGTACCTTTGTTTGTCTATGTTCAACTTGAATCAAGGCTTTTGCTGTCTCGTTCCTTGCATTCTGTAACTCATGTCTTAGCTCTGCATTTCGTCCAGTCAGCTGTTCGATCTGTAAAACATAAGTTAAGAATATCAAGGAAAAACTTTTAGAACTTATTAATTGCGGCCTTCGTTACTCAGCAACATTTGGGGGAGGGGAGGGGAGGGGAGTGAGGGGAGGGGAGTGAGAGGAGGGGGAAAAGTGTGTGGTAGCCTTCCTATCCAGAAAATATGGCATGCTGACAACATGGTTACCACAAGGATTACATTTTTCATAAAAAAATCACGTGACAAGGGAACGTGCAAATTGTCACGCGACACAACACATGTTCCTAACAATCAGAAAGCGAGAATCACAATACTTTTGTACTTCTTCTAATTCCAAAATACAAAGAGTACTTGGGCGGGTCTTTTTTGATATTTTTTTCCTTGTCTTTACAACGATTTTATTTTCTAATTATTTTAAATTAGGTGTGCAGCCTGCAATAATTTTGTTCAAAAGACAATTTGCACGAGAAATCGTAGAGTGTAGGAGGGCCTTGACAAACCTGTGCTTTCAGTTGTAGGTTAGTATCATACTGCCCAACAGCATTACGGGACTCGATCATCTAGAAAAGCAATTTATTAAAAGCAAGTTATTAGTTGGTTTGCGTTTCAGAAACAGTCGTTCACATCATATTTAACGATACCCTTGAAAAGTGAATGACTTCACAATCATGTTTCTGTGGACCTATAGACCCCTTGCAGCACGTCGGAACGCAGCTCAATTTGGAGGGCAAAACAATAGGTTCCCATTCTCAGGAGATTAAAATTCTTTTGTTTTGCCCTCCAAATTGAGCTGCTCTGACGTCACGTGCAAGGAGTCTATTTACAACCGTGACAATAGCTTCTGATATGTAACAGTAATACAGCACTTGTCTCACATACCCACCATCCACTCAGAAGGGGTCTCGGGTTCGATTCCTTGACTCGCATCACATGTGAATAGCGTTTGTTAGGTCTCTACCTTAATTCCGTCGAGGGGTTTTCTCCGGGTTATCTGGTTCCAGGTGATCTCGCTTCTCTCATGCCGAAGGAATTAGCCAATCAGCGAACATTTTGTTCCTAGCTCGACGTTTCCTAGTTCCAGGTTTTCGGCTCAATTTATAACAGCTTTGGCTCGTAAATAAAGAAAATAAAACTCTTCCGTGCAAAAAATCGCCAAATACCTTTTAGAAAAAGCATATTTCGTCGTTCTTGATAGAAAATATTTCATTTTGACAAGAGATAATAGAAAACACTTGGAAATTTTCGCTCTGACAAACAATGCATTGCGCGCCTAGATTCCAGATCACCTGGTTTTCCTCCCTCCGCAAAACCTACCAAGGTTAAATTCCAATTCGATCTGTGAGTTAACCGTGTCCTAACTTTGATCATCCGGTTATTTTAGGGTATCGATAAAATTTGAAGGTTATAAGTGTAGGAGCAGTGAGGTTCAAAGCCATCGTACTTACAGCTATTAGTTTTTCTAAAGCAGGAACTTGGATTTTTAAAGGTTGTTGTTGCTGCTGCTGTTGCTGTTGTTGTGGGTCTTCCGTCATCGTTGCTTTACAAGATAAAATAGTGTTTGATGTCAGAATAAAATATTAAGGAGGCTAGAAAGGGTTTTTGAACTTGCATATAGACTAACAAAAACGACCCTGAAAAACTTTATATGACTAATATATGACCGTAAGTTGACCCAGAAGACGAAAGACCATAAAGTAAAGGTTGGAATGAAAATAAAAATATGACGTAACACGTTGCTATGACAATGATAGAACACTTCAAATGTGTGCAAAGTTTTTCATTTAAAAATTCATAACTCAAAAACCGAACGGTGAAAGTCGTTTAAAATTGGCATGTTTGAAGTTCATGATTCAATCTTTGATTAGACCGAAAAAGAAAAAATTCTGTAATGAGGAATTCTCAGAAATCAATGAAGTTTATTTAAGGACGTTCCCCATTACAGAATTTTTTTATTTTTTCTTAGCACTTACGAACCATTAAATAAAAGCCACATGCAAAGTTTTAAAAAAATTTACCGTCCAGTTTTTAAGCTATTTTAGTTTAAGTATGAGGTTTTTTGGGACAAAATTTTCCTATTCCATTTCAAATGATTCAGTGCTACGTCATTTAAGAGCGCGCGCGCTCATTCATTGAAAACTATTTCGAGCCTCCTTAAGGAGATCGATGGTAAAGATAATGATAAAATATCAATATTGAAGAAAGAGAAAACGCGCGCGCGTGTTGTGTACATTTCTAAAGCACGCAGGGGTTAGAAGAACACGAGAGAAGTGTTAGGAGAAGCACGACGCGTAGTGGAATGACGAAGTAGATAGTGCGCGTGCGTGCTGTGTTCAGTTATAAAGCACGCAGGGGTTAGCAGAACACGAAGGAAGTGTTAGGACAAGCACGACGCGTAGCGGAATGATGAAATAGATAGTGTGCGTGCGTGCTGTGTGCAGTTAGAGCACGAAGAGGTTGGCAGAACACGAGAGATGTGTTAGTAGAAGCACGACGCGTAGTGGAATGACGAAATAGATAGTGCGCGTGCGTACTGTGTGCAGTTATAGAGCACGAAGAGGTTGGCAGAACACGAGAGATGTGTTAGGGGAAGCACGACGCGTAATGGATGAGTGCTTCTCAACAATTCTCAGCAATTTCTTATTTCTTTAATTTATAAAATACAAATTCGAACAGCCGTTATTTTGGATACGAATGCCGAAATAGAAAGTGCGCGCGAGTGCCGTGTGCTCTCATAATGCATGCACCACCAAGTAATCAGAACGCGTCGGGCTGCTATTGAAGAAATAAAAAACGCGCGCGCATGCTGTGTGCTGTTCTAAAGCCCGCGGGGATTGGCAGAACACGAGAGAAGTGTTAGGAGAAGCAAGACGGGTAGCGGAGTGCTTCTCAACACTTCTCTAGTGTTCTGCCAATACCCAAGTGCTTCATAACTGCACACAGCACAGCAACAATTTTTTTGATTTCTTTTATGAAATACAAATTACAATAACAATTATCTTGGATTCGAATGATGAAATAGAAAGTGCGCGCGCGTGCTGTGTGCTCTCATAGAGCACGCGCCGCCAACCAATCAGTCTCAGAAAGCGAGATTTATAAAAGTTTTTTTATATAATGGCATTTTTTTTCGTGCTCTGCCCATAACCGTGTGCACGCCTTTTTATTTTATTCAAAAACTTTACCTGCATTTTGTTGTGCTGCTTCTCTTAACTGTCCGATTATTTCTCGCAATCCTATCTCTAGTTGTTTGTTCTCATCTTTCAGTTCTTTGTTTTCAGCTTCAATTCTCTTCACTTCTGTCTTGATTTTATCGGATTCCTTGTCCTTTTTTTCAATATCCTGCTCAAGTCTTTTGTTCTGATATACAAGGTAGTATAGAATCAACCAATCATCATCAGTAAAACTTTAGTCCACGGATTGCGCTAGGATTTTGTAATGTGTGTCCAGGGACCCATGTGTCTGGGCACATTGGGGTCCCTAACATATTTGATGGGATTCTAGATGACGTTCTTTCATAAGCAAGGAATTTAGTGCAATGACAAGAAATGAAGCTCTCGGGTCCCGGGACAAATTGTTAAAATGCATTTTCTGTTAGTTTTTGGCGTAAAAATGCACGATTTCTGCGTTAACGAGCACCCGGAATTTACCAGTCAATTTTTAAAATGTTACGAGAAAAAGTTCAGAGGTTCAAAATCTTTGCTGTAAGAAATTTTGTTCTTGTCTCAATAGCAAAAAGGTTCTAAGTTCCTATATTTAACGTCGGTATTTCCTTCAGTTCAAATCCAACTGATATGCCAAGAAGCCGACGGTTCGCACTTTACCTCTTCTCTCCATCAGTACTCTGTTTTAAGAGTATTCAAAGCTGAAGCTACACGGATTAGAGAGAAGTCGAAATAGACTTGGAGATCCTGAGGATCGAACCGTGAACCCGTAGCTCCGAAGGCCGCTTACTAGCCAACTGAGCTACGCCTGCTCCTTAACTTTTTTACCGATGTTGTTGCGAGGCATGATATAACGTATCAGTTTTCTCTTGCGCTAGCGGTGCACAACATCACAAAAGTAGATCTTGACTCTCCGCTTCAGCGTTGCAGGTAATATTGCATGCAAAAGGATGAGGCAGACAATTTTTTTCAGTTTTCTCTCGCGCTGGAAATGTGCGCAAAATTGCAAAACTAGATCTCTACTATCTTCTGCGACGTTGACGGCAATATTACACGCAAAACGAGGTGGTTACTCGGTGCAATATTGTTGCTTTGCAGTTTTCTCTCACGCTGGAAATGCGCGCAAAATTGCAAAAGTAGATCTCTACTCTCTACTGCAACGTTGACGGCAATAATGCACGCAAAACACGCATTACACGTGCATTTCATGTTTTACCCTTGTCCTGGCCTCTTCTGTATCCGAGTCATCAATGATTCTCTTCCTGAACACAACACGTTCTGGTTCATCTTCAACATCTGCAAGATCTTCAGCGGTAATCCCAAGCTCCACGGCTCTGGAAGATCACAAAAATACTAACTATTCAGAGTAGAACAGAAACGAGCAGTCGCAACCTCACAAAATGCGCCATTGCCATGAAGAAATAGAAAAAGCGCGTGCGTACGCAGAGTGCTTCTCAACACTTCTCGGGTGTTCTGCCAATCCCCAAGTGCATTATAACTTCACACAGCACAGCAAGCAAGTTTTTCATGTATTTCTTTTAAAAAATACAAATACGCGCGTGTGCTGTGTGCTGTGTGCTCTCATAATGCACGCGCCATCAACCAATCAGAAAGCGAGATTTATAAAAGTTATTTTATAACAGTTTTTTTAACAAAGGTATCTTGGTTATCGATTACAAAAGCAAGCTGCATGCGCGCAGATGGCGTGGCCACCGTGCTCACTACACTAATACAGCACAGTCCTCGACCAATCAGAGCAAGCGCATTATCTAAGCTACACAAAAATACTAGTATAGATTACCTTGCTCCTCTGTGCATAGCTTGTTTCCTAAGTTGTTTCTTTAACCTTAACCGCTCATCCTCAAGCCGCTCGATCTATTAGAAGAACAAACCAAGGGATTACATACAACAATCATTAGGTTATCTAGTTTGTTGGTTCTCTCCTGTGCTTCGAGGGTTTTTCTCCGGGTTCTCCGGTTTTCCTCCCTCCGTAAAAACCAACCCTAATTCGATCTGAGCTCTGCTCCGTGGTCAGACATGAGTCGTATGGCGGCTGCCTTCGGCGCCTTCGTATGCCTTCGACTCGGCCACGTTGTGCTGCGTCCTTCGTAATTCAGCTCTTCAGCTGCAAGCAAGGATGATTAGCCCCTCCAAATTAATTTAAAAAGTGAAATGTGGGCTTGAATTATTCCTGAATTCGACATCACATGCATGTGAATACTGAGTCTTCTTGGTATCTTCGATGATTCGAGCCCCCCCCCCCCCCCCATGTCCTCCCTCCGCAAAACCTCACACACTAAATTCCAATATTCCAGTATCTACCTCTTTCACTAGCACCCTGTTCATGGCAGAAGCTTGTTCAGCTTTGACTTTCTTTTTCTGTCGTATATCTTCCATATCCAACCTATCCCTCGGGTCCATACCCAAGCGTTCTCTCAGTTCTTCATTCTCCATCTCTACATCATTTGCATACAAGTCTAGTTTGTTAACTTGGCTTGTTAGATTTTCAATATTTCTATAAGAGATAAATGGAATCAGTCAAGTCTAGAGTCATAAAAGACCTCTTTACCTTGGGCGTAATGTTTTCCCATTTCAGGCCACGTGTCATTCTCTTGAGAATAAGATTCTTTGTTTAAGTTGTATCCATATTCATGTGTCTTCTCATGCGCAACCGTTAAACAAAGAAATGATACTCTAGGGAATGACACATGGTCTGAAATGGGAAAACATTATGCCCAAGGTAAAGAGGTCTGTTGGTTGTACAATGTTGACTAAAAATGGTTCATAGCCTAAAATTTGTAGTCTAATTTCACGATGATCTGAAGTTAGACAGATGAAGCTATATGCACAATTCTTATTGTTATTTGACAATGTGAATGATCAACTTACTGGTCTCTGATGCGGATCTGTGCTTTGCTTTCCTTGATTTCTTGTACTGCTTCGCTAAGGCCATACTCCCCCTGAATGAATAAATGGAATGATGTGTAGTGATTAAATAATATATCTTACTGTTAAATGGGGGTGGGGGTGTGGTGGCGAGTCAGTGGTAAAGATGATGCATGATGGTTAAAGACAAGGACAAGGACAAGGACAAGGACAAGGACAAGGACAAGGACAAGGACAAGGACAAGGACAAGGACAAGGACAAGGACAAGGACAAGGACAAGGACAAGGACAAGGACAAAAGGTGAATGTGAAGGCAAAGGAGAAAGATAAGGATGACTCAAGGACCAGGACAAGGGAGAGAAAGAGAACGGAAAGGAGAATGAGGAGAAGAGTAGTAGATAAATACAAGACAGAGCCACAAGACTCCTGTAATCTTATACCTTTTCATACTGCATCATTCGTGCCATGAGGTCATTCAGCTGCTTATCCTTCCTTCTTGCTGCTTCTTCAGCCTGGATCAAACCAGTAATCAAAATTTTCAAACAAATGAAACCCACTGTTTACAGTTGCTCTCAATACCGTCGATTACATCTACCCATTAGGGCATGTACAAAAAAAACCATGTTTTGTCGCGCCTGCAAACGTCAAAGTTTCACATGCCACAGTTAAAAGTTTTAATTATCTGTCGCATCTATTACTTGAAACGCGACTCTTTTCCCATGACAAATTTCACTTTCACAGACGGGAAAATTTTAGTTTTGTTGTGCTGTGCAATATTGTTTTTCAACGTGCTGGCATATACGAGCAAATCTTTGTCGCTTCATGCAAAAAATCCTTGATACTTCTTTGTTGGGTCATCTTGGAAGTCCTCGAGTGAGCGAGGAAAACTTTGAACTGTAGAACGTGAAACTTTGAAGTTTGCCGGCGCGAGAAAACATGTTTTTTGTACACGAGCTAACGGGTAGATGCAATCGACGGTAGCACCTTCAAAATCTTTGTCATGACAAAGCAGGACCTGGGAGATGGCAATGAAGGCATCTCCATGAAATTCCCGGCCTGAAAAAACTGTGTTTACCGACAATGTCATGGAAACACTTTGATTGACGTCCACCAAATCCCTAATTTGTCATGATGGCAAATTGTACAATTGTCCCCTTCACAGTTCCCTGCACCATCTTGAAAGGTAGCCGTGCCTTTTCATTGAAGCGAGACGAAAGGTGACCTTGCAATGATAGAGACCTTTTTTAAACACCTTGGACAATAATTATTCACATGTCTCTATCATTGCAAGGTCACCATTCGTCTCGCTTCGATGCAAAGGCACAGCTACCTTCCAAGATGGCGCAGGGAACTGTGAAAGGGACTATTCTGTGCATGCTATTGAGAACCACTGTTCAGCAATAAGAAACACCTCTTTTTATCTTGGTGAAATAAGAGTTTTAAGTTAACCTGATGTCGACCCTCTCTTAATAATGACAATTTCTCTGGTACCATGAGTATCCAAATTCATAAGTTTCAACTGTATGCAAATTTTGGTGTGCAAATATGTGTATCCTACATGACAGTTGGGTGGATGGTTCAACACTTACCTGAGCTAAACGTTCCCTTTCCTGTGCCGACAGCATCTGTTCTCTTTTTAAAGTTGATCCAAGTTCTGCTATCCTCTTCTGCTGGTATGCCGAGGGAACACCTGTCAATCACAGTTATGATATATTAGGGGCAATTAGGTACCATCAATAGGAACAGTTATCACATACATACCTTTTCCAGTTTGTGCCTTGACTTCCTCAACATGTTCAGTGACCCCTTTCATTTCTACTGATGCCTAAAAACATTGAAAAAAGTCACGAAATCAATAAATAATAAATACCATTCCATACTTAACACAATTGTATTTATCCATAGTAATATGTTAAGGAGCAAGGACGGCACAGTTGGTTAGTGCGTGGCCTTTGCCCTTAAGTACCCATAAAAAGGAGCATTGATGGAGAGGGAGTAAAATGAATGCACCGTTGGCCTCAAGTTTAGTAGCCAAGAACTATTATGAGCTACTGAGGTAAAAAATAAGAATGCTTTACCTTTACCTTTACCTTTATGTTACAACCCTAAAGCTCTAAAGTTAACATACTTCAAACTTAACATATCCTTAGGAAGGATTGCAAAATCCTGTTCCAACAATGAACCAAATGATATATAATATTATAATATATTTCACAACCATCACTCCCTGTATGGAGCTCTTCCGTGAGGTTCTCTCCACACGCACCACCACTACATTCTATATTTACAACACAACACTCAAATGTTGATTTTTACAGAGGGAAGAAAACTGGAGAAACAAACTCAACTCACATGAGCCAGGGCTCAAACCTGGACCACAGCGGTGAGAGGCAGTCCCGATTAAGCACCGCCCTCAAATAAGCGCCACATTTATTCACAACAATGTTGAGCATAATGGCAACATCATCAGACTGAGGCAGTGAATAACATTTAAAACATGGTTATTTCGTTGTTAACATTTGCTTGTTATTATTTACAAAATTAATGTTATTTTTTCTAAAGAACACTGCCCTCAAATAAGCACCTCCCCTGAATAAGTGCTGTCACCAAAACACTAAGAATTTAAAGAGAGCAGCGGCACTTAGTTGAGTACTAAATACCATGGTATTGACCTTTTTCTCTACATGTGAGATGATTTACATGTAAGGCATTGAATATGAGGTCAGGGCTCAAAATAACAGCCAGTCATACACCACCGGTCAGGATGTTCGACATGATTTTTTTTTCAAATATATAATAGTCAAGTACCAAATTTGGCCAGACATTGACCGTTAAAATGCAGTTATTTTGAGCCCTGTAAGGTAATCCTGCATCTCATACAAACCTTTTCTAGTTCTTGTTTCAGCATTTGTATATGTTCATCTTTTTCCATCAAGACCTATAATAATGACCAAAAGAAAAATAACGTTACACTACATGTGAGATTGAAATGATTGGAGTAATAACAGGGGCGGTAAGGGGGGTCTTGCCATGGTTCACGAAAATTAAAAAAGGACGATCATGGCTCATGGAAATTATCAAATGTTCAAAGTCAAGAAAATTCACCATTCATGACATAATTTTAGAACATGCTCATCACATCACAAAAAATTAAAAAACCCTGTTCACGATTTCATGCAAGAAAAACCCTTACCGCGGCCCCTGTAATAAAAATGGTTACACCGCAAACAAAGCCTTCAATGAAATAAACTATTTTCAAATTTGTACAATACTGCTGTTCCTTGATTAAAGACTCATTTATTCAGCTAGGGTTAGTCTCATTTCAATGTCAAAATATGTTAGAATGGTAAACTGAAGAATGCACAATTTCAAAAATATAAACACTTTGAAATTCCACAGACCTTCACTGGAACACATGAATATTCTACACAAAATAGAGGCTAACCCTGAGCAACAGAGAACTCGAAACTGGAGTATTTAAAATTTAAAGCAGCAAAATAGGACCAAGGTCTTTTCAAATAAAATTTTAAAAATGCCAAACTGGCCCTCACAACTGGCTCAGAACTGGAGGACAATACTTCAATATTCTTGAAGGATGTATCGTACCTGTTGTAGCATGGCCATTGATGACTTGTCAGAATCCATTTCTAGGCCCGTCAGTCTTTGTCTTAGATCACTGATGATACCCTTATACTGGTCTATTTCTGCATCTTTGGATGCCAGGACAACCTGTTAGTCAATGTGCAAATAAACAGTCAGTCAGTGAATAGAAAGGAGGGAGGGAGGGAGGGATAGAATGAGTTGATGAATGAATGAGGGGATTGATTGATGGATAGACTGATAAATGGATGAATGGATGGATGGAAAAATGGATAGAAGGATGGATGGATGGACGGACGGACGGACGGACGGACGGATGGATGAATAAATGGATGGATATATGGATGGATGGAAGGATAGATGAAAGGAAGAATAAGAATGGATGGATGGATGGAAGAAAAAGAATGGATGGATAGATAGATGGATGGAAGGGTGGATAGATTGATTAACCAATGAATGAATACTATTAAATACATGGACAGACATGTACGTTTCGCATTTAGGGAGTTCTCACATAGGGCTAACCTCCAAACTTCCTTTCAGGATGCTTATTTTATTTATTTATTTTAGCTGCGTGTTAGTTTCTGCTTTGGCTCTCTTAAATGTTTTATTCTATGTCACTGATAATTTGCGTCCTGAATAAAATACTATTGTATTATATTGTATTGTAGACATGCAGAGAAATAAAAAATACACAGACAGACAAAAGAACAAAGAACATACCTTCCATTCTTCCACTTTCACATTGACAGCCATCATAATCTGGTCATCAGCGTCAGTTTTAGACGACACCTGGACTCGCAGATCTTGAACCTTACAATGAAGAGAATATGATAAATAAACAACATACAGTATATCTGTCATCAAATAATTTGACAAAATTGCCATCCACCTACCTGTGCTCTGAGTGCATCTCTTTCTCTTCTCATTTCATCTAAGATAAGATCAGATTGCTGGAGAATTAGCTGGAAAATCACAAAAATTGTTAGGTTATTAAATTGTCTTGAAATAAGGTTATAAATACTGATGTACCAGTATGACTATTTTGGTGTATTTGTTTGAACCTGTAATGATAAGTATTGACCAATTTACAAATGAATAAACCATGAGTATGATGATGAGGCTTTTTTAAATAATTTTTGCTTGAACAAAATTTGTATACAGCTATTTCAAAAACGTTGGGTGAAGTTTTGTTGCTTGTTGCTTGTTGTTTGTTGCATGTTGTTGTTTACCAAGCTTGCATATTCATATATTATGTAAATAATGTCAGCACAGAAGAAAATATGCTGGAAAAACCTGGAGACAAAGTTTGGGAGAATCCCATATTGTTGTGACCTTTCGCTGGTTGAATTCACATCACCACTACTGTATTTCAGGCTTGGTATGCAATGTGCAACATGCAACAAGAAACGTGCAACATGCAACATGCTATGTGCAACATGCAACGTGCGACATGCTACGTGCAACATGCAACGTGCAACATGCAACAAGAAACGTGCAACATGCAACAAGAAACATGCAACATGCAACAAGAAACGTGCAACATGCAACAAGAAACGTGCAACATGCAACGTGCAACATGCAACATGCAACATGCAACATGCAACATGCAACAGCTGTATTTAATGAAGACCACATGATGATGATGTCACATTCATTAACATATTCGAAATATAAACCTTTTTTTTTCAAATTGAAACTGAAATTGTGAGTGACATGGTCTCATGAACCTGCAACTATTTTTTTTCGTCAAGTTGCATGAGAAATTGTAGCATGTAACATGGCCTTTAGTGACATACTTTTAGTTTAGTATATTCATCTGTCATTTTGTCCATTTCAGCTGTCGATTCCTGTAGTTCTTTTTTGACATTACGGAATTGTTCACCAAGAGTTTCATTCTCCTCCTGAAGAAGCTGTTTTGAGAGAAAAGAAAAGAAGTTGATTAGTACAAGCAGGACTAAAAAATAAAGGCTGGACAGTTGCCGGTCATGATGATCAGCCAATTTAGTTTTAGCTTGGTTATACAGTACCTCATTTCTGGTTCAACATTACTGTTACTACATTCTAATCACACCCTCAACTCCAGTGCAATCTAGCAGTGAGTTGCTGACTTTGATCAGCCCAGAGGTTGTTTCAGGGTATCGATCTGACTTTAATCATCACTAGCCAGAAGTTTAATAGAATTTGATGGCTTCTAATGGCAATCACCCAACCCTGGGGGAGGGGGGGCTCCCATATATAGAAGGGGGGATACTCGTCGGAAATTTTGAAAATGACCCCTAAAAGGTACCAAAATCTTTTTCTCGTAGTCATAACAATATTGCAAGTTTCACCCCCAAAATATTACTGAATGATGCTAATTTTACATCATTTTAATTAGTTTTTCATATTTGAACACCCTAATAAAAGGTACCAAATAATGAAAATTAACCTCTAAACAGAGTCCTCCCTCTCCGACCGGACACACAATCCAACAGACTTTCTTAAAAGCCGGCCCCCTTTTTGTTTGTTGCTCACACCATAAATTTATACTTGGTTCTCTTGGAAAAAGAGTAGCTGACAGGTCTACTGGTCAACCACTATTTATGGCTATACATAGGCACAAGTGGCATAGTCGTGAGAACACTCGCCTTCCACCAATGCGACCTGCATTCAATTCCCAGCTCTGGAGTCGTATGTGAGTAGAGTTTCTAGCTGGTTCTCTCCAAACCTGTACATTGAGGGTTTTTCTCTGGGTTCTCCAGTTTTCCTCCCTTTCCAAAAATCAACTTCTAAATTCCAATTCAAACATGGAACGAGGGCCACAAGTTTGTTAGCAACTGCCTACATTGTATTAAGTGCTACCCTCATAAAACAAGAACGATTTATCAATTTAAGATACCTTGATTTCATCCAAGTACTCAGACAGTTCTTTGTTCTTCTTGGCAACTGTACTTTTAATGTCTCCATCTCCACCTCTTCGCATTGTTAGAGTCTCACGCTGCACAAGAAAAGAAATCAATGTATTTATAACTGGTTGCTCCGGAGCGGTGGTTGCTCGGATTGGTCGCCGTATTTCGATTTGGTGTATACACGTAAATCTTAATATATATTGTATACATAATTATATGCTTTTATCATCTCATATTTTATTATTTGTTATATTATTATTTTATTGTTATTTTGTTAAAGCATTGAGACCCTGTTTAGATGCTTCAAAATAAATTATTATTATTATTATCATCATCATATTAAAAAAGAAATTTCCTTAATTTTGGATGGTTCTTTTTGGTCTACTTTATTAAAAAAAAAAACATCTTAAAAAAGTTTATAAAAATAATAATGAGGAGTTACTTTTAGTGCATTTCACAACGTCTCAATGCACTTTACGATTGTGACCAGTGGAGGACTTTACGGGCTGCATATTAAGGCTCAATTAGTAGCCGTGCAGCTTACAATCATGAGTGAATTGTTAGTACATTAGTGTTATGCCTCCAAATTGGGATAGGCTGTTGAACCGGAAGACAATCCCCTACTCTAATACAAATAATTCAAAAGGTTCTTTTATGTCCCCTATTTACAGGTTAAGAATTGATTGATTGATTTTATTTTACTCATATGTATATATATATATATATTTTTTTTTTAACATCTTTTAACAATTTTACATTATAATAATTAATACATTGAAGAAGAAAAATAAAATGTTATACTAATTTCTATCTATATTACATAGTACTAAGTGGAAAGGATAACTTATAATAGAAATTAGTATTTTTGTTTGAGCCTGGAGGTCAAATTAACAATATGTTTTCTTGTTGACCTCCAGCCTTTTTACATTAACAATTTTTGAGAAGGAAGTTGAAGCTCTAACCATTTGCAGATGTGATTACAAAGGCAGCACCTTCTCCTCAGTTATCTTAAGACCTTTTAAAGATTTAGGAAATCTAATTGAAAATAAAATTGAATGGGGCTAAACAAACCTGCTGTTCAATCTGTCGCTGTAAATCCCTGCCATCCATTCTTGCTCTTTCAAGCTAAAAATAAGTAGCAATAAAAAATAAAATGCAATCAGTAGAGTTTGTCTGGTCTCTTCCTTGACTTGAGGGTTTTTTTTCAGGTCTCTGGTTTTCCTCCCTTCACAAAACCTAACAGTGTAACATAATTGTTAAATTCCAATTCGATCTGTGAGCTAGCCTGCATGCTCTAACTTAGATCAGCCCGAAGGGGTTGTTCCAGGGTTAAATCTGTGAGTAAGCCATGCCCTGACTTAGATCAGCCCAGAGGTTGTTTCAGGGTTCAATCTGTGAGTTAGCCATGCCCTGACTTAGATCAGCCCAGAGGTTGTTTCAGGGTTCCATCTGCGAGTAAGCCATGCCCTGACTTAGATCAGCCCAGAGGTTGTTTCAGGGCATCAATAAAATTTGAAATTTGAAGGTGAGAGAACAGGGGGGTTCAAGCCCTGCCAAACAGAAAAAATATTTGCCTGGGTAACTTCATTTTGCCCAAGGCATATGGCTTGATCTCAAGCCTATTAAATATATTCATGTCCTGCCCTCCAACACAGTACCCATTCTTACCTCTCGTTTTAGATTCCTAATGTCTTTTTCTAAATCTCCTACTTTGGCACTGAGCTGAAAGGCAACAGATAGAATTGAATGTCAATACTACATGTAAGTATGAGAATAGAATATATGTGACTGGGTATACGTAGGTTGACCTGGGTGGACATGTGTGGACATGGATGGACGTTGGATGTGGGTGGAGGTGGGTGGAGGTGGGTGGACGTGGGTGGATGTGGGTAGACGTGCGTGGATGTGGGTAGACGCAGATGGATGTAGGTAGACGTGGTTGGATGTGGGTAGACGTGGGTGGTTGTGGGTGGATGTGGGTGGATGTGGGTGGATGTGGGTGGACGTGGGTGGACATGGAGTCAGAGTGAATAATGAACTCAATATTAAAATAATTAATTCATTAATTAATGGATTCTAGGAGGGTATGCTTGAGCCATTTTGACTGTAACTTTGAGTCCTGTTATCATTTTGTTTATTCCTGGTGAATTCTATACTAGGTGCTAACCTTGTCTGCTTTGTCCTTTTCTCCATACAAGGCTTCATCTTTGTCATGTATATCTTGCTCTAAAATCTAAAGAAATTTACAAAAAAATTATCAACTTCAACTGAGGCTGGAATAAATATACGGGCAAATGAGTTATAGGTGATCAAAATCCTCTTGGCAAGAGTGAGGGAGCTTGATCTTAAAAAACATGCATCACATCTTCATACCCTATACACAGAAAAGCACATCCTTAATACTTGTATTACACATCATATAGTATTGAAACATTCAACTTACCCTATTTCTATTCGACAAATGTTGGATCTCTCTCATGAAGTCATCTCCACCAGCTCCTGCATGTTTCTACGAAATCAAAATGAACTCTTTTTACAGGCATTTTGGGCTCCTGAAACTCAGGGCTTGAAATAAAGTCTGGTCAGTCACTGGTCATGATGAATGACCAATAAAGTTTTAAATTGGTAATAGTTTGGGATGAAGAGGAAGTGGTTCATTTTTTTCCTTTATTGTTTCACAATCATGCTTTCATGTTTCATCAATGGTACCAGGGCCCAAAATAACGTCCGGTCAATGGTCAATGTCTGGCCAAATTTAGTACTTGACCGGTCAAATATGGTTTTGAAAAAAAATTAAAATTAAAATTAAATATCATACGCTGGACATCTTGACCAGCATATGACTGGCTGTCATTTTGAGCCCTGGGTATGAATGAGGGATATCAGAGGCAGGCTTATAACTGGGAGGGGGCTTGTATCTGGAACGACATTTGCATTAGCAGGCTGTGGGGTCATAATCAGAAGGGCTTATTACTGGGATTTTACTTTCAGTACTCTTTTTGCATGGTACGTTTCACTGATTTCTTAATATTTACTTTGAGAATTCAGCTATTTTTATACTTACTCTGTATTGCTCAAGCTCTCGTTTGAGAAGCTCATTTTCATCAATAAGACTTTGATCTAAGAGATAAAAAGATCATCAAAAATGGAATAATATAGGCTAAGGCAATATACTAATTGTCGAACCTAATTGTCTCTTTAAAGGGGCACTTGGATGAAAATCGATGAAAATTGGAAATGCCTTGAAACTTGGTTAAACTTATCTATATGGCCCCAATAGTAGCCAAGCAACATATTTTCTTCACAGTCAAAATTTGCGGATAAAAATTATGTTTTTTTCAGCATCTAAATTGTGAGTAAATGACGTCATTTACTCAACCCTATTGATCTTTTAGTTTTTAAACCAAAATTTCTCAACTGCGAGTGGCTCCCAGGCTAAACTTTTTGCCAATCTGGTTTTCATAATCATGATTGAGTCATATTATTCTTAAATACTTGAACTATTCTGACTTTCAAAATATGGGGCGTTTTCATCCAAGTGCCCCTTTAATAGCCGTAATCTTTAAAGTGCGAAACGTGAAGCTTGAATTCTTCTTTGCAAACTAGCATTTCGACGACTGTCAATCAAAATACACACAGCACATGCATCCTTTTTCTATTTTTTCTTTCATTTACAAACCTTTCATTCCTCTTGCAACTTCATCCTCTGCTATTTCAGCTTGGGTATTCTTAATCTTGAAAATAGGGGAAAAAATAAAAATGGAATTTCAAACGCTAGCATTCTTCAAATAGAAACGATACACAAAGGGAAGCACTACAGAATTAAAGAAAATAATTCCTAGTATAATCTGACAATAATACAATCATGATTTACTGCAATTTTAATAATTACGCAGACACCGAAGTGCAAGTTGCCCATCGAAATATGCTTTTTCACTGTCACGAGTCAAGAATACATAAAAGGTACCAACTGAGTATCATTGATTGATTTGAACTTTGTTGGTATGCCTGTAGGTAATCATATGGTTTTCGAGTTTAATTTGGGATTAATTTGCACGAGTGTGTTTTTCAGTTTTTCTTTGAAAAACACACAAGTGCTAAATCCCCCAAATTGAACAAGAAACCATATGATTACTTGTTAATAATATACATGAAAAACCTTACAAACATTACCGTCCCACATTGAAAATCTAAGAAAAAACTCTGAGCATGCGCTCAATGACGTGAGATAGTGTTAGCAGCGTGCCCTCTTCAACTGAAACCAACAAAAAATTTATTCAAAAACAAACAAAATCACCAGCTTTTTAGCCATTTTCACCACTTAAACTTGTTCCTTCGCAATCGAAAATGCATAGGCTTGATGCTTAATAATGTTATCAACAGCAGAATCAAAAAAAGTTTGGTTTCAAGACCATTTTCGGAAAATGTCATTTGCACTGTGTTACACTTGAACTGCACTGCTCTAAGCTAATCCAATTCGAGTAATTTTTTCATGTATATTATCATCTGTGTAATAGGCCTTTTGCATTATGGCGTCATTTACTACAATTACCAGAATCCCTTGCACACTTTCTTTTGTTCAGTTTATTAGCACCAATTATTGTCCAACTATTTTCATGAGGAAATGAAAGCATTTTGGTAGTGGTAGTAAAATGATGCCATCATGCAAAACAGTAATATCAAATTTTAACTTCTGTTGGGCAGACTCAGAGTGTTAAGATTCTGGGGGGGGGGGGGGGGGGTGATGTTACTTATTATAATAAACAGAATTGATATCATGCAACCCATACACAATACTTTATTAAATAGACTGCATCAATTGTTCAATAACCAGGGAAACCCCTAGTTTAATACTTACTCTCATACATTCCCTTGTGACTTCAAACAGCTTTAACATCCTTGTAGGATCAGATACATCAGGAGAGGTCTCATCAACTGAAGCCTTGAAGGAAACAAAACAGTTGTTTACGCTCCTAATTTATCCATTTTTTCTTATAAAATTATCATTATAAAACAGTCCTCATTTAAACTGAGACTAAAGATTGCAATTACATTTTTATTTGACTTATTTTGTAATTCTAAGATATTTTTTTAGCAGTAAAACATCGCTTGGCAACCACAATAAAATAAAACAGCGTCCATGGGAAAGAAGACAGCAACGAAGGGGTAAAAAAGCTTTAACAGCAACAAAAAGTAAAGAACAACAATTAATAACTATAAAAGACACGTAAAAATTATTGTTCATAGATATTTAGGTAAAAAATAAGGAAAAATAAGTCAGTAAATAAGCTTAAAACTTTCTTACCGCGTTCAGGATGTCGTAAAGCTCGTCTGCTTCATCAAGATTATTAGGCAGTTGGCTTAAGTCCGTTCCGAGAATTCGATCCCAATCTAAAGCTCCCATATTGGTTTTGCTTCAGCCTAGCCCCTTTGTTTTTATTTACGGTTGTATTAGCTTCAATATTTTGGGAGAAAACGTAGAAAATATTTGAAAAGATTGGTCTTTTCTGCCGCCATTTTTGAAAATGGTATTTTGAATGAGAACGAGGCTAGCCAACTCGGATAAAAGAGTGGTTGTGATTGGTTAGTTTTGAAATTAACCAATGGAAATGTGTGTTATATGCAAGCTTTAAGCTTGTGTGTCTTGCTTCCGGAAGTAAATGCCGGAAGTAAATGAAATGAAATGGAAGGATGGATAAATGGGTGAATTGATGAGTAGATGGATGGAAAGTGGATGGACAGGGAGTGATGGTTGTAAAAAAATATGTTAAATATGTCGATGGAAAGATAAAATGAATGGGTGAATGGATGGATGTATGAATGTATAATGGTGTATGATGTATAATGAGGGAGGGAGGAAGGGAGGGATGGATGGATGGATGGATTGCATGATGGGTGAGAGGGTGGGTGGGAGGGTGGGTGGGTAGGTAGGTGGGAGGGTGGGTGGTTCTGTGGGAGGGTAGGTAGGTTGGTGGATCATGGATATATGGATGGATTGTTGAAAGAATGGATGGATGTGAATGGATGTTTCTTGTATCCACTACATAACTCCTGGACAATATCACAACTTTTCAAAACAAGACTTGACTATCTCTCTAGATTTAGCAAATCTGCTGATATGCAATCATGGGTAGGATGCATATAAGTCATCTAGTTTGCTCTTATTCTTCATTTCTAGATCTACAAAAGCCAATTGCAAGAAGGACAATCTATTTCTGACTTCTACTTTATGACGTCCGACTTCAAAATTTCCAGATATAAAATTTCAAACTACAAAATTTTTTTAAAAGTTGTTAATATCTTTTTTACCATTTCTGGTATTATTGGTGTTGATAAAGATTCCATATTTGTCATGTGTTTTGCTATCATACAGGGGCTGCCAAATAATCAAAGTAAATGGTGGGGACCAAAAATCCCCAAAATCACTCAAGTAAAAAAAATGGTATTTTTTTGCAATTGGGGGAATTACAGTTCCCTGAAAATTGGGCAGGGCCCTTGCTATAAAGTTGCTTAAAAGTGGGGGGGGGGGGAACTCTAGCTACAAATTAAAAAGTGGGGGGCATAGCCCAGTTGCCAACTCATGCAGGCCACTTGTGCACTATCTGTCTGTCCAGTTACCAAAGGATTTCATGGTGGGGCCAAGCCAGACCAGTGCCATTCCCTGTCATATAAAGCAGCACTTCAACCTAACAATGGTTTAGGAAGAGGCGACTTGATTAAGAATTATTTTAAACAATACTATACCAATGTTGATATTGCTGGATTTCTGTCACCATGTCATAGAGTACAAACAATATATCCGTGAATTACAAATTACTATATTAGTACAAAATAGTGCTAATTAAACAATAGAAAACAATAGAATTTGCACAAAATTGTACTATTTAGTATAACTAATGTTTCACGGATATATTGTTTGCACTCTAGGATTAATTTTTTAATTATTTTATTAAGATTTTTCAAATTTGATAAAAAAAACTTGTTTTCAATAATGCATTAGTCAATTGGAACCCCAACCCCTCGCTGGGACAGGATGGGGAATTAATACGGCAAACCTTGGGTCATTTTAATATAGGAGAGGGTTATACTGACACTGGTATAAGGTTCCCCATTGCTTCATCCTTTTTTTGGTTGGTTTCAAAGTGGACAAACAAAATGGTCGCCTTTCAGATTTGTGCAACCCCCCCCTCCCCCCTCTGGAAAATCCTGGCTACGCCCCTGGACCAAAAAACCCTTACAAAAATGTACAAGCCCAGGGCTTATAACTGGTATTCTATGATAGTCAAGAAGTACTAAACAAAGCAGTTAACTTTAAAGAATATTTTATTTTTTACTCAATTGAATCGTTTTGAACGATATAGTCTCCTATTTTTATACAACTTACTTTGTAAGTGTAACATGTAAAAATTATGAATAATAAGCCATTACTACCACTACTAATAATAATATTGATAATACGGTAATAAAAATGAAAGGGAAATGGAGGAAAAAAAGATAGAGTACTTTGGCAATGTTTTATAATCATGTGAAGGCTCATAGGAAGTTTAGAAGCCTTTGGCCGCTATGATTACCTTCAAAAAATTGAAACTTATTAATTATAATTGTTATTACTATGTGCCGTAAATTCTTTCTTCCTCTATAGAGGTTTTGCACAGCCATCACATGCTGGCAGCCATGGCATAGATGAAAGAACAATAAATCCCTTGACTCTAGAGAATTAAATTCTTCCTCATGTAAAAACATTGCATATTTTGTTCCTGACATCTGACATGGCTGCCATGGATCATGTGATGGTGCAAAACCTCTATTTCAAACTGCTGTACATACATAGCAAGCAGTACTTTATTTACATACAGTAAGGGACTGGAAGGTACATTTTTACTGAGGTGCTTCAGAGAGGAGGGTCATCAGTGAAAGTTTGACGTTCAGTGGAGGATCAAACCTGTGTATTTGAATGTCTATTCATGTTTTCAGTCATGGTATTTTCTTAGAAAGGTCTTGAAATCTTCCACTGAAACCAGGAGCAAAACATTTCTAGTTCACCCTCCCCTCCCCTTCACCTACATCAAACATACCTTCCATAACTACTTTGATTATATATTGATAATAGACTGCTAATTACCTTTATTTATTTGCATTTAAAGGAGCACTTGGATGAAAACGCCTGAGTTTTGGAAGTTTGAATAATTCAAATATTTGAGAATGATTCAACTGAAAATTATGGAAACCAGATTGCCAAAAACGTTGGCTTTCAAGCCACTTGTAATTTTAGTTTAAAAGCTTAAAGAACAATAGGGTTGAGTAAATGACGTCATTAACTCATAATTTCGATGCTACAATAATTGATAATTTTTATCCACCACTTTTAACTGTGAAGAAAACATGTTGCTTGGCTACTATTGGGGCCATATAGATAAGTTTAACCAAGTTTCAAGTCACTTCCAATTTTCATTGATTTTCCATGCAAGTGCCCCTTTAACTTGACAAGTGCTACAATTACAAGCTTGTAAAAGTTATGTTGGTTTTCTGATTCTTAGAAAGAAAACTATCTTTCTATTTTGATTATGTAATGGTTTCCATCAAATACCATCCTTGAAAGGGCTATTTCCTCATACTGGCCAGACTTGCCCTTTGTAGCTAAGACTTTGTGGCCATTATCATTCAAAATACTACATGTATATTTTAATTTTCTAGATTCTTTTTTTCCCCACAGAAATTCATGATCAGATTCCTCATTAAAATCCAGTGTCAGCTCTTCAAGTTTACAGTTGTCATGTGTGATAGCATTTTGCAAGTCTTCCACACCTTTATTGGTAAGAGTTTCAGGGTATGAACCTATATCTACCAGACTTAATCTAGTAAGTTTACAATCCTTGTGTTTCAGTGCATCACGAAGGTATGATATGCCCAGATCAGTGATTGAAAATTTTGAATTTCCAAATTCAAAGAAGTCATGTATAAATATTGCATTTGTATTTTGAGGTGCATCTGTTAATCCTAAAAAATCAGATGCATCAGGAGGAATAAGATGTAATTCTGTAAATTTGCAATTCACATGCTTCAATGCCTCACAAACACATAATATGTCCTTATCTGTTATACAATCTTGTAGAATTTTCAATTTACTAAGTCTACAATTTTCATTTTTGAGTACTTCACATATATTTGACATACATGTACGTGATATGGTAGACTGAGCAACTTGAAGCATCAGATCTCTCAGCTTACAGTTTTTATCCAAAAGAGCACTACATAAGTATGAATATACTCTTTCATTATCTAAACCTTTACCCAAACCAAAGTGAAGCTTAGTAAGTTTACAATTTTCATGTTTCAATGCATTACTCAGTTTCAATGAAATATGGTCATCTACAAGCATATCATCAATTACTAACCCTGTAAGTTTACATTTTTCATCCATAAGAGCATCACATAGATATGAATAACCTTTGTCAGTTATTGCATAATTTCCACTGAGAGTTAACTGAGATAGATTACATGTCTCAGCTGTTTTCATTGCTTCGAGTACTGCAATCAAGCCTCGATCACTAATTTGACATTGATTTAGATCTAATTTCTGTGGTCCTCCTGCTTTAATCAACTGTGATAGTTCTGAACACCCTCCATCTCCCAAGGGATTCCATCTAACATCTAGGCATTCTAAATTATCAATGTGTTTCAGAAAATACACTACTGCAGTGCAATCAACAGGAGTGAGACGGAGGCCATTCAAGTAAATGTGATTGGTGAACTTACTGTTTGACTTGAGCTCAGCAGCTGCTCTCTTTACAGAACTCATATCATTTGCTTCATACAAACATTTCATCATCAGTAAAGCCATACTTTTACTGCCATACTCATTGAGTAACAAAACATCTTGGAGGTTCTTCACAAATATTTCACTTACAACAGTTACTGTTTCATTGCCTTTAAGTAGTCCTGCCACAAACTGGATTACCAGATGCCATTTTTTATCTACAACTTTTGAAAATATAAACTCCTGGAGACAGTTAGGATCCATTTTTGCAATCCCTCTTGCAGCTACAAATTCTTGCATTGTCAAATGGACAAAACAATATTGAGGCTTGTAAGTAAATGGAGAATTTTCTACATCTGACATGCGGTTCAGCAATCCACAATTTTCCATTCCCTGCACTTCTTCTAATTCAAATACCAGCCGTCTCTCATCAATTCCTTTCAAAGCCAATGCCTCAAGTTTTAACAGTGTCTCTTCTACTGAACTAGAAAATGTCCCATCAGGAGTAAGATCTCTTTTTTTCAAAGTTTTAGTCTGATATTCAGGGTGATGTTTGAAAATGAACAATCTTAATGCTCCTTCATAGATTTCTGTCAGTCTGGTTGGCAAAGCAACACCTTGTAAAGAGCTCTTTGTAAGTTCGATAATCTTCTCCAAAAGAGAACAAACTATGAAACAGTTGACAGGAATGTAGCATAAATAAAGCAGGTTCAAATTGCTTTCAACATGCTGCCAGATTATTTCCATTGCACTTTTGTCATCATGGAAAAACTTTGTACAATATTCTTTAATTTTTGCAGTAGAAAACCCCAATATTTCTACTGTTCTGTCAAATTTCAGGCCTTCAACACTGTCTATTGCATAAGGTCTTGTAGTTGTGAGCACTGTAGCTCCATTGAGGATATTGCCTTTTACTAGTTTCACATAAAGAGCACCAAAAGGCATAACTTCTGCAACACCATTCCCAGCATGTTTCTCCTCCTCTTCCATACACTTCTTATTGTCTTTGAATTCATCCAAGCCATCAAACACCAGCAGTATCTTGTCAGGGTGTTCAAGTACAAACTGAAATATTTCTTCATCTAGTTTTCCCTCTGAATATTTTCCACGACTCAGTAACGTTTGAAGGGACATACTTTTCAGTTCTTCAGAATTAAAATTTCTAAAATGAAATAAAAACCAATGAAGACATTTTCTAGTTTGAACTCCTCGTAGTACCTCTCCCTTACTCAACTCTCGCAAGAGCTTCTTGCACAACAAAGTTTTTCCAATCCCAGGACAGCCAACAATAAGAATTTTACGAGGGTCACTGCTGTCTTTATTGGGAAGGAACAAATCCTCCAGTTTATTGATTTTGATGGAATTTTCTGGAGATTTGACATATTCTTTCAGTATTCTAAGCTTGTCCATTCTTTCCATGTCGAAATGAGGTCTTGATCTTCCAGTGTGAATGATAAGATTCACATACACATCATCTAAGTTCTTGCAGCCTTCATTTTCACCTGGTGATGGAGGAATTAATGGCTCTAATTCTTTTGTTCCTTTATCAATTCGTTCTTGTTGATTCATTCTGTATTGATCCATTCTGCTTGGAGTTTTTCTTCTATTAAACAAATGCCTTTGACAAAATTCACTGTCATTCATAAAGGTCTTTTTCCAACATGCTCTTATTATCAGATAGATTATTTCTCCAGCAACAAGACATGCAAGTATCATAATAACAATCCACACTAACATTGCCCAGACATCTTTGTCTGACCCCATGGAATTCCTACAGTCAATAAAAGATGAATTGGTAAACGTTATGTTGGTCACGGGAACTTTTGATTTCTCTAACTTCATCTCACAAACGAAACTAGTAGGAAAACCAGAAGGATAAACCACAAAGTTCTGTAATACAATGAGCACAATGCCCAAAATAAGTCGTCCAAGAAGCTGAGCAAGATAACAGTTGAAGACTCTTCGAGTTGTGAATGTTTGTCTTGGCCGAGGATTCTCTGCATCAATCTTCCAGGCTTGTTCTACTTCTTCTACTCGAGATTTAACACAGCACCAGGAATAAACGATGCTAATCAATGTCAGAATGAAGAATGATAAGAGTACAAATCCATACAAAGGTAAAGGCAAGTTGTACTGTTGGTCGTACTGATCGAAACAAGAAGCTCGAAGGAAGTTCTCGTTGAATGGACTTTTGGGCCCAACATTACAGTGAAAATTTCGTCTTTCACTCGCTCGCAAGATTCCTATACTTGTCGAGAATATTGTACCGCCAATAAGACAGACTACAGCTACAATATAGCCGTAAAAACTGAATGTAGTAGGAGTTAAAAAGTCTTTCAAACTCTCCATTTGAACAGCAGCAAGAGACCATTACGGTCTCCTGCTCAAAGTGAAAGCTGCTTGTCAAGCAGTTTGTTATTTGAAGGCGCACCCTCTCCACAGGAAGCCCAATAGATTTTTGCTCACGGCAACGAGGGGTAAACAAATCTGAAACCAAAATGGCCGCCGCTCAGGGAAACCTCAGCCAGTAAAATGAGACAAAAACGTTAAATTTCTAGTGGTTTTGTGTCTTGTTGGACAGAAAAAAAGCTTGAATTGAAAAGAATAGGTAGTTGTTTTGGGTTATATTAATCTAAATAAGTTTGAAATGTGATAAATCTGAGCGTTTTCACTCAAAAAAAGTCGCACTTTCTTTCGTGTCGAGATCGAAATTTTTATGTTGTCTGAAGCGACTGAAGCGCTGGTTCAGGTTTCCTTCACCATGGTACAAAGCTGTTGTGTCCCGGAATGCAATTATTGCGAAGGAAAAATTGGAAAAGATAGAAAGCGATTGTCTTTATTTAATTTTTCGCAATCTGAAGATAGACAAGGCAAAAAAAAAAACGAAATCATTGTGTCTCCGCAAGATAAGACGTCTCAAAACAACAGGGTGGAAGGTGCTTCCCCATACAAAAGTGTGCTCTGAGCATTTCGTGGAGACAGACTTTCCTTACAGGGGTTTTGGGAAAAAGTGGCAGAAGATTAAAGAAAAATGTTATTCCAAGCCGTTTTAAGGGGTGTATTGAAAGGAAACCTCTAGAAAAAAGATCAGTACTGCAAGGTTGTCAAGTGAAGAAAAATGAAGAAAATACATGTTACCCAAAAACGTTTGTACAAAACAATCAAGTTCAAATATTAAACGATCAAATTCAAGAATAGACCTCATCGGCTTGGGGTAAGGTTGTCCCATTTCAGACCACGTGTCATTCTCTTGAGAATAAGATTCTTTGTTTGAGTTGTATCCATATTCATGTATCTTCTCATGCGCAACCGTTAAACAATGAAATGATACTCTGGGGAATGACACGTGGTCTGAAATGGGACAACATTACACCCAAGCCGATGAGGTCTATTACAAAAAGAAAACTCAAGACTGGAGGAAGAGTTACGCTGTTTGAGCAAGGAGGTAAAATACAGTTGGAAGGTCATTTTTTCCTCGGGGATTTTTTCTTAAAAAGTCAAAGCAGTTTTACCTAAAGACCTCAGCATAAATGAAGAAATATAGTCACACAAAAATATAAAAATTGTGAGACCTTAATATATCAAATTTTTATCTTGCCCAAAGGGCAAACAAGGGTACTGTAGTAAAGATATGCATGCTGACTAAAGTGTATATGGGAACAAGTATACATGATTGAAATATTTTCATACATGAAGTACTAACGTAGTTGACCTTCGAGTTCCAAGATGGCGTCGAGTCCAAGAAATCCTCCCGCAAACCAACCCACAACTCCGTCTTCTCCCGGCGGAACTCTAAAACGAGATAACTCGAAAAAAGAAGCAGGGGTTTTTGGATGGATGGGAACTCTATCTAGAAGAAAAAAAGACGAAACTGAAGGTATGAGTATTTATTTTTTCTCACTTGACAAATGATCATTCAGAGTTGATTGTGTTTGTTTTGGTTTTAGTTTTGACACAGCTGTTGACGTGATCGTGGTTTTTGCTGTTCAAAATAATCTAAATCTTAGTAATTTAACCTTGAATGACGATACTGTAGTTATTTCTCTTCGTTTTTATGACAGAGCATCGTCTGTAGTTGTAAAAATACGAGAAATTCAAAATATTCAGGAAATTCCATTCCACCATGTCACATTACTACAGTATCACACCCAAATGAGCTGAAAAATATCGCTGTAATTTTTCTATCTTTTGGTTCTTATCTTAATATCCATAATTGTTTATTTATTGCTGATTTATTATCTTTGATTTTGTTACTGTATCATTGCAAATTTACAGCTCAGATAAAATAAACTTTATCAACAACAGTAGACGAAACGTGTGAAAATATTTCGACAAATGAATGCCATAAATTTGATGAGATGATCATGTACAATTTAGATATTATTTAGTTCACATTAATTTAGTCACAGTAATCTATTTTATTATATAAAATAGAGTGTGATATTGAGTGACATCAAAATGATAAGATTGATATCCCCACTCCCACCAGTGGGGATACGATTTTTATCAACACTGGTGGTGTCAAATTTCGACCAAAGTCAAATTCTCCATTATTTTTCATTGAAGATTTCATATAATAAACAGAACATTACATAGCCACTTGGAGATACGAATTTTATCGTCTCGTGCTGATATTATCTCTCACTTGTTTGCTGCGCTCACTCGTGAGAGATAATATCAACACTCAAAAATAAAAGTTGTATCTCCGCGCAACCATGTAATATCCTTTATTATATGAAATAGAGTGTGATATTGAGTGACATCAAAATGATAAAATTGATATCCCCACTCCCACCAGTGGCCAGTGGGGATACGATTTTTATCAACACTGGTGGTGTCAAATTTTGCCTTTTTACTCAGCAAGTCTCAAATTCTCCATTATTTTTCATTGAAGATTTCATATAATAAACAGAACATTACATGGCCGCTTGGAGATACGAATTTCATCTTCTCGTGCTGATATTATCTCTGACTCGTTCGCTGCGCTCACTCGTGAGAGATAATATCAACACTCGAAGATAAAATTCGTATCTCCACGCGACCATGTAATATCCTATATATATTGATTTAGAATTCAATGCCAATATAATATGTATTTGAATTTGATTATATCTCACAATTCAAAAAATTATACTTCATGCCAATAAGCACAAATAAGGTTTATTTTTTATGGATATTTTCAAATCTTTTGCTTTGTAAGTCAGAGGCAACTTTGGCAATTTATCATAAAAGTAATATAGAATAAATCTTTTACAGTTCCGTTCATTGACCACGAATAGTAGTTAAAGTTGAAGTTGGAGTTGCTGCACTTTAATGATACTTTTGCTATGTGCGGCAGTTCCAACCTCTACTTGGAACTATTATATGATTGTGGTCACTGGAACGGAACTGTAGAAAGGTTTATTATAAGGAATACCCCTTTGAAATTCCGGTCTTCAATGTGAAGAATTAATATACAGCTATTTCAAAAAATATTGAATACTGCATACTGTACTGAATAGTGCATTCCAAGACCGAAATGCATTTTGGGTCATGTAATATTGTCTAAAGTATAATAAATAATAATTGTATATTTTATTTTTAGTGTATTCTATCCAAAACAATATACTAGCTACATATAGAGAGAAAATCGCTGTATATTTACTTTTTATTTCAAATTAATAAGACCCACAATATGCTCTTAATGGTCTTGGAATGCACTATTCAGTATGCAGTATTCAGTATTCAAAGTTTCTTGAAAAAGCTGTAGATGAACATTTTCTGGGGCATCTTGTAGCTAGCTCTAATAAATCTAACCCACAGGTACTGTAATGGGCCCTTTTAGCTTGGGCTTAATGTTTCCCCATTTCAGTACTCATTTGTTTGTTTAACAGTCACACATGAGAAGATACATGAATATGGATACAACTGAAACAATCTTATTTGGGAATAATGTGGTCTGAAAAGGGAAAACATTTGGCCAAAGATAAAAAGGACAAATAACACTGCATGGCCTGAAAAATGATAGTCGGTCGCTGGTCACAATGACCAGCCAAATTAGTTGTACCTTGGTAATACCTTGTTTCTGGGTCAATGTTACTGGTCAAAATGACTGGCAAGGCAAAGATTTGACCGGACAACTTCCAATTCTGGCTGGATATTGTCAGACAATTGGCTGTTATTTGGAGCCCTGTACTGTATGTGCAGGTCTCTCAATCACTTCATATCCCGTTACTGACTGTGAAGTTTGCTTGACTTTATAGTGAACCAGTTAGAGAATGAAGGAAAACATGCCATTGAATCACCAACCACGCCCATCCACATGATCCCCCCTGACACCTATGATATGGGTAAGTATACAAGATAGTACAGGGCTTACTACACCCATCCACATGATCCCCCCTGACACCTATGATATGGGTAAGTATACAGGATAGTACAGGGCTTACTACACCCATCCACATGATCCCCCCTGACACCTATGATATGGGTAAGTATACAGGATAGTACAGGGCTTACTACACCCATCCACATGATCCCTTCTGACACCTATGATATGGGTAAGTATACAGGGTAGTACAGGGCTTACTACACCCATCCACATGATCCCCCCTGACACCTATGATATGGGTAAGTATACAGGGTAGTACAGGGCTTACTACACCCATCCACATGATCCCCCCTGACACCTATGATATGGGTAAGTATACAGGGTAGTACAGGGCTTACTACACCCATCCACATGATCCCCCCTGACACCTATGATATGGGTGATTATACAGGATAGTACAGGGCTTACTAGACCCATCCACATGATCCCCCCTGACACCTATGATATGGGTAAGTACACATTGTACAGATGCCTTTTATATTATATGAGATAGTGGACCCAAAATTGTACCTACAGTTACCGTACAGTATGGTAGTTTGCCTTAAAGTGCCAGTGCATGAAAGCCCAGTAATAATATATATTTTGTTTGCAGAGGAAGGAGAGGAGAGGTTTATGATAGAACCAGGTTCTTTGGAGGACCCCAAAGTCAGGGCACTCAAAATAGTAAGATCAATAATGTACACTGTAAATTCCTTTGCTTGAGTACTCTTTATGGATCACGCATCAAATAAATATCATGGATTATAGGTCACATCAGAAGGTATTTGAAATTTCCAGGGATTTCGGGTAGCACAGGTGGCGTAGCAGTAAGAGCGCTCACCTCTCACCAATGCGACCTGGGTTGGTGTCGTATGTGAGTAGAGTTACTTGTTGGTTTTCTCCTGTGCTTCGAGGGTTTTTCTCTGGGTTCTCCAGTTTTCTTCACTCCTTAAAAATCGACTGAAGTCCAAATTCCAGCTTGATCCTGGGCTTCACAGTAATGGAAGTTCAGCTCTGTTGTGAGTGTCCTACACCGTGATACAACAGCCAAAGCTTATATTAATAGATGTATTTTTTATTAGGTGTTGCTAGAGTGGCTCAATGAAGTGCTTGCTGACAAGAGAATTGTCGTACGAGACATTGAAGAAGATTTGTACGATGGTCTGATTCTGTCCCACCTTATGGGTAAGAAGTACAACATAGAGACTCTTCGTCTAATAATCAAATCAATGTAATGCTGATATTCATCATTGAAATGTTTACAAAGGCAACATACCACTTTCGAATATTCTGGTTGAGTGTTCATGAACAAAGCAATTCAAGATGAGGCTCTGGGGAAACAATGAAATAATCCTAAAATATTCTTTTGTTTCCCCGGAGCCTCGTCTTGAATTGCTTTGTGTATGATCTCTCAACCAGAATATCAAAAGGGGGCTACTGCCTTGGCTTGCTTCTATGTGGCTACGAAAATGCTTGGGACCCCAATTCGAGCAGTTGCGTGGGTTGTGGGACCTGGATGAAAAATCCTAGCACATTCCTGTTATATTTTCTTAAAATAAAGTTATAATTGCATAGGCCAGGCTATGCTTCATCACTGCTTGGAAAAGATGTCTGCTTGCAATTCACGTTTTTGTCATTCTGTTTCCAGAAAAGCTAGCAGACATTGTTTTGCAGGAGTTTAAGGAAGTCACACAGACTGTAGAAGCTCAGGTACTGTATGTGGCATGACTTTGTAGAACCATGGGTTACATTTGGTTCACTTGACTGCCTTTTCACACAAATCACTTCAATAGTTCTAAATTCAAAATATATTCAGTATTATAATCTTGAGCAAATTAAAAGTAAAATCAAAGCATTTTTATTTGAAAATCCTATTAACAGAAGAGTAAATTTCGTATGATTATGAAAAATCGCCACCCGGTTAGCTCAGTTGGTAAGAGCGTCGGTCTGTTGTGCGGGAGGTCGTGGTTCGAGTCCCGGCCGGACCAACACTCAGGGTCTTAAAATAACTGAGGAGAAAGTGCTGCCTTTGTAATCACATCTACAAATGGTTAGACTTTCAAGTCTTCTCGGATAAGGACTTTAAACCGTAGGCCCTGTCTCCCAACCCTTTCTTAAAGGAGAACTCTATTATTTTTACGACCTATTATTGAATAAATGTTCACAGTTTACTTAACTCGTTTCCAAAGTTTCTTTGGCATATCTTGTAATACAGCCGAGAAATAATTCTTGAAAGTAGCGATAAATCGCTGCCATGGACGCCGCCATCTTCGAAGCTCTTCTGAATCTGCAAGAGGCCAGCGGTTCTCTCTCGTGACGTCATTGCGCGACTGGTGTTTACAAGCAGATCGCGCGAAATTGAAAAAAAAATCTTTGTGTGCTTTTATTTTAACTTGTTAAAATCGTGTTTTTGGAGAAAATGCCTCACTGCATGGTCCCTGGTTGCACTAATGGCTCTAAGAAGACTAAAGGAACAGAAATTTCTTATCACCGTTTACCAAAAGATGCTAAGTTGAAAAAAATTTGGATCTCAAAAACTAGCCGTCTAAATCCTGGCAAAGAGAATTCGTGCTATGTTTGTAGCTCTCACTTCACCCAAGACTGCTTTGAAGTTTCCTATAAACATCTCTGTGGGCAGAAAGGCAAGAAAGTTCTTAAGCCTGGGTCTATTCCAACCATTTTTCCTCATACAAGGCAAAAACTTGAACGATATAAGACCGTACAAAGACTACGTAAAAGAGATAAAACAGAGGTAAATCATATTTGTTTTTATTTTAGTTAATGGCAAATAATCCTTAAAAATTATAATCATTGATCATGAGTATTTAAATTATACCACTTTAAACATAAATAATGCATATTTTATTAATAATGTTTAATAAAATAGATTTATAAAACAGACATATGGCATATGCACATTTTAAGCAAATGACAATAATTTCATTTATCTTTTTCTCATTTAGGAAATTGAATGTTTGTTAAATCCAAATATAGAGGAAGTGGAACATCTTGACACTGAGAATACTCCTGAAGTTGATTATATTGAAGAGGAAGTTATTGAATTGAACACAAAAGTTGATGCAGCAACACAATGTGCAAAAAAATTAACCAGAAGCATTGGAATACAAACACTGAAAACCCAATCCTGTTGTCATAAAATTGAAAATGAGAAAAGCTCATACCCCAATACTGAAATATATGTAGGTGGCTACAAGGATCATCTAAGTGATCATACTTATTCTACATACAAACCAGTGAAAGGAAGTGAAAGTAAACCATTTGAAACTATTACTATTGAAAACAAGACCTTGTGTACTGACATGGGAAATAGTTTGGATGATTCTGATGATAGAGAAACAGGAAGTAGTGTGGATGATTCTGATGATGATTACACATACACAAACACAGATGAAAGCAGTGAAGCAGAATCTGAGAAGATCAACTGTGAAACAGAGTGGAAATTCATAGTCTATGACAGCAAAATTGATGAGCTGCTAAGAATGTGCCAGCAATGTGGGTCCCCAGTTTGTGAGGTAAAAAAAACTAATGTTGGTAGTATGACTATAATAACCACCCTTTGTCTCCAACATCATACTAATAGATGGAATTCACAACCAACAACAGCTAACAGCATCCCTGTTGGAAACATTCAAATCCCTGCTGCTATAGTTTGCTCTGGAGGTACTTACCAAGGACTTGCCTCTTTTGCTAGTGCTCTTAAACTGAAGTTCATTAGTGAATCTAACTTTTACAAGATCCAGAACAACAACATATTACCAGTTATTGATAAGGTCTACAAAGAACAACAACTACCCTTGATTGATGAACTAAAGAAGAAAGGGTCTGTAAATTTATGCGGTGATGGGAGGTCAGACAGCCCAGGTTTTAGTGCAAAGTATGGCACTTACAGTTTAATGGATGAAGACACTAATAAAATAGTTGATTTCTCTTTAATCCATGTATCAGAAGTGTCGTCATCAAATGCCATGGAATATGAAGGTTGTAAAAGGTCCCTAGACAAACTCCTAAACCTAAAAGTTCCAATCAGATCCTTGACAACTGATCGTCATACTCAAATCACTGCCAATTTAAGAAAGAACTATCCTAAAATAATACATCAATATGATGTTTGGCATATTTCAAAGTCAATCACAAAAAAGTTGACTCAAAAGGCAAAGAAAAAAGGTTATGAGGAACTCTCATCTTGGATAAAGAGTGTAGTTAATCATTTGTGGTGGTGTGCACAAACCTGTGATAAGGATCCGAAAGTCTTAGTGAGTAACTGGGTTTCCATTGTAAACCATGTTGCTAATAAACACCGCTGGAAAGAGGGGAAAATATTCAAGTCATGCAAACACCACAAGTTAACTAAAAAGGAACAGAAAAAAATAGTTTGGATGAAGCCTGGTTCTCCTGCTCATGTGGCACTAGAAGATATTGTTTGCAACAAGAAATTGTTGAAAGCCATTGAAAAACTTTCAGAATTCCATCACACAGGAAACCTGGAAGTCTATCATTCACACCTTTTGAAATATCTGCCCAAAAGAAGTCACTTCTCCTACCAAGGGATGGTGGGAAGAACACAGCTGACTATCTTAGATCATAACAGCAACTGTGAGAGAAAACAAGCAACAGTGAAGAAAGGAAAAGGGATAGGAGAGAGCAGATACAAAGTAGTATTTCCAAAAAATCGCAAAACCTGGGTGGCTAAACCAATCTTAGAAAAGAAATCATACACCTTTGTGACAAACCTGATGGATGTGGTGATGGAATACCATGAGACTGGAGAAAAGAATGCCATTAGAGTACCAGAACACATCCCTAAGAACATTGCATCTCTTAAAAGACCACCAAAAGAAGATGTAATCAAGCAACATATTTCAAGAATGGGGAAAAAAGTAAAAAAGAAGGAAGATTCACTTAAGGAATGTGATAACAGGTAATTTATGAAATGATTCCCACACATACATGCAACTGCACATAACAATGTACAGTTCCTGAAAATGTGATTGTATTTTAACTATTAATTACTTAAATTATTTTAGCAGCAAGCAAATCAGAAAGTCAAAGAGGAAAAAGTGAAAAGGTGTCTTAACTGACATAAATGGACTTTGTTCAGAGGTAAATAATAGAAGGATTCTAACTTTTAAATCATAGGGAAGCATTGGTTGTGTAGCAGTGTGCACATCTTACAGATATACATGCATATAGAGCATGTTCAATGGATCTTTCTTGTGCTTCCATGGTTTTTCTCTGGGTTCTCTGGTTTTCCTCCCTCTGCAAAAATTACCTTCAAAATTCTAATTGGATCTAGAAGTGTCTAGATGAAAATTACTCTGTAATTCTAGTAACCCTACCACTCGTTGTATTGTGTAGCAAGAAAATATACTCATGAAATAGTACTAAATCTAAATAGCAATAATTTCTGTAAAATACTTTGTTATCTATTTTTTCTAGTGTTATTTGGCACTAATTATGAAGTGATGTTTCATGGTTTTATTAAAATCACTCTAATTATTTGATTTTCAATCTTTAGAAAAAAAAACACACCTTACTACTCATCAGCATAAAGGAACCCAGTAAATTCAAAATCTTCCTCAAGGCCAGGGGGCGGGAAATGAGCACGAATACACATTACTGCACAAGAAGGTAAAACAACTCTAATTTCTTTACCCAAAACACCCCAACACCATCGAACCAATTGCCTATATGCAATGTGTCTATTTCTCTTATGTTCAGGACCTTCATGAGCCTTATTGCCATAATATTGGCGGTACTGAGACCATGCTGCTTCCAATACCCAACGATTTAAACAAACGGCCTTGAATCCAGGATTATTAGTTATACAAGTTATTGGGTCGCCAAGATTTTCCTCTTCGAAAACTTGCTGATTTTTACCCATTACTTGAGGCACTTCCTGACAACAAACACACTCTACTTCTCGATCCATTATTTGGCAATGGTTGCACGTACACCTAAGAATAATCAGTCGAACGTCTAAAATAAAACCATTTGAGCTTTAAAAAGAAAAAATCATGTTTCTTAATTACCAATCTGAGTTCTGTTGTCGGACATTCATTTCCTGAGTTGAAGAATTGGAAGAGTTGCTGTCCGAGTCTTCATCACTTGATGAGCCACAACGAGTCGGCTGGAATTGATATCCTTGAAAAGATATCTCTGTTTCTTCGGCTAAAAACTCATTAAAATCATCCCCTGACACACTACTAACACTTGACGTGGTACTAGACGAGGAACTCATGTTTAATTCGAGATAATCTATCTAAAACCCTGACTGTAAGAAGACATAAGCTTACTTTAATAGACGAAACACACAGTGCTTGTAAACACCAGTCGCGCAATGACGTCACGAGAGAGAACCGCTGGCCTCTTGCAGATTCAGAAGAGCTTCGAAGATGGCGGCGTCCATGGCAGCGATTTATCGCTACTTTCAAGAATTATTTCTCGGCTGTATTACAAGATATGCCAAAGAAACTTTGGAAACGAGTTAAGTAAACTGTGAACATTTATTCAATAATAGGTCGTAAAAATAATAGAGTTCTCCTTTAACCTGTAAATGGGGGACATAAAAGAACCTGTTGAATTATTCGTGTAAGAGTAGGGGATTGACTCCCGGTTCAACAGCCTATCCCAATTTGGAGGCATAACACTAATTACTAACAATTCACTCATGATTGTAAGCTGCACGGCTGCTAATAGCGCCTTAATATGCAGCCCGTAAAGTCCTCCACTGGTCAAAATTGTAAAGCGCATTGAGACAATGTGAAATGCGCTATATAAGAACCCATTATTATTATTATTATTATTATTATTAAATCATGGCACACGGCACGGGTATGGCACGGGGTGGACTGACATAGTCATGGCAAGGTGCAATCTGTGCTGTAAGTTTTACTTTGTCATATGAAAACTGCCCTACATGCTGTACTTGTAATACTAACTGCTGTAAGTTTGGCTGTGAACTGTGATGTTGATATGACTTTTCTATTTTTACAGCAAGCCAAGTTGTCTGTCTTGTTGGATGAAATCAATAAAGTTCTGAGAGTTCCAAGACACAGAACGAAATGGACCACAGAAAGTATGAATTTCATTCATAAATTCTTCGTCAATAATAGGGAGAGGGCTAGTCTGGAACTGGACTGACTTTTCTCACTAACTTATTAATTTGTATGGTTCTTTCTCGATATAATTATTCCCCAATTCATGTGGACTGTCTTTATTTGTGTTCGAGCATGGGACGTAGAACGACTAGACATAAAGGAGCAGACGTAGCTCAGTTGGTTAGTGCGTGGCCTTCAGAGCTAGAGGTTCATGGCTCAATCCTCAGGATCTCCACGTCTGTTTCAACTTCTCTCTATTCCATGTAGCTTCAGCTTTGAATATTCTTAAAACAGAGCACTGATGGAGAGAGGGGGTAGAGTGTGCACCGTCAGCTTCCATTGATACCAGCCACATAGCTGAAGGAACTACCGACGTTAAATATAGTTACATTACCTTTAGACACAGCACTCCTCAACCTTTAAGAAAAATTCTTATTCAGTGATGCTGAGGCTTGAACTACTATATTGCCTACCTCATCCCTAACCTTAAACGTAACCATCCAATCTATCATGCCTACTACTCGGTTTGTCCTTGCTGCGCGCATCCATTAAAGTGGGTCCAGCTCTGGACTAGAAGAGGGCTTGAGATTTTGCTCTGATTTTTCCAATTTTTTGGGGAGTACATGGATTGTATTCATCTTGGTTTTATTGGTTTTTTCCTAGGAATTCATTCCAAGGACACAGTTTCAATTCTTAATCTTCTAGTAGCTCTTGCTCGACACTACAACTGCAAGCAAAAGTTGACTCCAAATGTTCAAATTAATACTGTTATCGTTCAGGTTAGTTAATAAAATGATAAGTTCGGGAAGAAGCTAGTACAGTTCAGTTATTCCATGGCGGAGTCAGCTACCACTCCTAGGAGTAAAGCCTGGTTCATACTAGTGTTGTAATTGTAATCGGAAACAACATACGCAGACTCAGTATCACATTTATCACTTAGGTGTAAAAAAAGAAAAGTACTCTTAATGAGCAGTACACTACTGAGTCTAAGAATGTTGCTTACCATTAGGACGTTAGCTTATTATAATAAGTAAACTCATTTCTAAGCTTTCTTGATCCCTTAAGATGCTTAAACTGTTACTGTAAATGTCCTATCCTGAAGTGGCTATTAAAGTGCTTATCAACCCTGACGGTTTAGTTTGAAAATCACTTCTGCATGTAGGGTATAACACAATGACACAGTTTTACAGGATATGGACTTCTCATTCCAGAGATATAAAGGTTTCAAATTTAAAAATGCAAATGAGATGATGTCGACCAAGGTATCTGTCCTTTTTTCTTGTGTGTTTTACTACCAGTGAGTCTCAAGTAAACTTACCAAAACTTTACTACAACATATATTTTGGTAATAAAAATCATTTATTAATTGAAAAATGGCATTACCTTACAGGATAGTAATTTCGTATTTTAAATTAATCCTGGGTCGACGTCATCTCATTTGCATTTTTAAATTTTAAACTTTTCTATCTCTGAAATGAGAAGTCCATATCCTGTAAAACTGTGCCATCGTAATATACCCTACATGTAAAAGTGATTTTCAAACTAAATCGTCAGGGTTGATAGGCACTTTAAGTAATATATGCAATATGTGTTGCTGATCTCTATGGGCATATAAAAGAGAGCAATCATAAAAACCATACAAATCAGACACAAATACTGTATTTTGCTTATCAAATTTCAAGTATTATTTCAAGTTCTGCTAAGATTTTTGAGATTAATGTTAATTCATGTTAAAGTTGAATGCCAATGAGAATGCTTGTGTATCTGATTTGAGGGGAATAATATTGATAAGTTCATTAATTGACGTTGACCTTATCTTGACGTTTGACCTTTAGAAAAAGAATGGAATACTAATACCCCAAAGAGTGGTGGAGGCAATCACAGGGCCTGATGATGAGTAAGTCTGATCATATCTTGCAGTTGAATGTTAATATTGCAGAACTACACTCTCAATAACCTTCAATTTTTTATTTTTTTTTAGTATGATGGATGGAAAACCTGGTTAGTATAATTAAGTATTAACAGTGATTCTCAATCACACGTGCAAATTGCCATCATGATAAGGTTTTGGTAGACGCAAATCTAAGCATTTCGATGACATTGTCGGAAAACACAAAGTTATTAAAGCACTTGCCAACCGGAATGTTGTGGAAACGCCTTGATTGATGTCCACCAAAACCAACTTCATCGAGAAAAAATTGTAGGGTTTTGTGTGTGTGTGATTGGAAAGCAATGTAAAGCAAAATTTCTCTGGTCATGACCTTTCATTTTCCTAACTTCAACAGGATTCATATAGGTCATCTATTTGAGTACAAGTTCACCCAGTTTTTTCGCATGTGTAATTTATGTGCTGAAAAAAGACCAGGTTTATCTGTCCCTGGCTCAACTAACAGATATAAAAAAATCATATCTAAGTTGGAAAAATGAAAAGGTTACAGTGTGAGGATGTTTTGCAGTAGATTGATGTTTTATATTAGCTTCTAAAAATTAAAACCTGACTGCGGTGGTTTTTTTGTTGAAAATATTAGCATTTTTCATATTGTGTTTTTACAGAAAGGGATGCCTTTGATGCCTTGTTTGATAATGCGCCAGATAAGCTGGGTGTGGTCAAAAAGGTGGGACAGCTTTTGATTATTAATTATTAATTTTATCAATCATTTAGATGATGATGATGACAATGATGCTGGTGATAACAATGACGATGGTCATAATGTTGACGATAATGATGATCTGTTGATGATAAAGACGGTGTTGATTATGATGATGATCTTAAGGTTAATCATAACGACAGTGTTGATGATGATGATGACAATGATAGTGGTGCTGACAATAATGATGGTCATGATGTTGATGATAATGACGTTGGTATTGATGATGAAAATGATGATGACAATGATGGTGATGATGTTGGTGGCGATGGCATTGATGATGATGACAATGATGAACATCAATGTTGATAATGATGTTGATAGTGCTGACTGATAGTAATGATATGATGATAATATTAAATGATGGTGATGATGATTCTGATGACGGTGGTGATGGTGATGGGAATGATGGTGCTGGTGGTGATGATGAAATGGGATGGAATGGCTAACAATGGTGGTGATAATGACAATGTTGAAGAAGGATGGTGGTGGTACTGGTGGTGGTGGTGGTGGTGGTGATGATGATGGTGATGATGAAATGGGATGGAATGGCTAATAATGGTGGTGATAATGACAATGTTGAAGAAGGATGGTGGTGGTTCAGAAGAGGTACTCCCATTAATTTCTCTTCTAACCCCTCTTTAATTCCAGAATTTAATTTGTTAACTTTCTTGTCGTTTGTTTTTAGTCCCTGCAGAGCTTTGTCAACAGACACCTGAACAAGTTGAACCTTGAAGTCACAGATCTCGACACACAAGTAAGCTTTTTTTTTGACTGTTGAAAATGAGAAATATTTTTTAAATCTTTTTAAATGTGCTCAGACTTTAGAAGATTAGATGTGTTGATGGCAAACAAAACTGATTCAGGGCTAAAGATACAGTAAGGCCAGTCCATGGACAATTTCTATCCAAACAATTGTCAAAAACTTGTACGGTCAAACACCTCTTAGGCAGATCCTTGTAATTGGTCATACTATGTTAATCAGTTTCTGATGTGGACCATCACCGTGCCCAGCTGAAGAGGAGCCGTTATATTTAGTCCAACTGTGTGATTCATGAAGCGATCCAGAAATTTGTGGAAAGTTAATTTATACCTAATTCAAAAAGCATCAGTCAGAGATCTGGAATCTGGGACCGAGGTTATCGCTTAAAGGTGGTGGCATATTTAGATATTAACTTGTAAGAAACTACTAAATGAATTAAAAAGGCAGCACAATAATCACTTTCCTTCATATTTATATTCACAGCTCAGAGCCAACAATTCTTCTTGGTCTCAGATTTCAGAGATCTCAGATTCCCGCCCAACAATGAACATTTTTACAAGTTATCTTCTATCTGGAAGTCAAGTGATATAACCTGTCTATTGTGTTTTAATCTGTTTTTCTTCTTTTTCAGTTTCATGATGGAGTATTTTTCATCTTTCTTCTTGGTTTACTGGAAGGATTTTTTGTTCCTCTTTATCAGTTTCATGTTACTCCAATTAATGATGACCAAAAAGTAAGAATAAAACTGCCTTATGTCTTGAAGATTGTTTGCATATTACACTACTTATTCAAGTGTTTTTGTATGTTTGTTTGTTTTTAGAGACAAAATGTTGATCTGGCTTTGGATCTAATGCGAGACAGTGGACTGAAATTCTATGCCAAGACTGATGGTATGACAAACTGTAGTTTTCTCTTATTCATGCATTCTTGCTCTTATTTTTCCATGTTTTGGGTTTTCTTTCACAGTTGTAAACCACTGGTTTTGTTCATTCTGTCTGTCTGTCTGTCTTGTCTGTCTGTCTTGTCTGTCTGTCTTGTCTGTCTGATTGTCTTGTCTGCCTGTCTTTTCTGAGTGTCTGTCTGTCTGAATGTTTGTCTGTCATCTGTGTGTTTCTCTATCTGTCTGTCTGATGCTCATCTGCATGTCTGTCTGTCTATTTTCCTGTAGTCTGTCTGCCTGTCTTGTCTGATTGTTTGTCTGTCTGTCCATCTGTCAATCTGTCTACCTGCTTCAATACTCCAGTTTCGAGTTCTCTTTTACGCTGTGTTAGCCTCAAAACCGTGTAATATATTCTTTTATTCAGTAACAGCCCGTGGAAATTCAAGAGATCTGTGTGTAAAGAAGACAATAAAAATACTTTGAAATTTCACGAGTTTTATCTAAATTTCTGCATAATTTACGCACAATTGAGGCTAACACAGCGTAAAAGAGAACTCGAAACGGGAGTATTGACTCATTATTTAACACATTCACTTTCAGATATTCTGAAAAGAGACCTCAAGTCAACTCTTAGGATTGTATACAGTTTATTCCAGAAATACAAACATCTTAAATAGAAAACAGAACCTTTCTAAACTATAAATTCTAAGAATATTTTGCTATAATTTTATGACTTAATTTTGATACAAATAGCTATAAATTGCTAGCACAAAATTCAGAGAAACTAAAAGTGTACTAGAAAAAGTGGTTCTTTTGTAGTGGTATTACAAAGCATTATCTTTATGTATAGTTTTATAATCTAAGCTAGTTAACTCTCTTATTCCTTGGCTGTCTCCTAGAAATAAAGATAGGCTAGGAATTTACTGAGATTTGTCTGTTGTGTCACAGCGCGGGACAATCACGAACAGAGCCTTTAATCTGTAGCTTTGGCCTTTGTATAGCCACTCCTTGCTGGTTCCTCCTGTGAGGAACAAGAAAGTGGTAGGAAGGTGATACAAAGGAAAGCCTGCAGAAAGACAAACCAATACCCACAAGTTTCCAAGATATGCTTCGCTTGCCACAAAGGTTTCAATGTGAGGCTCCGTGCTAAATGCTCAGTGTTTTGTAACAGGAGAAAAGAATAAATTTAATTTGACATGGAGCCTCGTACTGAAACCTTTGTGCGTGACAAGCGAAGCATATCTCAGAAGTGGGCTATTAGGTCTTTGTGTGCAACTACTTCTTATCCCTTGAGAGGAAATTGCAGCATGACGCGCAAAAGTATGACCACATACTTCTATGCACGGGCTTTTGTACGTTAAACTGACACATTGTTATGCGTAGCTGGCTTGTTTTACCCTATAATCAGGTGTGTAAAAGCTCATTTGGCAGCAAAACGCCGTGCATAGAAATATGCGAATACATTAAGATAATGTAGTCATACTTTTGCGCGTCGTGCTGTAAGGAATGTCAAATGCTTGGATTCAGGAAGTCCACTGACTCCTCTTTGGTATAGAGGCACTTCTTGTCTCTTTCCTGAGTGGGGAGGGGAGAGGAAGGAGTGTCATTGTCTTTTCTAAGCTTTTCTAACTAGAGCCACTGCAGAAGAGGAAAGAAGGCAAATGAATCTCTGCATACAGTTTTTGCCTATATATGAGGCACCTGTCCTAATCAAGTTAAACGGGGGAGGGGAGGGAGGAATCTCATAATATATATACATGAGCCTTCCCTTCTCACCCTCCCTGGAGTAAAATTTTGGTATGCTCTCAATATTGATCAAATATTTCAACAATTTTTACCAAGCTTTACTATGTTTTTCTATCAAATAGTACATCACCTCTAATGTAATCCAATAGCGTGTAATAAAATATATAGTTCTATAATAACAGAACTTGCTATGTTTCTTGTAAAATCCCCAATCCATCCAGCCCTCTTCCTCCTCCTCCTCCTGGCCTCCCTCCAAATATATTATTGCGCCACTGATCTAGAGATCTGGGGATGAGTTTTACAACTAGTACCAGTCCACTCATATCTTCCACGCGGTACATATGTGCATTTGGTGAACTGGCCATTTTTGATAGTTCATCAATCCCATCGAGATATTCTCCGACAGCAATAACAAATACTTCGATTCCTCGTGTTTTGAGCAAGCGTGCAATAGGTATAGTCATGTTCCGTTTGATATTCGATTGCCCATCTGTTATAATAAGAACTCTCTTAAAGCTTTGCTCTCTCCCTCCATGGCGAGCTGGTTTGTCAAATATATCATGGCAAACTTGCAATGCCTCTTGGGTATTAGTTTTCCCGCCAGATCGTTTGAGCATGCGCAGTTTGTCTACAGCAATTCCTTGAGAGGCGAAGTTGAGTACAAGCCTGGCCTGCGTTGCTATGGTGATAAGGGCATGTTTTGATGAAGCCTTGGATTTGCTTATCATCTGTTGAATAGCGCGAATTCCACGCTTGAATTCCAAATCACTGATGGAGCTCGAGGAGTCAATGATGTAAGCAACATCGAAGTAGTTGAAGAGCTGTCTTTTGCTTCGTTTTAGGGGAATCTCTTCATCATGACCAAGAAAATGGCGTCCGAGTTTCTTTGCTGTTTCTTCTGAGGAAGGAATAGTCTGCAAATCTAACAACGAATCAAAAAGGGCCATGTTAAACAGCTCTCATCAATGACTAATAATGGATGATATTCGTGCATTGTTCACTGATGCTGTCTCTAGATTACAACCAAGAATAGACCCTTTAACGTGACGTCAAAGAAGCTCAGTTTGGAGGACAAACTTCTAATCTCCTGAGAACAGGGCCGTAGCCAGACTGAAATGTTTACCGAGGCAATCGACTGGTGTAGGTGGAAGCAACTAGGGGGTTGGGGGCATGCTTCCCCGAAAATTTTTGAAATTCAGACCCTCGGAAATGGGATTTCCAGCGTCTTGAGAGGCATTTGCGACATATTCATTGTATTAAAGTTATGTCAATTTTGCACATTCTGGCAAAGAAAAAGAAGAGAATTTGTTTTCATTCTTTGAAGAATTAAAGAAAACTAAACAAATAATAATATCTGAAATTTTACCGAGGCAAATGCCTCGCTTGCCTCATCGTATAGCTATGGCCCTGGAGAATTGGAACCTATTGTTTTGCCCTCCAAATTAAGCTGCATTCCGACATGCTCCAAGGGGTCTATAGACCACCTGGTTCATTAACGAGTCAACCTTTGCTCCTCTTACTGTTTACATGATAATTTACCTGAAAAAAGTCAAGAAGACTCGAGTGCTCTTCACCTTCGCATGTTGTTCTCCCGATACAAGACATGTAAGCAACATTTTTTGTGCCATATCTTGTCACCAGCTACTTAGAGCTGATCAGTAAGAATTGATAAACACCTTATTACATGACAGTTTTCGCGACACTTTAATTTCGCTATTTCAAAAAAATCGCGAAATTTAATTGTCGCGAAAACATAATGACACGAAAATTCGATCAAGTGGTCCTCCATTTTCGAGTAAGGAAAGAATTTAATAACAATTCAAAAGTATGGATAAAAGACGTTAATGAGAACCAAGTACTAGCGCCTATTGATCGCGAACAACAATGGACGATTGGAACAAGTATTCAATATGCTAAAGTCAAAACCAAGAAACTAATGAGTTTTCTAAAGGATTTTTTGTGTATTTAGAAACAAATTACGAATAATTCTCTTTTATTTTCACAGGAGGGCAAACAATTGAAACAATTTATAATCAATTTTCCGTGATCAGAGTTTTAGATTCTGAGATATTCTAGCTAATTTGTTGAGCTTGTGGGACATAGCAACGGTAACTAAGGGAGTCGGAACTTTGAGCTTGTGGGACATGGCAACGGTAACTAAGGGAGTCGGAACCTTGAGCTTGTAGGACATAGCAACGGTAACTAAGGGAGTCGGAACCAAGCAAGTAACATGTTTCAATGACAAAAAATATCAAAAATATTTCATTGAACGTCAACTATTTTTGACCCTAGACCTTGAAAGGAATGTGAAGTTTTGGTAGACGACATTGCAAAAAGACGTAACTCTTGCACTCGGTGAATGGTCACATGGGTATCATCAGGTCTTGGGGGTTCATCTAGCTAGGGCATCTAAAACTACTTTCGCGGTAAAACTGGGGATGCTTTTCTTGATCCAAATAAAGTAAAAAAATGTGATTTTAAAGATCGTATTTGACTATCATATGGTTATATGATATTAAAGAAAGAGGGATCAAGCTTAAACTGTCTGATAATAGCTATGTACTAATAATCAGTTCTCGACAGATATGATGCTAATGATGTTGTTATCTTGTGCAGCTGATTTTTAAATCGCTTTGCCATCAATACACGTACTTATCCTTCAATATTTTTATCCGGCACTAGGTTTTGAGGATCGTTGGTTGACTAACTATGGAGATACAAAACTTTATTTCAAGTAAGCTGGCTATAGATCCTTGCACGTCACGTCTTAGCGGCAGCTTAATTTGGAGGACAAAAAAATATTTCAATCTCCTGAGAATTGGAACCTATTGTTTTGTCCTTCAAATTGAGCTGCATTCCGACGTGCTGCAAGGGGTCTATAACTACATAGTAAGATAGACGTCTTTAGCTTGGGCGTTTGTTTTGTCCATTGCAGTCAGAGTCCACGTGTCATTCCTTTGAGCTCGAGAATAAAATGCTTTGTTTTACTTGCGCCCAAACAAAGAAATGATACTCAAGGGAATGACGCCCAAGCTATACAGGACTATTTTGCTGACATTTTTCCTGTAATGATGAAATAAAGTATCAAAGAATGCAAGCCAATATATAGTGGAGCAACTGTTTTGAATTGGTGAGATAAGTTAAACATTAAGGGTCATTCCTTCTCCTTCATCACATGATTTATCAGTTATTACATCGGTATTAAGCGATACCAGCCCGGAGGACTAGCTGAACAACTGTTTTCAACCAGACACAAAGAAATTCACTTCATCAACCACACCCTTGCAGTTCATCGAGATCCCCATCACCCTACCCACCCAAGTCTATCATATATAGACCCCTTGCAGCACGTCGAAATGCAGCTCAATTTGGAGGGCAAAACAATAGGTTCCAATTCTCAGGAGATTGAAATTCTTTTGTTTTGTCCTTCAAATTGAGCTGCTTCGACGTCACGTGAAAAGGGTCTATATCGCAGCGCAATTTGGAGGACAAAACAAATTATACTATTAACTACCTTCCGAAGCAAAATAACTACTGTCAGTCCTTCGTTCGGTGCGCTAAATGTGGGACCTGTATCCGTTTTATCTGTGTAACAGCGCCCTCGGCCATATCCATATAACATATATAGCTAATTCAATATAAGTTGTCGCTGAAAAGGCTAAAGCTCAAAGCCCAAAGCCTATCATTTATCTTTTGTTTACCAAGAAACTTCACTGAAGGCTATCTAAGAATTAAAGTGCTTATGACACATCTGACTATATTTTCAGTATAGATTCTACACGAGGTGAGCTGTTGACTGGCCAGAAAATATTGTCAGATGTATCATAGGCACTTTAAGCAATGTATGTCCAAGTCGTAGAATTTGCAAGATACAGTGAGTTTCTTATGGTCTTAATTCCACGGAGGGGGGGGGGGGGGGGGGGGATTTCATGATTCCGCTCTCAAAGTTTTCAGCGACAACGTTAATTTAATTACCTAATATATATCTTACCGTAACTTTCTATTGCTCAGCTTTGGGAGCGTCAGAAGGTACTTTAATTTGGCTTCCGGATTAACGAGCATATTGAGCTTTAAATATCTTATAAGGACTACAATTTACTGCACAATTAACGTAGAAACTTCGTCAAATAACATTGCAAAGGTCAAAGGATTGACTGCTTTGCACTCATGAAAACAGATTAACTCATGATTTTTCATTTTGCTGTTGTTAATGGAGAAAAATTCTGTTTGTGACATGGCCGTATAACGTAGACGAAATCAAGAGTGTTCTCACATTCTCAGACCGTTCTCAACGAGAACTTAATGTATGATTGAAGAAGCCATGTTGAGAACCCCTTTCAAGCTCTCCGAGAGTTTTATTTCGCTGTCTAGTCTATCAAGGCCCAAGGTTCATAAAACAAGTCAAAATACGCGTTTTGAATGTCAGTATTAGAAAGTGCTAGAAAACCGTGCACTAACAATTTGCTAAGAGGCATAAAAACCAAAGTAAAGATTGAATAATTGAATTTTGATTTCTGCCTGAGGTTATTCTGGAAAATACAGCCTCAAAAAACCGCAAATCTTTAACATCTTTTAAATTAAAGTATCTATAGAGTATATCTAATCAACGTAGTAAAAGATCTTGTTTTGAAAGATGTTTTGACTGAAGGAGGACAAAAATACTTCGAACTTACCATCTGTACTGGAACTGTTAGAGCTGAGTGGCTGGCAAGTGCAGAGTACAAACACAAAGATGTAACATCCAAGAGCGTTTAGATCCATGCCTGTTGTTAGTCTGACTGCGAGAATAACTGCGCAGATCTTAGAGAAGCGAATGAAGCTTATCTTGGGATATCAGTTATCGGAGTACTACTCGGAATGATATCATATTTTCAGCACAAAAATACAACGAGACGGTAATGAAGAGTGACCTTTCTGAACGAGGGTCAAGTTGGCTGGACACGAATGGCGGGAATGCTATCTTACTCTAAGTAGACCTCTTCCACGTGACGTCAAAGCTGCTTAATTTGGAGGACAAAACAAAAGAATTTCAATCTCCGAAGAACTGGAACCTATTCCAGGTCATTCCAGGTTGTTTTGTCCTCCAAATTGAGCTGCATTCCAACGTGCTGCAAGGGGTCCATCAGTTCATCTAGATTTTTCACACTTGTGCTACTTGAAGCTCCTTATTTTTCGCACACTTAAGCACTAGTGTTCAAGAGAGATGTTATGGCTGATGGCGACACGAGTGAAAAACGCACTACGCGCTAGGAAGTTCGTCGTGTTTACAAAGAAAACCATTGGAGATTTACCGGCGTTTAGTAAATCTCTAAAGTTAAGGCCGTTCGTGGAAAGTTAGTGCTTATTTTTTCCTGACACATTACTTTAGTTGTTTTCTTTTCCTGGTCAAATAATATGAGAGAAATTCGCGTAATACAAGACATCTAAATCTCCAATGGTTTTCTTCGTAAACTCGACTCGTCTTTGGGATTTTCTGCCGAACCGAGCATGCGCAGGGCGTTTTTCACCCGTGTCGTTGTATATATTATATATTATGTAAATATTATTATTATCGTTGTGTGAATAATTTCCCAGCTGCATGAGGAAACAAACAAATATTTCAAATTTTCCAGCAACGTATGCGCTTAGCACATGGCGAAACTTTTAGCTGAAAAGTTTGTTCAATCGCGCGCGACATTTTTGGCGGGAATGTCTATCTTAACTAAAACTTGTGAAAAGAAGCAGGTTTTTCGTTACAAATTTCTTGTTTCGTGGGTTTAGTAAAATCTATCAGCGCTGTCGGATTTTTTTACAGATCTAATTGAAGTAACCTTCCGTTTGACTTAATTAAACATCTTTCTGTGATTGACCTTTTTACAGGGTACTGACGATTGATATTGAAAAAAGTAATTGACCGACTAATTGACCCGTATAACAAAGGAAAAAATAGGATTATCTGCTTAAGACTGTAGAACAGATGTTGGGAATATGTATCATTTCACGCTAAGGACACTTACAGTTGAAACATAAATGGCATCTAGTTTAACCGTGAATAAGGCCAAGATGACACGCGTGAAAAACGTCTGCGCATGCTCTAAGTCCGCATGCAAATTAGTCAAAAGCGTCTTCGTGCTATCGTAGAAATATGCAAATTTGACTTTCACACTTGCCTGAAGAATAGTCTTTACAAAATGCCAAAACTTAAAGTCAGTTCTTGAAACTTAAGGCTAATTCTTTCATATTGTCTTTATTAATACATTATCTTGGTCCCACAAAAGTATACCCACGAAATGTTTTGTATACTCGGAGAAAACAAGCATTTATTTTCTCACTAAAACTCTTGTAAATTCTTGGAAAGCGTGCTGAAAGGCACGCATGCGCAAACGTTTTTCTCTAGTGTCGGCCAAGATGTGTTTACTTGCACGGTACCTTTCAAGATGGCGCAGGGCACCGTGAAGGGGACTAGCTCCATCAGCCAAAAGAGAATATTCGAGTAGAGGTACCAGCTGAGCGGTGGATTTTGTTTCAGCCAATCACAGCACGTTTGGCTGTTTTGCCGCCGGCCCTCGTATAACCCAAATTTCGCGCGGTCGGACGGCTGGTTTTGTTTTGAAAGACTTAATAAAAACTTTTACCATCATTAGCTGGGCAAAAAGACTTTTTTAACAGGTTTTACCATAGAATTATCTTATTGAATATTTTTTAAAAGCATTGATTAGTAGTTACGTCAGGGCCGGCAATTTTGTCCACTCCTGCTTTGCGCGCCGGGTTCACCGCTCGGATGATAATGCTTCCCATTTCAGACCAAGTGTCATTCTCTTGAGAATAAGATTCTTTGTTTGAGTTGTATCCATATCCATGTGGCTTCTCATGTGCAACTGTTAAACAAAGAAATTATACTCTGTGGAATGACCGGAGGGGGGGGGGGGGGGCACTCCTTATTGGAAAACATCATACGCTAAGATCAAAGAGTCTACATTTTGATATTTAGAAATACTTAATGATTGAAAGCAATACCTTTCGAAGTCATAAAACTTTAAAAACTACAGCAAAATGTAAGACGAATGTATGCTCAGTTGGCAAGAAAGTTGTAAAATTTAATTTGCAGAATTGAAAAAATAATTATCAAATTTTTTCAAATTTTCATTAATTATTAAGCCCATTATTTTCTTCCAATTTTTGCCGTTTGTTTGCTAGTTGGTTGAAGTTTGATTTATGGTTATGAATAATTATCAACGTCAACGAGTATGAGCTACTAGTATAATTTTAGACCGGAATATAGTTTCGCGCGCTGTGATTGGTCGAGCGACCAGTGATTGTGAGACGTTATAACCCGGTACGTACCCAACGATGAATTTTCGCGCGCTGTCATTGGTTCAAATGGGTCACGTGCAGGACGTGTATCAGGCGATATCCCCCGTCCGAAGTGATATTCGTCCAGCAGAAGGCAGAGCAGAAGGTAAAAAACATTAAAAAAGAAAAGAAAAAACATGGAAAACAGAGAAACTCGGTTTTTACAAACAAGTGAGAGTAAAATACAAAGACTGGTTGAGAAAACTACGCCTGCAAACACGAAAAAATCAACAAAGTATGCTGTAAATGTCTTCAATGGTAAGCATCCATGTTTCGTGAATGAAGTTTTTGGTTTGCTTTCGAAATTGTTTTCAAAAACTATTGAAAACCAACAAACAATACGACAACTAATGTCAAACAATAGAATATTCAATGTCAAACATTTACCAAAATAAGTGTTTTATATCCAGCTTGGAGACGAGAGAGAATTGTTTTTTGAAAACTCTGGAGATGATGAGTCAATGCAGTTTGCTGAATCCATTCCAGTGAAGTCGTTGGGTTATAAAATAAATAAACCCCTTCTGGCTCACTGGAATATCGGCTGATAATGTACTGGGATGAGAAATGGTCCTCAAAATATTTAAGCTTCGCTTCTCGGCCAAATGTTCTTTTTTCGGACCATTTCTGATCCTCGGATATTATCAGCCGATATTCCAGTGAGCCAGAAGGGGTTTATTTATTTTAGTACTATATTCTTTTAGTCCTGTGGATTCCACTGTTAATGCCCATTCCCATATATCAGATTTATTTATTTGCACAAAGGGGTGGGGGGAGGTGACTAGTCACCCCTTTATCATCCCTGGACCCCCTTGTCTCATGGGCCATGTGAACAGACAACTACTCAAATACATTTGGTGAAACAGCTCTGTTTATTGGCATAACACAGGACTATTCCTTCTATATACATTAGACCACAGTACATGGTCTCAACCAATAGGACTTTCTTTAAGGTTACCGTGGTTTGTTACGGCAAAGGAAGGGGAGAGGATGGAAATCATTTTTTCTTTATGCCAATGTAACATTCATTGATAAAACAGTAGTTAGAAAACCATACAGAATTATTATAGAAACATATACTACTCTTCACAGGTCCCTGTGCCATCTTGTAAGGCAGCCATGCCTTTGCATTGAAGTGAGACAAACAGCGAGTTTGCAATGATAGAGACCTTTTTTAACATCTTGGACAGTTATTCTAATCTCTATCATTGCAAGGTCACCTCATGTCTCACTTCAATGCAAAGCTACCTTATACGATGCGGCATGGAACTGTGAAAGATCTTTCTCTCTGACACCTAAGGAATTGCTTTGTTGCTAAAGGTAGCACCTCAGTACATTAGGCTGGAATAGACCCTTTTCAGCTAACAGTCACTTGATAATATATCACTTGAATAGTGAATGGATTGAGCTAATGGTCCCTTGGGGAAGGCATCACTGGAAGGCAAACTGTAAAACGCTTAATATCTTAAAATTAAAAGCATGTTACAAGGGTATAACAGCGTTTTAGAAAAAGCCTTCACCCAAGACATTTGAAATCTAGTGAAAATTTTTTTGAATAAATGAAATAGGATTTTTATGCCATCCAGTTAGTCACATGATTATTAGCTGCAAAGGGCATATTACTATGTGTCTGAGAAGTGTTCAAGTGAGAGGGGCTTTAGAACCAATCAATGATTTATACACAAATCTCTGGATGAAATAACCATCATTTACCAGCTGAGTTGAACTTCAGAATAATTTCAAGGTCAAGCTATCAGAATTGAGGATTCAACATCACATTTTGATTAGCATTTCCCATTATTCTACCAAGAGAATTTATGAAATACAAGTTCTTCCTTATTTAAATTAATGGTAAACGCTAGTCGAACTCATGGAGGAATTACATTTCATTCAACAAGAAAAGTCTACATTGTATACTCGGAAAATGCTTGATAAATGTCAACCAAAAATAGTGACCCATAATTCCTTTTGGGGAAGGCGATCAACTCAGCTGGTGAACATGTTTGTAATTTCTTAACCAAGATGAATCCAGATTTCTGTATTTTCATCTATTAGTTCTTGCAGTCAAAAATTATACATGAAAAAAGGAATTGATCAACAAAATAACAAATTTTCACACTCTCAAGCTAAAATTCAAGAAAAATAATCCAAAATAAATGGAAACCAAACAATAAATTGGTGAATTAAATATTTTTTTAAGTGAAATTTGAATTCAATGTCGACTCTCTTTCTCGCAGGGTTACGATAATTAAAATTAAGATCTTCAAAAAACTTTTTTTTGATTGTTATTTACACAATAATTCAGTTATAATTTTTTTATTAATTTTAAATTTTTGTTTTTGGCTAACGAAAGCAAAAAAATATTTGAGGAATTTGGTTAGTTCGACTACTTGTTTTGTAATGCTACATCAGCAAAAAGACCAAAAGAACTCTTTCATGGCCAAGGCATTTGAAGAAACTAAATTTGAAAAGCTACATCTGACATTTAGGTAAGAAAAAAGGCATTTAGTGAAAAGAACACAGGCATCCAACATCATTTGCAAATATGAGTTGAAAATATTTGAAAAATATTTTTTTTGTACATCCATTTTCATCTACTTTTCAAACTGATTGTCTCAACGTCAAGTTCAACTTTCACATATATTAAAATAAATGAAACAGCTTTTTCCATGCCCCGTTTAGTAATATAGCACGCAGAAAGTGACACAGGCATGAAAAATGCACAAGCCACTTCCTAAGCGCGTTATCACTGAACAGAGCACTTTATTATAAAGAAAGAAAAAATCCATTGCACTTTTCAATGCTAGCTGTTTTCTAGCGCTTCTTAGCAAAATTTACAGCGTGTACATGGATGGCATCAGCAACCATGCTCTATTCACTAATAAAGCACAGTTCTCGACCAATCAGCACATGTGTACTATCCAAACTATATAATAATTTCAAGCATTTTTCTTATTTTATCTGGAAATTAGTTGTGATAATAGAGGTCAATATTATTATGATTAAAAACAAATACATGCAAAAGATGTTGGATACCAGTGCATAGTTAAGATGTTTAAGTAAAGATTTAAAATTTAAGACTAGCCTTGCTAAGACTCTCTCTTGTTTTATTCTAGAAATCTTTTATTTCAATCTGTGCATGGCAGCATAAACTTGAAGACAAAATAACTTCTAGGTGGTGGATCTTGGATGTGACGCCAGCACATGCTTGGAACATAGGAGTTTGGACTTGTGAATCGTTTCTTCACGCGCTAAGGCCATATAGGGTTTTAATTCACACTTGTTACATATTTACACCCTGACGACAGAGGGATAAGAACTAACTTATGCCTAACATAAGTTGACATGTACAATACTTGTGAACTCTTGTTGCAGCATATGGGTGGTCTGGGGCCCTGTCGTTATATTTCCATCTGGAACTGAGGTTCATCTCCTGGTGATTTTAAGAAGGAAAAGTTTGTGTCAATACATACAATGATAGCAACCAGGAAGATATATATTACAGCAGTAACAGTAGCAATAACAGTAGCAATAACAGAAACAAAAAAAGCAGGAACAGCAACAACAACAGCAGCACAAGCAGCAACAATAGCAGCAACAACATCAGCAGCAGCAACAACAGCAGCAGCAGCAACAACAGCAACACCAAAAAGAACAGCAGCAGCAACAGTAGGAGCAGCAACAGTAGGAGCAACAACAGCAGCAGCAACAACAACACCACCAACAACAACAACAACAACAATAGGAAAATAAGAGATACCCTTCACCAACCTGCATCAGCCTTTTGCTCCGGTACTGATACTGGTTTCTCATTTTCTTCCACTTTTGCATTCTCTTCGCATGTCACTCCTGGGATGAACGGGAGGTTGACTGGTGGGGTCTTTGACAGTGGCGAATTTCTCAACTCCATCAGGAATTTTCGCTCATAAATAATTCTTGTACCTAAGATACAACAAACCATAACCTCATTAAGTGCCTGGCTTCAAGTTAGAGAATAAGATTCTGTTTGAGTTGTATCCATATTCATGTGTCTTCTTGTGTACAACCATTAAACAAAGAAACGATACTCTAGGGAATGACGTGGTCTGAAATGGGAAAACATTATGCCCAATGTCAAATGATCTAAGATTTTGAATTAGATTGTTATATACATGCAGCCTGCGCTACTCAATGTTTTGGCTCATTCAATAATTTATTATTTTATTATATAATATATTTTGTGAACTAAAAACTAAGACTTAATTCTACTTCTGTGATGAAAGTAAACTATATCTAAATCACTGCTGTGACCTTGAGTGAACTTGACATGATAAACATTATCTGCAGAAAAACCTACAGATAATACTGTATGATTATAATGTCAACCAAGTGATTTGGAATCTAGGGGTACGATACATTGTTTTTCACAGAGAAAATGTCCAAGTATTTTCTATCATTTCTTGTCAAAACAAAAATTATATTTTCAACCAACAAAAAAAGAAAAGCAAAAAAAATTGGAAGTTCATAAGCTATCAGAGATAGTTAGGCTATTGTTCTCGGCCAAACAAAGGTGACAATTGAATAAAATATATAAAAATATCAGTACCACAAATTAAGAAACAGCATTAAATTGTATATTACAATAACAAAAATCAAAGTTTCCAATATCTTATTTCTAGAAAACCTGAATAAAATTGTAAATAATTGACTAAAATCACACAAAAAATTGTCAATAACCATTGCCGTAACCACCAGTACAGTTGGTCCTGTTTTAACCGGACCATTTTTTACCATCAGAACCATTTCTCCCCCTTGTAAAAAATATTTAGTACACATTTTGATAAGACAAAACCGGACAACTTTTTTAAAACTGGGCCACTCCAAATGGTGGCTATTTCAGCCCTGTTATCTTTTTTTAATATCAAGTAATTATGTTTTGGATCAATATTATTGTTTCACAAATAACTATTATAATAATAAGAAAATATTATGATCAACATTTGTTAATATTTACCCTTGAAAAAAATTAAAGAATGTTCTAGAATGTTAAGAAACTGAATAATTAATATAGGCTGTAGTGAGAGACCTGAAATAATATTTCTTGAGCTCAGCAGAAAATGAAATATGAACAAACATGTTGAAACCTGTATTTATGGTGAAATTGGGAAAAATGTTGGCAAAAATACTGAAAATACAGAGCTTCAGTAAATTTTTTTTCCTTAATAGACTTAAAGCTTGCAAACTGATAGGTTTCACTCACCATGCGGTTTTGAAAGATATGTTTGTACAGAGAAAGACAAATATATATTGTTACAAGAAAGGCTTCAAGAACTTTATTACTGCAATTCTCGACATTCCGTGAACCTAAACATTTCAATGGCTTGCTGTGAAATTTGTTTTTTTGATGCCATCAATCAAAATTTATCAGTTCATACCTTTTATATTTTTGATCGCCAGCAGTGAAAAGACAAATTCCAACAAGCAACTCGCAAATATCAAATTTGCAAAATATTGAAAATCGCAGTAAGATATCATGAATCTTACATTAATTGCTAAATAGTTTATAAAGAATAATTATGAAATAATGAAAATGTTAGAAAAAAATGCTATAAAATTATATTCATTTTGTTACCAAAAAAGTAACTACAGAATTCTTAGTCCATATACTATTAAAGTAGCAAATTAGGCTATCCAGAACAAACAAAAATCGCTAGTATTTGAATAGTTGACTACCACCAAGTTCATGCCCTGAGATAAGAAAGATTATCATAGAAAATGTGTTCATACAGCTGCTCATGAGCTCAGCAGCAGTTAGGAGATAATTTATTTGTTCTATGATGAGCAGTGACTCATTTCTGGGAATACAATATATGAACATTATTTTGGAATACTGTATGTGTAAAACTCTCATGATAGTAATCCTCTTATTACTGGTACTTTTCTGTGGTAATTTTTTGTGGTTAACTCAGATATTTCTGATAAACTTGATAATGGTATATATGCATATTAAGATAGAGTAAGAAATATATATATATGATCGTGCCATACTTAAATGGACTTAGAAAAAATTCCGAGTCCCAGATATTTCTGTTAATATTATTTCAGGGGATTTTGGATGCCATATCTTCATTGATTAAAAAGATAAAGACTTTGTTCATATGGACTCTTTCACATGACATCAAAGCAGCTCAATTTGGAGGATAAAACAAAAGAATTTCAATCTCCTGAGAATTGGAACCTATTGTTTTGTCCTCCAAATTGAGCTGGGTTCCAACTTGCTGCAAGGGGTCTATAAATGCATCTAGATTTTGGATCAGATATAGACATAGAATAATATGCAGACTACAGTTTTATGTAGTGGTACTTAATAATGGTAAGTTGCGCAATTAATGTTTGATATTCTAGTACAAATTTCTTATGATTATCCCTAGGATTCTACAAAATTTGAACAAAATATAAATTGAAAACCAGTCTAACACATTGGAAATAATTTTGTGTAGTCTTATGAAGATTCTTGAAAATCAAAAAAAAAAAATTAGGTATAAAAAATAGTTCCATGAATGTGAAGTTAAAATATTACCCCTGTAAATGCAGCTTCTAGATTCTTCTAGATTTTCATTTAGATTTTACTGCGATTACACAAACATATAAGTTCTAAAAGTGCTACATTTAAAATCCTTCCTATTGGATTGAAATCACATCAGCTATAATAAAAAGGACCCATTTTCATAATTTTCTCCTATTTTGGAATTAAAAAAAAACCGAAAAAATAATGCTTACAGAAAATTGAGGATGACTCAGCTTTTTGCATGCATCTCTCTTTACTGGGGTCTTGGGTTTGATTCCTGGACTCAGCATCAAGTATGAGTATTTGTTAGGTCTCTCTCTTGATTTGAGGGGTTTTCACCAGTTTTTTCTCCTTCTGCAAAACTTAACATGTTAAATTCCAATTCAATCTGTGAGTTAGCCATGCCCTGACTTAGATCAGCTCAGAGGTTGTTTCAGGGTTCGATCTGTGAGTTAGCCATGCCCTGACTTAGATCAGCTCAGAGGTTGTTTCAGGGTTCAATCTGTGAGTTAGCCATGCCCTGACTTAGATCAGCTCAGAGGTTGTTTCAGGGTTCGATCTGTGAGTTAGCCATGCCCTGATTTAGATCAGCCCAAAGGTTGTTTCAGGGTATCGATGTGTGAGTTAGCTATGCCCTGACTTAGATCAGCCCAGAGGTTGTTTTAAGGTCAATGAGGCTATTTTAGATACATTTATTAGCTCTATTTTAAAGATCTCTATACTTAAGTAAAAATCTCTATGGCATAGAGAAGAAATATGTAGACTTTTTCTATTTATGGATTTGATTATTTTGATCATTACTATGCATTTGTGTATCACAAAATCTTTAAATAAATATCACCAAACAAAGATCTTAAGCTTTAAAAACCATCCATTATTTGTAAACAATAGAATAATTTAGTTAATTAGTGCAAATTTATGAAAATATAAGCTGGAGGGACAGTATAATAAGATAGGGCAGGATCTGATTGGCTGAATGCTTCAAGTTGGGGATCAAGTTACACAATGAACCCTCGCCCCCCAAACACGTGCTCGGCTTGTTTACATCAAAACCAAAACACTGTCCAACTTGTCTCACAAATTAGCAATTTTCGACTCCAAAACGTCAAATTAACGAATAAATCTCTATGAATTCGATTAAAATAACCCTAATTCGTGTCTTGGATGCAAAAAGAGGTGAAATTTTAGGATTTAAATGTGTGAAACAACGGAAATAAGTTAGGCCTCAAGCAAAACAATGACGTACATATACTTGTACAATTGTGTACAGATCTGCTGCATCCAATATATCCCAACACAGCGTGCTCAAAATATTCCAAAATCATTTGTTTTTGGCTTTTAATTTGGATATTAAGCTGTAGGTTTAGAAATAATTGAAAAATTTCAATTTATTTTGGAGAGAATCCCTGCATAGGGGAGTCCCGGGGAAGTGCGTAATGCTATGACGCACTTGTTCTAAAGGATTTTTACTCGCTTTTTCTCTCCCTTAAAATCCACCAAAATTTAATTCCCAACCTCGAAAGGTCCACTTTTATAAAAATAAAGAGCCTAGGTTTTTAGAAGGAGAGTTTGAAAAGCGAAATTCGTCCAAAACTGATGTTTTTGTGCTTCAAATTTTAAAGGCTCCGGTTTTCGCTTTTTTGGGTTGCAAAAATGAAGGTTAAATGAAGTCTTGAGGGACGAAATATGTTTGATTTTTCGTTCAGGGGTTTTTAAATTAAGCTGTGCTTAACGAAGAAAGAGTTAAGGCCTTTGCAATGCGTTGAAAAAAGGGAAAAAGAAGCCTAAATACCTCCAGGAGTCGTGGAATAGATGGTTCCTCCAGGAGTTGTGCTATAATCCATGGGCATTTGTGAAGGATCGTGAACAGGAATCCGTCTGGAAGGAATAGCCCTTGATAAAGGAGTCGTTGGTGCTGTATCTATACCATTCATGATGTATGGATTGGTTTTGGAGCAGAGATATCGGGGTTTTAATCGAGCCTGTGATGGTATAAAGACTACAGCCTTGTGATGCTCGCCTTCCAGCAATCCAACCACGAGTCACTACTGCGCATGTCCTTTACCCCCTCTTGCGTCATCCAACACCACGTGACTTCCGTCTTAAAATAACCCTGACCTTCTATTGTCAGTATAAATCTCTTCTTCGGCATCAAATTTCACAAATCTGCTCGTCTTAAATCCTTATATTTCTACTCTGTTGAAGAAATACCGTCTCTAGGATTAGAATTTTTGTTTTCATGCTGATCGTGACGATGGGATTTAAGCGCTATGGTGGAATTTTTGAAGGCGCGTGTCACACTTAGATGGGTGATCAAATCTGATTGGTCGTGACTGCACGTATGACTTTTGCAGTGCGACGACTTTGAGGGGAGGGGAGGGGAGTGGAAGTCCTAATACGAATCTATTTTATTTTCATTTTCCATTGCGTGTTAGGTGACCTTTGTAATGATCCTTTTGCTGCCATTTCCTCGTTGATGATTCTAAGATATAAGCGACTTTTTTGAAAATTCTTATCGGATATTTCGATTCTAGCGAGGCGAAACGGAAAAAAGACAATAGGCTTTCGTGTTCTCATCTTTTTATGCACTAGGCGTCATGCAAGCTGTATTAATAATATTATTCTTGAATAAAGCTCCCCAGACGCGTAAACAAATATGATGCAATATTGATGCATCAGTAATTCTTCGGGGAAGGATGGTAGCAGGGGGTCTTGATTCGTCAATCAAAAGTATCGCGCTAAAAATACAACTAAAAATTGCTATTTTTAAGCATTTTGAATGTCTGTAACTAGATGTTATGTCATTGGAAAAGACACAATTAGTCGCCCAACTTAACGGTGAACGATACGTATATTATATATATACATACAAATATGTGTATGTTATGAAGTATATATCAATTCAGTGTTATGGAATATTCGATGTAGAAAGTGAGCACGCTTCAGTGATGAACTTTTTGACCCTAAAAACGTCACAAAGAAAATGCTTACAGCAACCTAGATAAGGAAAAATGCAACAGAATAGGGAATAAAAAAATAATACATGAGTGAATCAACAATTATATTAAAGCTTTTTTTCAGTTTTGACTCTTTGACTGATTTGATAAAAGCAGGGGAGAGTTAGTAATATATTCTCCCCTGATAAAAGTGAATCATCTTTAAAGTATTTTCTTCTGGTTCCATCGTAATATTACTAGTAAGGGGATTTTTTATAACTTTCAGTTTTTAATTCACTGCCCGAAAAATAATTCAGGAAGACGTAGTCATAAACGCAAAATATCAGGTGATAATGACTTGTTCGTGAAACGTTCGTGACGAACGTGTTCGTGATCGTGATTTTGCTCATGGCCAAGCGTGACGTGACAGTCTGGAATTTGTACTTTGCCCTTTTGATCTCATATCGTTTCCAAGCGTTTTGTATTCATTGTTTTGATATATGAATGAGTCGCGAAATGCTTCTAATTATGCACGAATTAATGATCCAAAGGTCAGTCAGCCTGGTATTGCATCATCTAATGATTTACTTAACTGATGACTGGGAATTCCCCCATTCGATAAAACAAATATTCCGTGATATACGATAAGAAAATACTTAAATTTTCTGTGGTTTTGCATTCATTTTAATTAGTTTCTTTCTGTCGTGCGCTACATTGTTTTCTCGTAAGTTTTTTCTATTATTTTAAGATGTTTTATTTGCATAGCTGTTAATAAATGTCTGTCTTTGAAGAAAGAAAATGCGTGATCAATCGCATATAAAGTAGGTACCATGGATGAGGTTCTTTTATGAGTTGCCTCATGTCTTTTATTTTAAAGGGAATCGAGATGACTAGTAAATAAAAAAGCTGTGAGAAAGAAGAAGATGAGAGAAAAAAGGGAAGAAAGAAAGAAAAAAGGGAAACTGAGAAAGAAAAAAAGATCGAGGAGGCGGCGGCGACGAAAAAAGAGAAGAACAAAAAAAAAATAAGCAAAGAGGAAGAACAAGAAGAAACTCCGAACGGAAGACAAGGAGAGATCTGTGTGTGTGTGTGTGGTGTGATGCTCAGGGTGAGAGGGAGGGGAGGGGAGGGGAGGAAGCAGCAAATAAACTCGACACTATCATGTAGGAATAGTATAAATAATATCGCTTTAATTTCATACATAGCACAATATTACGAACATATACTCAACGATAAATATTATTTAATCTATGAGACGCTCGTGCTGTTTACATCTGAAAACGAGACTGCGCGCCAAATTCCATCACAACTTTGAGAAAGACTCTTGGATGGGAGTCGAAAGCTTTGCTCGCTTTTCTTTAATTTTAATCTTTAAATATAAAGGGTACATATAACTATGCAAAGTATATCAAGGTCTGAAGATTACTACTGCTATATTACTATATATACAACTGATAAATCAAGTAAGGCAAATTTTAGACAAACTTTTAGTTTTCGGGGGGAGGGGAGGGTACGGACTATTATGCCATCAGTGGCCTCTAGCTTTGATAATCCGAGGGTACGGACTATTATGCCATCAGTGGCCTCTAGCTTTGATAATCCCCTAGTTTTCGGCGTCTCTCGTCTTTTGGTGAAAAATTAAGGAGATATAACTGCTGATATAACAATAGACTCCTTTCACGTGAAGTCAAAGCAGCTCGATTGGAGGATAAAACAAACGAATTTCAATCTCCTGAGAATTGGAAACCTATTGTTTTGTCCTCCAAATTGAGCTGCATTCCGACGTGCTGTAAGGGGTCTATAGGCAATATGCATCAAAGCTCACAAAGCACTCTGGGAAACTGAGTCCTGCAAAAATGGAACAGGGAAACCAAAGAAAATACCAGAAAAAAATGACTTTGTTATTTTCGTCTGTTAAAATACTTACATTTCCATAGAAAATGTCGAAAGAAAATTTGTCAGAGGAATTTTTCGAGAAGCCAAAAAAAATGCAAGGACTCAGTTTCCCATCATGCTTTGTGCTAGAAATTTGAGCTCGTGCACATTGGCTATTTGAATTCCGATCGCCATTTCAGTTAGCCACATTCTCCACCCCTCTACTCTAAAAATTATGTTCCTGTTTATAATAAGTACATCCTTTTCTCTGCCACTTTTGGTAATAATTTCCAAAAAAATTGAAAAATTAAATTCTGAGTTGTAGGTGATGCACCGAGTAAAGCATAAAAATAATTTCAGGGGTTAAAAATGTTCGTCCCATCCTGAGAGGTCGTCTGGTGGTATATCCATGTCTTTGGAGTATAAATCAAAATTGGAGCAGTCTATGTTACTCTCAACCTGGAGGAGATCAAGAAAAAAGTTAATGTTAAGTTAATAATGATATGAAGTGCACCATTTTCTGTCCACAGAAGTCCCATACTAGGTATTGAGACGAATTAATGGTTCTGACTCCCCTTAGTTACCGTTGCTATGTCCCACAAGCTCAAGATTCCGACTCCCCTTAGTTACCGTTGCTATGTCCCACAAGCTCAAGATTCCGACTCCCCTTAGTTACCGTTGCTATGTCCCACAAGCTCAAGGTTCCGACTCCCCTTAGTTACCGTTACTATGTCCTACAAGCTCAAGGTTCCGACTCCCCTTAGTTACCGTAACTATATCCCACAAGCTCAAAGTTCCGACATCCCTTAGTTACCGTTGCTATGTCCTACAAGCTCAAGGCTCCGACATCCCTTAGCTACCGTTGCTATGTCCTACAAGCTTAAGGTTCCGACATCCCTTAGCTACCGTTGCTATGTCCTACAAGCTCAACAAATTAGCTAGAATATCTCAAAATTTAAAACTCAATTTTCATTCGGCTTTAAGAATTAAAGAAAACTAAACAAATAATAATATCTGAAATTTTACCGAGGCAAATAAACTAAGGAAAGCTAAAGCATGGCCATGTCGTGGAAAAAAACTCTAGTATTTTAATCATTCTTTTTCATCGATGAGCTAGTATATAAAAGGCATAATGAATAATCAATGATTTAATAATATATTAATAATATCTACCTTAGGTTTGATGGGAGGTTCCAAGGTCCTGTCGAGAAGTGCTTTCCAATGAAATCCTTGAAACCATCTGAAAGAGAATTAGAACATTTAAGTAACAACGTTTTGATTTCGGGTCAGTATCTTATATAACAACCGGTTGGCTCAGTTATCGGAGGGACGTAAAAGAACCACTGTGGACGTAAAGAAACCCTGGCAGTGACCATCCTCAGTGTCTAAACCTCTCATGATTGTAAATTAATTGCATAAAATTAAATTAAATTGGCTCATTTTTCAGTCTTGGTGTTGCAAGGAACGTGATGTTTGAACCCAATAAAACACTGAATAGCCAAGAACAAAGAACTTAGAACGAAACAATACCCTACAATACAAGAACCTTAACCTTGTATACAATACTTCCTGTAACACCTAGAAAACCTAGAAAGAGCCACAACTCCTTACATATGCATAGCGGAAGAGCCCTTATAGGGAGCTGTAATAAAGTATGTATGTATGTATGCATAGAAATGGATATAAATCATAAATCATTAGGGTATAGCTTGGAAAAAATCCTCATCTCAACAAACACACATAAAACTAAATGTCCCAAAATTAAATAGCCCATGGATTTGTTTTAGGATATTTTCACAACAAAAACGGTTGATAAAGGTTTTGCATGTTGCATGTTGCATACCAAGCCCGAAATGCAGTATGGGAGATGTGGATTCAAGCAGCAAAAGGTCACAACAATATGGAATTTTCCCAAACTTTGTCTGCAGGTTTTTCCAGCATATCGTCTTCTTTGATGACATTATTAACATATGAATATAATACATTTCAAGCTTGGTAAGCAACATGCAACAAAACGTTCACCAACCTTTTCTGTACATAAATATCGTACTATAAATCATACTTGTGTTTTTTGATATCATTCAGCCCATCCTTTTGATACCCGAGTCGTTCAACTGGATTATCTCGACACAGTTTTTTGATCAAGTTTTGGGGATTTCGTCCTATCCTGCGCGGGAATTCAATCATGTCCAGACCCCTTAATATGATGTTATAAGTCTTCATTGGGTCTGAGCCAGAAAACGGTGGACTGTAGAGAAAAGCATAGAATATCATACAGCATATTATACACTAAAGATATTTGTTCCTTCAGCATTTTTTCCTTCAACATTTTCAATAGAAATAAAACGATTTCAGCAGACGAAAATAACAGAGTAATTTTTTTCTGATAGTTCCTTTGATTTCCCTGTTACATTTTTAAAGAACTCACTTTCCCAGAGTTCTTTATGAGCTTTGATGCACATTGCCTTTTGGGTGGAAATGTACATAGCAACACGTCAGGGGCGTAGTTTCCTTTACGCAAATACGCGCGCACTTGCGTACTTGGAAAATTCACAAATTTTTCAGATTTGCTTATATATGGAAAGCAAAAACTTTACTTTTGGGGTAGGAGTGTTTGAGGCCATGCTGACTCGTGCGTACTTGCCAGAATGTCCTAGCTACACTCCTGCACGTTAGCCGATTAGCTCTATGTAAAGGGATCTATATTCCATACAGCTAGATTGTACAATTATTAGCCAATTCGAGGTTGCAATTGAGAGAGAAAACTGGACAAAGTTTTTTCCTCAACTTCTGTACAAAGTACAAACTCATACCTTCCTGTGAGAAGTTCAAAAATAAGAATACCAAGAGACCAATAGTCAGCTGACAGATCATGACCCTAAACGAAAAGAATACAATGTCGATGTATACAAAAAGGGAGGTGTAGCGGTAGTGCACTCGCCTCTCACCTCTGGGCTCTCATGTTTACTTCCTGGGCTTGCCATCACTTGTGAGTAGAGGTTGTTAGATTTCTCTCTTGATTCGAGGGTTTGTATCCGGGTTCTCCGGATTTCCACCCTCAGCTAAATGCAAAAAGTTAAATTCCAATTCGATCTGTGAGTTAGCTGTGCCCTGACTTTGATCCGTCCAGAAGTTGTTTCAGGGTTAGATCTGTGATTTTAGCCATGCCCTGGCTTTGATCAGCCCAGAAGTTGTTTCAGGGTTAGATCTGTGATTTTAGCCATGCCCTGACTTTGATCCGTCCAGAAGTTGTTTCAGGGTTAGATCTGTGATTTTAGCCATGCCCTGGCTTTGATCAGCCCATAGGTTGTCTCAAGGTTCAATCTAAGCTAACCGTGCCCGGACTTTGATCCGCCCAGAAGTTGTTTCTTAGATCAGTGTTGTGACTTAGATCAGTGTTCAAGAACATTGATGTTTTATCCTTGATACTTTACAGTACCGTAAGCTAGTATATTATTGTTGCTTATAGACAAATGATGATATGGGTTTCGTTAACCAACCTTATTGAGAATAATCTCTGGTGCCACATACTCAGGTGTGCCACAAAACGTCCAAGTTTTACGACCAAAACCAATCTTCTTAGCGAAACCAAAATCTACCTAATGTGAACAAAACAAAACCTCTTTTCTCACATCAAATAGAAATCTTTTGACAATGAAAGAGTCAATAAAGAACACCAACCTTTTTCAAATTCGTACAATACCGCTGTGTTCATTGACTACAGATTCATTCACGCAGGGTTAGCCTCAGTTCAATGTCAAAATATTCTCAAATACCAACGGTAAAGTAAAGAATGCACAACTTCGACAATACAAACACTTTGAAATTCCACGGACCTTCACTGGAACATGTGGATATTCTACACACAAAATCGAAGCTAAGACTGCGTAGATGAATCTGTAGTCAAGGAATTCAGCGGTATTTTATGCCGAACTCGAAAAGGGTATATTTATATGTATGGATACAAATACATAAGGAAAGAACAATTCAAATTTTATATTCTTACCAATTTCACAAAACCTTGGCTATCCAAAAGCAGATTTTCCGGCTGAAAAAGAAAGGAAAGAAATAATGAAAGATGAAATGATTTATAAATTTGGCCTACAAAACATAAAAAATGTACGAACGTTAACAAGCTATGGAAGCAGAGTATGATATACCTTGAGATCTCTGTAAACAACTCCTTTGCAGTGAAGATAGTCAAATGCTTCAACAACACAAGCGATGCAGAACCGTGCAGTCACATCATCAAAACTTCCCCTAATAGATAAATTATAAGTCAACACCCTTTTGAATTATTTTTTTACTATATTATACATTTAACTTTGAGATGTTCTTTTTGAGTTTCGATTTAAAGAGTTTGGTGTTGCTTGATTCTCTGGTTTTGTTGTCGAGCGCGTTCCACAGTTTGGCACCTTGGTACCTTATCGCCTTTTTTCCATAGTTCCGCGAGGATCATTCAAAGGCCCAGAATATAATGTATAATCATATTGTTTTCATATATATAATGTAAAAAAATAAATAAATAAATAAAAACACGACCACATCAGCCATGCTGTAAAAACCCATCGTGTATAAATAAATATTATTATTATTATTATTATTATTATTATCATTATTATTATTATTATTATTATTATTATTATTATTATCGTATCTAGCAGTGTTTTTGAGTGCGCTACGTACGCATTCAAAATGGCATTACAACTCGCTTTATTATGTACTTATTTACGTACCAGTCTCTTAATATTGTCCATAACTCTCCGCCAAGACAAGCCTCGAGTAGCATGTATACGTACTTTCTGTCTTTAAACGTTCTGTAAAGTCTAAGATATCAGAAACAAAAGGGACAGAAATGAGAAGGTGCGGAGGGAAAGGTAGGACCAGAAGCATAGCAATTTATATGTGGCTTGTGCATTATTTGCTTACTTGCATATAAAAGGTGAATTAGATTCCATCAAGATCCTCTTCTCAGAGTACACGTGCTCTTGCTGTTTGGTTTCCAAAATGTGTTTTTTCTTCAAACATTTTAACGCATAAGTGCTCTTGTCTTTTACATTTTGAACCTAAGTGTAAAATCATAAGGAAAAAAGGTTAACCAAACGCTGATTTTTAGCAGTTTTCATTATTACGTGCATGGGAAAATGCGAGCTGCGAGCTGCACGCTGCAATCGGTATCTTTTATATTTTTGACTGGTAGCAGTAAAAAAACAAATTTCACCGCGCACCTCGCAACTACCGAGTTTACAACCCGGCTATAGCTCAGTTGGTAAGAGTGTCAGTGTGTTGTGCGGGAGGTCGTGTTCGAGTCCCGAATCTAATAAGTTTGTCAAACATGCAAAGTCCATTCTTATCTGCCTTCAAAGTTTGCTATCTCGAAGAGGCATACAGATAAAACCGGAAATGACGTATAATGATTAACTTCACACGCACCAGTTCCACTCGTCCAAATCCGCCCGTTCCTAATGTAGAGATAACTTCCAGGTCTTCTAAAGTTAGGTCTTCAATTTTCTTGGATATTTTTCTCTCCTCGACGGTATTGAATCCATTTGGATCGCGTAGATCTGCGTACCTAAAAAATAATATTTAAGAAATAGTAAACACGCGTGATGTTGGGAGAACACGAGAGAGCGTAGGAAAATCACGAGCCGTTAGGGGAGTGCTTTTCAGCTCTCGAGTGTTCTCCCAACATTACAAGTGTTTAGATCAGGCTATATAACACGGAAAATCGTCTTCTATTTCTTTTATAAAATACTTTTTGAGGCTAAATCGGCATTTTAATTGCTGATAAGAATAGCAATTCTCCATACGTGCGCCATCCACCAAATCCACAGATGACGTGAGCATGTTTAGATAGCCTCATCCAACACGCTTTTTGACCAATCAGAGCGCGCGTACTATCTAAATTATTTTATAAATATATATATATATATATAGGTAGCTGATTTTTTCATGCTTCGTCACTGCTGGGTTGTAGTTCATGAGTAATTCCATTGATGACCGTAGTTCATATTTAGGGTTACCAGTAGCTCAGTGGTTAGAGCGTCCGCCTAGATTACCGAGTGTCATTTGTTCAAATCCCATCTCGAACTCAGATAACTCTCGGCGGGGGGAGAACCTGGAGGAAAACGCTCGAATCAAGGAAGAGACCTAACCAAACTCTATTGACCTATTCACATGTGATGCCGAGTCAGGAATCAAACCCGAGACTCCAGAGGTGAGAGGCGAGGGTACTACCACTACACCAGCCTTAATTCAAGATTATTTTCTCACCTTTTAGCGCCACGTTCTTCGTCTCCATAATCTCTTTCCCTTAGTTCATTCAGGTTACCAATAAGGGTTTTAAAGGCTCTAAGACACAGACAATACAAGTATATATTTTTGTTTACGTGCAATCATATTACAATTACGTGTTCAACGTGTGCTAGCTACCAAGGAGTAATAATAGACCTTTTTACAGATCTGTTTAGTCACCACAAATAAAAGTTCAAATTAAGTCGAGGCTGGAGTTGCTGCGCATGATAAATTATAGTTTTGTTATGCGCGACGACACGCGTGAAAAACGTCTGCGCATGCTCTAAGTCCACATGCAAATTAGTCAAAAGCGTCTTCGTGCTATTGTAGAAATATGCAAATTTGACTTTCACACTTGCCTGAAGAATAGTCTTTACAAAATGCCAAAACTTAAAGTCCGTTCTTTAAACTTAAGGCTAATTCTTTCATATTGCCTTTATTAATACAGTATCTTGGTCTCACAAAAGTATACCCGCGAAATGTTTTGTATACTCGGAGAAAACATGCATTTATTTTCTCACTAAACGTTACTCTTGTAAATTCTTGGTGAAAGGCACGCATGCGCAAACGTTTTTCTCTAGTGTCATGCGCGGCAACTCCAACTTCGACTTGGAACTATTGTTCCTGGTCACTAAACGGAACTGTGAAAAGGTTTGTTCTGATGACTCACGTGCGATCGATCACTAAACATTCGACTTCAGCCGCTTCGGAAATAACGTTGGCTGTGCGCCTATCTTCACTGAAATAAAATAAAAACATCTAATATTACTAAAACAGGATATATGGATCTTGAATATTGGGGTTGTTTTGATCTCTTCATCGAGCGAGCATTGATTTTGAGCGCTGCGAAAAGTTCATTGTCTGCACTATTATTGATGACAGATAGCGTCAAAAATCTTAAAGCATGATGTTAAAAAATCAAAGTCAAAAATGTTCAATCCAACGAGAGGAGAAGGAGAGTGTGTCTTATATTAATTATACGGTTATACGAATGCTGCTCATAAATTACCACAGGGTCATAGGTAGGACTAGTGCTTTTATAAAGATATTCATGATATAACGGTTCATATAATGGTTAATTCATTTTTGCCCTTCAAATATTAAGTAAACCATCATAATTAAAAAACGCTTATTGTACAAAAGAAATGGTTTCTCGCCTTTGCATTTTGCTTAAGACTTCTTGGTCGATAGTACCCCCGCACGACAAGACTGCGTCACAGTAATCCGTTGTTGGCCTGATCGGAAGGAGGTACACCAAAAAGCTCATCAGTTATTTAACAATGCATGTACTTTGCTAGTCGTTATCATCTTTGCGCAACATGACTTAGCTATCCACACCATTTACTTAATGTTACTTTTCACAAGGAACAACTCGCAAGCGAGGATAATGGTCAAAAAATATACACTGATTTTTTCTGTAACGTGATGTTACTGGATCTCACCTAAGAAGGGCTTTTTCACCAAAATAATCACCCTTCTTCAACTTTCTAATCTCCTTGGGCTGATTGTGGCCTTCGAGTCGCTGCGTCACCCTGGCCTATTATAGTATAACATATGGATTGAAGTTAGTAGCAAATATATCTTTCTTCTTTTCGAATTCGTTGACCGCCGAGTAACACGTAAAATTGGGTTCTCCACCCCTTCACCACGCGCAATCAATCAACCATAAATCCCCACCATCGCCGCGCGCCATGAATCGATCGAGGAATCCAGTTGGTTAATAGCAACACCACACACAAAACAATAAAGCTTTCTCCACCTTCAATGCGCCCAATCAGCCGATCATTAATAGAATTTCTTAACCCACGTAATGCGCAAAACGACAGGGTTCTCCACCATCACCTTGCGCAATGAATCATTGAGGAATCCATTCGATTAATAGCCGCGTGACACATAAAACAAGAAAGCTTTTTCCACTTTCACTGCGCGCAATCAATCGACCACGAATCGAGTTTCTTTAGATACGTCACACGTAAAACAACAGTTCTCCACCATCGCCGTGCACAATGAATCGATCATCGAGGAATCAAGTTGGTGAATACCCGCGTAACACATAGAACAACGAAGCTATCTCCACTTTCACTGCGCGCAATCAATCGACAATGAATTGAGTTTCTTTAGCTAGGTCACACGTAAAATAATAATAATTGTACACCCTTCACCGCGCGCGCAAATAACTAAATGATCATCCAGCAAATAGGCACACAGCATGTAAAACAAGTGCGGATTCTCCACATTGCAACATTCCCGGCCTTTATTTTCTATCGACCTGGTTCGCTCAATTACAACGCAGCAGGTAAGACAATTCTCGAATAAAATTATTTCTATGTAAGTGCGATTAGGTACGATTAGGTACGAATAGGTAAGATTAGATCGTGTTGATGACTTACCGTGCCTTTGCTGATGATGTAGAACGTATCTCCTCGCTCGCCTTCTCGAATGATGTAATCCCCGGCGTGATAAAAGTCCTACGATAATAATAATGTGTTTATTCATTTCATTAGTTTATTAATTTCATTATCGTTTATTATAAAACTCATGAATAATTAATGAGGAAAACACAATATAAATCATTGTCCGTGGAGGAGGTTGTATATCTGATACAAAATCGTCCTGATTTGCATAAACTTTAACTCAAATTTTCTCAGCCAAATTCAATTTTATCTTTAAAATTTTAGTAGAACATGAATGTATACACCTAGACGTTTCATTAGTAGTTCAATAAACTCGTAGATCGTGTTTTATAAAACACTCCTACTCGTTTATTAAACAGTACTTAAAATTGAATAACGATCCTACTTCAGCAACATTGCCTACAATATTGCGCGCAAATTGCACCGTGCATCCGCGCCTTACACAGGAAAAAATATTGAATTTCCAATAGGTTAAACTGGGATTTTTTTGGGATTTTTTCCCAATATTGTTTTATGTAGCACTTTTCCAATATTGGGAAATTCCAAAGGAAACCCAAAGATAACCCAAAGATAACCCAAAGATAACCCAAAGATAACCCAAAGATAACCCAAAGATAACCCAAAGATATCCCACAGGAAAAAATATTGAATTTTCAGTTTGGGGGAAAAATGGGGAATTATTGGGTTATCTTTGGGTTATCTTTGGGTTTCCTTTGGAATTTCCCAATATTGGAAAAGTGCTACATAAAACAATATTGGGAAAAAATCCCAAAAAAATCCCAGTTTAACCTATTTCGAAATTCAATATTTTTTCCTGTGTTAACGCCTATGCTTAACAGGTCTATTGTTCTATCTATATATTTACCACTTCAAGGACATCTGCAAGCTTGGACAAGTGTTGGTTTGGCAAATTCTTTAACAAAGGAACACTTAAAGAAACAAATAATAACAACTGTTATTCTTGGATTCCAAAATATGAAATTCAATGGCTGCAAGATAGAAAGAGCAGATCTCTCGTACTGCTTGAAATGCTAGAATTGCGCGCTGTTGTCATCCAACGTACAGTCGTAAAAGCTGTGCCCATTTCGAGGCGCGGCTCATATTAATCTAATTCAGTTCTTGCGATGGTTTCTCTCCGAGTTACGTTCTGAGGTTTTCAGAGCCTCAGCGCGCTTACCTTTTGAGAAAAGATATGTGTTCAGCTTGTCTTATCATTCCTGTTCTCATCATAATCATCTGGAACATCTTCCTGTCAATTTTCCACAGACTAGTGGCTTCAATAGCTGTGAAACGGGAGCCAGAACCATAAAGTGTATTGCTGCGGTTATTTTCTTGCGATATAGCATAGCATAGCATAGCATAGCATAGCACGGCATAGCATAGAATAGCATGGCACGGCATATAGCACGGCACGGCACGGCACGGCATAGCATTTATGTTGTATTTCTAAATTCTTTTATAATATATTATAATTTATCTTATTTTGCTGTACAATAATTTTGTTGTGCACGGATAACGCCATGATCAAGAACAAGTCTTATTGATGTGACACCAAGAACTTGTATTGCAATCGTGGTTAGATATCAATTACTAAACATCCGTACCTCGAACGGTTGCAGTTCTACGGCAGTTGTACAAGATGGCGAGCTCTCCAAACGCCATTCCACCGCACATCTCACCCAGGACCTCCCCATCCTTAGTAACGTCAAGACGTCCCTCTGAAAAGACAAGAACAAAAATTACTCGAATTATCACTTCTCAACAGTCCAACCGGGCTCGGTGTCGCATGTGAGTAGAGTTTGTTGATTCTCTCCTGTGCTTCGAAGGTTTTCCTCTGGATTCTCCCGCTTTCTTCCCTTCTCAAAAGTCAACTTCTAAATTCTAATTCGATCTTGGGTTTTCACTTAGTTCTGTTGTGTTGTCCCACGCTGTGATACAATATCCAAAGCTAAAAAGATTTGAGCTTTTAGACTTTTTACTATTTCTCTTACTTGCGGAGCGCTGGCTCAAATCCCCCCCCCCCCCCCGGGACAAGTACTTACCCGCTATGACGTAGAGAGCATTGCCAGCATCACCCTCTCTGATGACCACCTCTTCCTTGTCGCAGGACTGTGATGACATACATTCTACTATCTCTCTTACTTGTGCTGCCTCTAAGTTCTTTAGGAAATCATTTTCATAGATGGCATCCTTGATCAGTTGTTTTGATCTTTGAAAAGAATAGAATTGATAGCATATTAATGATGGTATAAGTTACAACGATAATGTTTTAACGATAACGATAATCGAGGAGGATGATGCTTAGGAATGTTGGTATTAGTGGTGATGATGATACTGATGAGGAAGTGATGGAAGTGATGGTGATGGTGTGATGTTGGCGATGATGATGTTGTTGTTGATGATATGATGATGAAGATATTGATAATGATGCTGATGATGATGATGATGATGATGGTGATGGTGATGATGATATTGATGATGCTGATGATGCTGATGATGCTGATGATGCTGATGATGCTGATGATGCTGATGATGATGGTGATGATGATGATGATGATGTCAGTGATGATGAAGATGATGGCTTTTATCAATGGAATCGACTTAAGAAAGGATTTCTTGTGCCAGAAACTTGATGTGAATTCAAGCAGCAAAAAGTCACAACAATTTGGACTTTTTCTCAAACTTTGTCTGCAGGTTTTTCCAGCATATTTTCTTCTGTGCTGTCATTATTTACACATGAATATAATATATTTCAAGTGTCGCGTAAGCAACATGCAACAAAGCCTGCACCAACCTTTTTTGAATTAGGTGTTACACCATTTTTCGTACCAACTAAAAAAATATGTTCAGTCCGCTCTGTGTTTCAAAGGGAGCCGAAACTAAGAGCCGTAACTATGGTAGCCATTTTTGTTTTTTTTTCGCGAGAGGACAACAGTACGAGAATAGAATATTTTCCTAAATTTAGCAACAGCTACTCATGTGCAATAATAGACTCCATTATAAAACAAAATATGAAACAATACAATAGTCAATACAAATGATATTTAACTCTACAAATCAGGCATTCCTCTTCGACAAAAAGTATATTGACATTGCATGTCTAAGGTGTTTACACCACAAGATGAGATATTTCAAGTGTTAAGGTGGCTGTATTACGATGATAATTCTCTGCTTTTATCATTCCATGCACTGAAAAGTTTACCAACACAAGTATAAAATGGTATTTTTTTACTAGAAAAAGTAATATCTAGCGAGATTTAGAGAATAACATGTTCCCAAACGTGCAATTTAAGACTGAATCCATCCTATAACCCATCGTTATCAAGTTTTGACCTCGGCTTTTATTTACATTCTTCAACAGTAATTCTTAATAGTTATTGTACATTCACGTAGTTTTTGTAGAAAAGGCGTAACGCGCGTGAATGCAACAATTACAAGGAGAAATGTTCCGAATGAATTCACTAAAATTAGGATCTGAATTTTTTTATGGCTTTCTTAATACAATTCGAGAACGGGACATGAAAATATATTTTGTAGTTGCTAAGTTTTAGGTAAATTAGACTCAAAACTTCGTGTCCTATTAATTTTATCACCATGCAACATAGTACCAATAAATTTACGATAAAAGTTGAAGAAGTGATGATGTCAATTGGGTAGCAACTTAATATTTCCGACTCTAAAGTATTTTTATTCAAAATTTCGAAAGATATACAAACTGAAGAACAGCAAACTAAAATAAACAAATCAAATAATTTTAGTAGAATTTTATGAGACGTACCTGAAATCTTTTGGATAACGAACCAAGTCTTTCTTCGATTCTTCTTGAGTCTTGGTGCTGCTTTCACCGCTTACTGCTTGTCGTTTCTCTTTACGACTCGGACGAACCTTTTTCGACTTGTTGTTGACGTTGGTACTTGGTGCCGATGCCATTCCAGAATCCTCGTTTATCGTCGACATTACGCTCATTTTACCCGCTGCCTGCTGACTGACAACACATTTGAGCTCGTGAATCTCTTTTTTTAACTTCGCAACTTCGACATCTTTCTCGTCTATCGTTTTCATTCGGTGCTTGAGTTCGGCATCTTTTCTTTGCAAGAGTTCGTCTTTTTCCTTTAGTTCTTTTCTCAAGGAAGGAATTTGACTCTTAAAATTGTTCAGATTCTCACTGGGTTTTTCAATTTCCCCGTTAGTAATCGCAGTTCCAGCGCTTGCACCGTTCCCCATTTTACTTTACGGTGCAAACTTTCATGCTAAATACTCTTTCGTCTTTTTTTTCTAAAGTCACCGCTCAGCATGCGTCATTCTTTCTTTAAAACTATCTTGAGCATTTGTAAGACTTCTAGTGAATTAACCGGTCCAATGGCATTGTTTGATTATTGAACTGTTAATTTTTAACTACGAATGTTATTCTTTCTGTGCTTAACGTCATCTTGGCACCGAGATTTGAGAGAAAAATAGAGAGAGCTGTTGATTGTGTTTTGATTCTTTTGCCGGATTGAAAACTAAATCGCTTGAAAAGCTTTTTTGCTTTTTCATGTCAAAAAAAAAAAAAAAAAAACTGAATTCGCTACTCTTTTAAAATTTTTGCGTTTCTCTTTAAGAAACGAAGATAAAAACAAACAAACAAACAAAATAACAACAGCAACAACAGAAGCAAATTATTCCAAACAGTTATTTGAATTTTTGATTTTTGTAGCCGGTAATTCAAACGTTGTTCATAATAACGAGCGTATGAGAGGCAAAGAATAACAAAAGAAACAGATGAAATTGAGAAAAAGTAAAGATTTAAAAAACCAGTTTGTAATATTGATATTTTTTAGACAAAAAAAAAAAAAAAACTAAACCAAAATAAAAAAAACAAAAAAACAGAACAAACAAAAAACAACAGCAAAAAAAAAAAAAACACAAAAAAAACTGTGAAGGCATACGTTTTATACACGAGCCTCTGGCTCGGACAATTAGGGTAACCTAGTTTCACGCTATGACTTTAATAAATTGATTGATTGAGGCAGTTAAAAAAAGAAAAAATAATAAATAAATAAATAAATAAATAAATAAATAAATAAATAAATAAATAAATAAATAAATAAATAAATAAATAGATAGATAAATAAATAAATAAATAAATAAATAAATAAATAAATAAATAAATAAATAAATAAATAAATAAATAAATAAATAAATAAATAAATAAATAAATAAATAAATAAATAAATAAATAAATAAATAAATAAATAAATAAATAAATAAATAAAAATATAACATTTGGCAACAAATCCTTTAATAATTTTTGCATTATTTGTCAATCATTTTCACGACAACTACAAATACTGAAGAGTGTAAAAAAATGTTTTTCAAATGTTTAACCATTAAAAATAATCAAACGTGGAAGTGAGGCTTAGAGGGCATTGAGGTCACCCATTTCTAAATTATTATATAATATATTATCATTCAAATTATTTTTTCCGTCATTTTGATTGGCCGAGAGAACTGCAAATAACTGCCTACAAATAACGGTCTGTTCATGCGCATTACGGTGCAGAGCCATCTTACTACAAATAACGGTCTGCTCATGCGCAGTAACGCTGCATTTGACAATGGCTCGCTTCCCTGAAAAAATGAGCTGACTTCTTTGTTATTGTTTGACTCGTGCGCACTGCCCCTCAAAGATTAGAAAAAATAATTTGAATGATAAAACAATTATTGAACTCGATTATCGCAAAATATCGAGATTTGTTAGTGTCTTGCAAGCATTTATTTGCCTCTGCCTCGCTCAACCTCGTCCAATAATTGCTTATTATCTGCCTAATATCTATTTTAAATTACCGCATGAAAATGAGGCTTTGAGGGTCTTTAAGACCCAGTAAATTCCTGTATACATATTTAAAGACCTAGGTATATTCCTGTAAATATAAAATACTACACGTATCTGCCTAATATCTATTAAAAATAACAACATGAAAGTGAGGCTAAGAGGGCCTTTGACCTTTGATAAACTAGTGTCATTAACCAATCATATTGCGATATTTAGTTCAATATTTTTAACCAGCCAATCAGATAGCACATCAATATAGTAAGACTGTGAGAATGTGATAATCTGATTGGCTAACACTGTTATCAGTTCAATCTCTGTCTAGTTTACTGTTATCTGATTGGTCAGTTTTATTCAAGTGATCCCGGTTAGTGTGTCCTCACAGTAAGACCTAGTATATTCCTACATATATATAACATACTATCTGCGTAATATCTATTAAAAATAACAGCATGAAAGCGAGGCTTAGATGGCCTTTAAGACCTATTATATTTCTTTATACATAACATTCTATCTGTCAATGAGTTCTCAATCATTGATTTTTTACATGCGACAGTGCATAAAATGATATATTTTTTACAATCCATCAAAAATTTCTCTAATATCTTCTAATAAGCTCTAATAATTCTTTTCTGTGATTCATCTACTACAACAACTATTCTGACCCGGCCAGGGGGGGGGGGGGGGGGGGTATGAGCTACCTTATTACCCAATTTTTTTCCTTTATGATATAATATTCACCAAACCGCTGAACAAAAAAAAAATCACATTATGATGTCAGCAAACCACTGACTCTGTAATACTGAATACTCACAAATATCAAAATATCCTCAGTGATAATACTAGGGTATGCTCTGATACCAATATACCCAAAAACCCTGGCTGGGTATCACTATTAAAGTTGTTGAACATGGTCTATTAATAGTCTCCTTCATAGTTCCCTGCGCTATCTTGTAAGGTAGCTGGGTTTTCGCATCAAAGTGAGGCATGAGGTGACCTTGCAATGATATAGACACGTGAATAATTGTTCAGGGTGTTTAAAAAAAGCCTCTATCATGGCAAGCTCACTGTTCGCCTCGCTTCAATGCGAAGGCACGGCTACCTTTCAAGATGGCGGAGGGAACTGTGAAGAGGACTAAAATTATAACTAAGAATAAACAAGTTACTGTACCAGGACTTTTCTGACCTGCAGATCAACTCAGTGTTATTACATTCAAATGGCTTTGTGTGCTATGACTTGCAGCTGTCTTCACTGTCTTGGTTATCGTCACCCTCATATCGGCCATAGACCATTGTGCGCAACAAAGGACCAACCTGAAATCAAGATTAAGATGGATCAATAAAGAAAACTTGTTAATTAACTCTATTTGGCTTGGCTTCTTTTACCTAAGCCTGGAGTGGGGGGGGGGGGGGGGGAGGGGGAGTAGTTGGGAGCTCATTGTGCATACGCTGTTACTTAGCAACAGGGAATGCAGAACATTTTTAAGTTGTGGTGCAAAAAAATCTGGCCAAGACAAACAAGCATTACTTTGGGGTCACCATTCCAACCCAAGCAAAAACCCAACCAAAGTAGAGCTCTACAAGCCCCTTCCCCTTCCACAGTCCCTAAGCAACTATAAGGCCCGCAATCATGAAACTTGGTAGCTAGTAAGGTAGAACATCACAAACTGACTATAATGATGCAGTGACATTTGATCTGTGATCAATGAAAGATGACATTATTTGCTATGTCTCTCCCTTGATTCAAAGGTTTTTCTCAAAGTTCTCTAGTTTTTCTCCCTCCACAAAACCATTTTGCTTTTCACTTGCACAAATTTTCCTGACCCCTTCCCCTAAAGTGGCCTTTGTCTCTCTCAGCCCTGTCCTTTGCAGTGCATAAAAAATGCTGGGCCCCCTTGAAATAATGAAATGTCCCTAATACCGGTAAGCTGAATCCAAGGTTGTTTCAGGGTATTAATAAAATATGAACTTCAAGGTTTTTATAGTTTTTCAATGAAATTCTGAGTTCCCCTAGAATACCTCTGTGTGGCTACCAAGTGCTTCTCCTAACATCCTTTCAATGTTTCTCATGATTGCCATCTTTTGTTGTGAAGACAGTGGATACTGGATATTACTGGGTGTCTGTCCTGCCTGATACAGAGAGAAGACAACAGTTCAATCATCGACACCAAGACTGTAGGGTGTTCTCGGTAAACAGTAAATGCGGCTAATATTATGCATATAGAGGCTTTGCACCATCATGTGATGGCAGCCATGACAGGAGGCATAACAATAGAGTATTTTCTCCCTGGGAAACCCAATTCTTTCTCATGTAAATCAGATTAGACCAGATTCAATTGTTCCTGCCTCTGGTCATGGCTGCCATAATGTGATGGTGCAAAGCCTCTATTGCACTTTTTGCAGCACTCAATCTGACATATTTGATTCAAGTTACTGAACAAAGCATTTTGTCATGCTTCATAATATTATATATGCATGTGTCTGTATGCAAGCAAACTCTCTCCGAATGCCCAGGAAATTATTTACCCACCCATCAGTCTTGGCTTTGATGATTTAAGATTTTTAACTGGACAAGGTTTTTTTCAATGTGGTGTATCGATATCTGTGCATTGTGCAATCCTAACCTTACCTTGTACCAAAAATTCACAGATGTTGTGATTTCACTGTTCTTTGCTGATTCGACATAATGCCACCTAAACAAATAAAAACAGTGAAAATTTTCATGAAATTTTTACATGTCTGATTCTTATGATTAGAAGTTTTACCACTAGTTACCCCTGTTGGTAAAAAGTTACCCCTGTTGGGTGGGGGGGGGGGGGCTCCCATATATAGAAGGGCGGGGATGCTCATTGGAAATTTTGAAAACGACCCCAAAAAGGTACCAAAATTCTCTTTCTTGCAGTCATAATAATAGCAAGTTTCAGCCATAGATAAAACCAAATGACACTAATTTTCACATCGGAGTCCCCCCAGGTAGTTACCCTGTATTCTGAGGGCTCTATCGTTCCAGCCCTTATCAGTCATATATTATGGTACCTATGACTAAAGAAGCTATTGAACAAGAGAATGCAGGGTAATTTCTGGCCAAAACTGGTTCCAAAATTTTTCTTTTGTCTATCTGAAAAGTTGGCAGTGTGTCAAAGAAATTGACCTAATTTTGCAGAGTCCTATAACTTCCCTCTGCTGAACTTAAAGAAGAAATATGATACAAGTCTGTTAGCAGAGTATATAAGCTTATTCCTTAAGTATATAATGTCTTTCACAATGTCAAGGACAAATTCCTTGTATCAAATTTAAAAAGTATTTTTGGTGCACCAAGCTAATGAGTCAGAATGTTCATGTGACCCAGACAATCCAAAACATGACACTTTTTTGTTGGTTTGGATTCTATCCATCAACTCTGTCACTGCCTGAGTTTACTAAGTAAATTTTGGAAGAATGGTCAAAGCCAAAAACAAACTAAAAAAGATGCCAAAACCTTCAACACCATGAATCGTAGATAGCTCTTCTCTTATGAGAAGTAGAGAATTATTGAAGAATACAAAATGAGGAGGTATAAGTTTATAAGGGTCTTTAAGGAAGTTCACCATGAGCATGGCTTGGGGTCAGAGAATCTATCTGTTGTGTGGGAGGTCTTGGATTCAAGCCCGAACATATCACTTAGGGTCTTAAAATATCTGAATAGAAGATGCTGCCTTAAATTTGCTCTATAAATATCTGTAATTGGTAATTAAACCTTTGGCTGATATGCTTACCAGTACATTGGAATGTAGAGTACCTCTCCTGGCCCAACAACTGCTTCTGTTCCACTGATATTTTTAAAGTTGGGAAATCTTGTTAAGTCTGGGTTGTCAAAATCCACCTTCAAATGAAAATAAATGTTAAAAAAGAAAGGAAGAAAGAAACTATAAAGTCAAGAATCAAAGTCTCCTTCGAACCCCATTACTGAAGACTTTTCTCTGAAAATTCAACATACTTATGGTGGCTTGTAGTATGCGTGTGTTTGTGTGTTTAACCCTAGAATATAGTGTAAGTGTACATCAATGTCTGCAAACAAGGAATCACTGTGAACATATATACATGTACTGAACTAAAATGGGAGTCAGCTGAACGATGAATAAGCACAGGTTTTGATACGTTTAGGAAAAATTATGTTTTCTTATTCACCAAAGAGGGAATTATTTTCATTTATTCCCAGATTGTTGCATGACTTTTGCCTGACAATTTTCAATGAACATTCAAGGACTTTTCAGGTTGATACACATTTCAGTCAAGGACATTTGGATAACACTTGAAAAAATTCCTGTTTTTAGGGCTTTTATCAGGCGAGGTCAAGTGGTAAGACTAACCGTGAAAGAGAATACAAAACACAATGGAAAACTAACAAATAAACTTAAGTTTGCAAGAAGTAAAAAAGGATAGGAGTACAGTAAGTTATAGCTAAAATTAATGTTAGTTTGATCTTTTTTTACATCAAATGTGCTTTACTGGGAAAGAACAAATATATATCGTATATAAATATAACTGATCCATTCACATTAGAGTGCAAACAGTATATCCGTGAAATACGAATTACTAAATAGCAAAACATAGTGCTAAATAAATCAAACAATAGAAAACAATAGAATTTACAAAAATTGTACTATTTACTATGATAATAACTAATGTTTCATGGATATACTGTTTGCACTCTATAGTGCAAAAGGAAATATATGAGGTTAACCCGGGCCTATCAAGAATATCTCCTAAGATCAAATTGGAATTTCGGGAACTTTGCTTTTTGTAGAGAGAGAAAAACTGGAGAAAAGCCCTTGAATATTTAGTGAGACAATTCAACGACAAACTCTACTCAAATATGACACCAAGCTCAGCCAGGCTCTAACCAGCTGGTCACTGTGGTGAGAGGCAAGCTTTCTCACTGCTAGGCCACTTATGCTTCCTATGAACATACCATATTAATTTACTTGATTTATAACTGCCACAGTGCTCTTTAATTTTAAGTGTTTCAGTTGTAGTGCTTATGTGGGGGTGTCTGAGGGCGGGGCTCTTTAAAAATCATAACATATGCGAATGATCAATAACAAGCAATGAAATATAGCCATTTTCAACTGAATAACATTGTAATCAAGAAGAATAAATTTCTGAGGCTGTTTTAGATTGAACTGTACCATACATGTTCCTTTAGTTTCACTCCTCAAATAATTCAGTCTGGAGAACGCGAAGCTTCATTTAAGTGCCGCATTGTTGTGTATGAATGCAGTGCTTAATCAGGGGACGGCACTTAATTGAGTGCACATGGTATACATTTAAGAAGTAAATAAAAGTGTTTGAGAGTAAATGGTTTGAACCCATGAGTAGCAGTGAAGTGAGTAATGTGATCGTCTGGGTGAGTGTAGTCTTGAGAAAGACTATTGTTGGTGGTGACTGACGTTTTGACAACTTGAGCGGAAGTCATCTTCAGAGTACAGTGGGGAATGAAAGACAGTGGATGGTATTTATAACTCTGGTGGATCATGGAGCGGCCGTAACGTAAACAGTAATTGGTCAGTATGGACTAGAAACGCGTCGGTACTGTCACAAGTAGTAGTCTTTTGTTCTTAGGTAGCGTAGGTGTTGTCATGAAGTAAAGAGTGTTTGTTCTATTACCTGGCTTTGTCTATCACATGGATGGTGAACAGGATATGGATACAGACACTTGAACTTGTCTGGGTGAAAAAGGATTATCCTCTTGTACCCAGTTACTTGGCAGAAAAAGTTCTGTTGTTCGTCATAGTGTGTTGGAGTAATGTTACCAGGGAGACCAATGAGTAGCAGATTTGACGTCAACGGTCCCCAACCCATTTCCTTTTTCTTTGCATTCAACCATTCCCATTTAAAACCAAGGAAATCTGCAACAATTTGTCGTCCAACTTGATCATTCAGCATTTGCTGCAGATATATTTTTGGAGTTCCAGATTCATTTTCGTTGAAGTCTTTTATTCTGTGATAGAATTCTTCAAATTTCATATTTAGTCTAAGGGTTGGAGGGGCAAAGTTTTTCCAACCTTGAGCTCTTTTTTCATCATAGTATATAAACTTGTATGTGTCTGATGCAAAGACAGAGAATTCTCCTCTTCCAATGTGTTCTTTCAAATAATCAAGCTTCCATTTCATGGCTGTACCAACAATGTCTGAATCTGTGAGGATCACAGGCATCTAAAACAAAATAGGAAAAATAAATTAGAATGGAAATGAATGGAATGGAGAGGAGAGGAATAGAATGGGATGAAACAGCACAGTAAAGTAAAGCACAGGTGGGGACAATAGACCTTTTTCGAGATGCGCGAGCGTTTTCAAAGATATTGCAGGCGCAGACATGAAAAAGAGCAATTTTTCGGGCAAGATCACGCATGCTATTGACTATGCCCGAAAATGCTTCGAGATCATGTACGCGTCTGCAATATTTTTGAAAGCTCTTGCGGATCTCGGAAATGGTCTATTGGGAATGTGGAGGGGAGGAAGGGAGGGCCTGCCATGCATGAACTCCCATGATTTTTCCTACTAACGTTCAAAATCTGAATGTTTATTTATGATTGGTTCATAAGTTCAGCACTTCAATCTGATGTCAGGATGCTTCTATTTTGGTGTTCTAGCCAGAAAATGATGGCAAACTTGGAGCGCCCCTCATGTCCTCCTCCACAGCCCCCCCCCCCCCACCCTTCCCCACAATTTGGGCTGCTACGCTGGCTAGCATATTGGCACATACAGCACAGCATAATACAGCAAATCACAGCAGAGAATATAATAGCAACCAGATATAATGTTGGTGAAAAACATCTACTTGGAAAATGAAAAGGTGTTAAAATGATTTTATTAAAATACAAGAAAAATTACTTAATTCAATTTAAATTTAATTCAACCAAAAATATAAAATATAAACACTTGAACTATAATCCTAATCAAAAAATATCTTAAAAAACATGCCTCAAATTAACTTTTAAATATTCCAACATTATAAGCTGAATTATTCAAGCTTAATCATATACTAACTCAATCATTTATTAAACTTTCTTATCTTTCTTAAATGTCATTTTACTTAGCTACATAAGCTTAAACTACTTCCATACGTCTATAGACTAATAATCCCAGACTCCTTCCTGTCAAAAATATAGGCTTTTTTGATGACAGTTTTGTAAAAACGTGCCTCGATGCACAACTCTATACAAAACAGGAAATAGTTTTGTTTACATTATATTTTTGAGAATTTTTAAATTAGTGCTGAATAATAAGCTTTCTACAATAATATTTTGTACCAAATGCACCTTATAAAGACCTATTTTAAACCTGAGTTAGCGGAAAAATTATTGTATGTGAGATTTTAGATTTTTTCCGCGACAGATGAGCTTGTTGTGTAGTTTCTTGAAGAGGGGCGGCTAAGATGATGACATCATAAACAATTCACCACTGAAAAAAACCACCAAAATTACCTCATTTTTGATCAGTTCTTGAGCTTTAGGATCTTCATAGTGTAATCTAGGGATTTTGTCCAAAGGGAAGTTATATTTTCGGACCTGATGGCCATCAAAGTCTGTGAAATCTTTTGATGTTGAAGAAGCCATTTTTGACTGTACTGAGCCTGCAGGCCTTGAACACAGCATCTTTTAAACAAAATAAATACAACACAGGGAGCCCGATATGACTTTTTAAAATTCTAATAAATTCTAATAAAATAATAGAAATAATAAAAACTGCCAAAAAATTAAACTTCCTTATCCTTTTGATTCTGATTATTTCTTATAATTTTTTTGATTTCATAAGAAGATTACATTTACAACGAGGAGTCTTGAGTTTGACACCCCCTCCCATAACCCCAAAACCGCTATGTATTATGGGGAATGTGATCAAGCTTTCAACACAGGTTTTCCAGGAAACCTAAATCATACATTGTTTCACAAATTTGAATCAAAAGTTTTGGAAAATATTGAATAAAATGTAGTCAAAACTTTTTGGATCTACGTTACTTTGAGATGCATGGGTATCCTGTGGTATTTGTTTGACCCAGGATCTAATATTGGCTCAACGCCAAACCTTCCATCTTCTCAATCCTTCTCAATATTTTCATTCTAATCATCACTTATCGATAAAATAACTGCTCAAAGAAACGCCAAGAATAGCCTAGAAAGCTTCATCAAACGGATGTGAGATAACTTCATCTTTTTAAAGACAAATTCATTCAAACGTAATCTTGGATGCAGTCTTACTTAGTTGCCAAAACTCGTGACTTGAGATTCTTTTTTGAAAAATGATGAAGGTCTTTCTTTTGCTCGTTATTTTGGGGCTGATTTGTTGTTCTTGGAGCAGCCCGTTGACAAGGAAGAGGTCTTCTTCTAAGCCTAAAGGTGGTAAGGCAGAGAATTTTCCCGTTGAGGACATTTTAAAGGATTATTGGACAATAAGAAAACGAAGAAATGCAGGACTTGAGGATGATGTAGATATGAATGATATCATGAATCCTGCAGACAAGAATAAAGGTGCGTGATATTCAACATTGATTGGTCCATTTTAAAGATTGCTACCCAATAGGCTGTTTGCTTGCCTACCAGCAAAAAAAAGAAAAGGAGACTCTGCCAGCAGGGAAGCTGTTTGCATGATGGCGTGATTTTATTACTACGAGTACCAAAATGCTTTGCAAATTTTCTTTCTTATTTAAATTTGTATTTCCTCATGAGAATAGTAAGACAATTGGTGCTAATGAACTGAACGATAGAAAGTGTGCAAGAGATTCTGGTATTTGTAGTTAATGATGCCATAATGCACATGTTCTATGCCCTATTCTGCCCAGTGGTACCAGGGATCGCAGAAGGGAGGTTGCTAGGACTAATGGGGCTTTAGAACCCCACCCCCCCCCCCCCCCACACACACACACTTTTTTTAGCCCAAAGAAGTATTTACTGTTGAGTTGCTTTAAAGGCTTTGATATCGTACCTTTCATGCAATTATGTAAATATGTTGCAATTGCCTGCCTCAAAATACTGAAATTGCATTTTCGAGAGCCTCAATTTCAAAATTTTAAAAGGGGGCATCCCCCTAGACCCCCTAAGGCTAGCTGTCCCTACCTCCCCCAACTCAAAACTTTGTATGCTCCAAATGGTCCCTGAGTACCTGAAATAATTTCATTGGTTGATCAAAAAGCATTTAATCTATTTGTAATAATCATATGACTGCCCACAAGTTTTATCCTAGGTGATGTTACGAGATGAAACAAGATATTGCACATTTTCTGCTGATTGAAAGAAAAAAGATCAGCACTTGAGATATATATTCTATGATGTCTAGTAAAACTTTCAATACATTCTTTTATTTATAGAAACTGATGGTAAACCAACGCCTACCAAGACTGATGATAAACAAGCCCCTGCCAAGACTGATGATAAACCAACCCCTCTCAAGACTGATGCTAAACCAGCCCCTGCCAAGACTGATGATAAACCAACCCCTACCAAGACTGATGCTAAACCAACCCCTACCAAGACTGATGATAAACAAGCCCCTACCAAGACTGATGATAAACCAACCCCTCTCAAGACTGATGCTAAACCAGCCCCTGCCAAGACTGATGATAAACCAACCCCTCTCAAGGCTGATGCTAAACCAGCCCCTACCAAGACTGATGATAAACAAGCCCCTACCAAGACTGATGATAAACAAGCCCCTACCAAGACTGATGATAAACCAACCCCTCTCAAGACTGATGCTAAACCAGCCCCTACCAAGACTGATGATAAACAAGCCCCTACCAAGACTGATGATAAACAAGCCCCTGCCAAGACTGATGATAAACAAGCCCCTGGCAAGATTGATGGTAAACCAGTCCCTCAAAAAAAAAGTGACTATGAAATATATACAGCCAAACCATACAACAATGGAAAAAATTGGATAGATAAATCATATGACAATGACTATTATTCTGATTATAAAATGACTGCCAAGCCTAAAAATACATGGGATGTATACACTAAACCAAAAGATCCAAAACCTTATTACAACTGGAGGTTCCCCTCAGAGGACAGGTATCGTTTCAAGATCAGTACACCATGGACAAGGCACTGGTACCGTTTCAAGACAAGTACACCATGGAGAAGCCATGAACATTATGAGGATTCCAAAGGCTACTACAAGTAAGTTATAATGTACTAGATCTGGTAAGAGACTTACTGTATACTAAGTAGAATAATCTAGTTGAAATTTTATTAATGCCCTGAAACTGAACAATCTCTGGGCATGACTTAAACATGGAATCAATGAAATTAACGGAATCCCATTTGGAGCATTAAAAGTCATATGATATACTCCCAGAAGAGGCTTAAGACGCAAGGGTGGATCCAGTAATGTGTTGAGAGGGGGGAGGGGTCCAAATGTATACTTTCTACAAAATTTACTTAAAACCTGTGACAAAACTAACTTTTAGGATAAAAAAAACAATGGAACCTTAGGTATGACAGGGTCTGGACCCCCCTGACCCTCCCCCTGGATCCGCCCTTGAGAAAAGACAACAAAGCAAAACAGAAAGAACTCTGGGCAAGCTTTGACTAAATTTCATGTTATAATCTTCAATAAGTTACTACTATTAATAATTAAGCATGTCCCAGATATTATGAGTGATAATAATATTATTGTGTTTTGAAGTCCGGGGCATTCCAGTCCTGTAATATGCTGCTAGTGGAAATTATTGGGTCTCGACATCGGGAACATTCTCATTCTCCTTGTTTGACGTCATAGACGCCATATTCGAAAAGCCTAGGTCTATTATCTGCATAGACAACATACCACAGGGACAATGTGACATGACAAGAACATAACTTTCAGGGCTCAAAATAACAGCTGCTCAACAGTCAATGTCCGGCCAAATTTGGTACTTCACCGGTCAAATATGATTTTTAACAGACATGCTGACTAGTCATATTTGCGAGAAAAAATATATAAAATATCATATGCCGGACATCTTGACCGGCGAATGACTGACCATTATTTTGAGCCCTGAACTTTAGTTAAGATTAGAAATTACACTGATTTATTCTGTTTGTGGATATAATTGCAAAATTTCTACTCATTCATCTATTGGCACTTCAATTATTGCCCTAAAGAATGAAAAGTTAACCTGCAAATTATAAAATATTTAGCGGACTCCCACAAACCAGAACCCTGGTCTGGGGCTGGTCTGGGGCTGGTCTGGGGCTGGTCTGGGGTAAAACAAATTGATTCCCCCTGAGTCTTACCTCTTCCAAGAAAATTACCTTGTGATAAACAAATATTTATATTAACATAAATTCATGCTATTATAATAAAAATGTTGTTGAAAATGATGACAGGATGTCATCGAAACATCCAAAACTTTTTGCTCTTATCTTTCGTACAAAATATTTATATCTTTATTATAATAATAATTATTAAATCGAAGGTGTTTTTTCTCCATTTTTAGTCTTGATAGAATAAAGAACGATGAATCTGACGAGCAAGACAGCAATGCCCTTCCAATCATCATCTTGTCTTGTTTGTTGGTCGTGTTTGCATTTGTCATTCTGTTCCTCAACAAAAAAAAGGTAATTTTTTCTGCTTCAAACAATTATTAGTTATTAATTGTCATTTCTTATGTCCTGGGAAATGGAAGGAATACTTGGAGACATTGTGGTTTAGGTTTTCATCATCGACGCCATCATTATCACCATCATCATCATCACCCATCATCATCATTATCCAAGATCATCATCAACATCATTGACACCACCGTCATCATCGCCATCATTGTCATCATCACCCATCATCATCATCATCACCATAATGATCATCATTACCACCATTATCCTCATCAAAATCATTATCACCATCATCACCCATCATCATCATCATCCATCATCATCATCATCATCATCATTGACACCATCATCCATCATAATCATCATCACCATCATCATCATCATTGACACCATCATCCATCATAATCATCATTACCATCATCACCCATCATTATCATCACCTATCATGATCATGATCATCATCGACACCATCATCATACATCATCATCGTCATCATCATCATCACCACCATCATCCACATAATCATCCTCATAATCATCACCATCATCAACCATCATCATCATCATCATCATCATCATGGACACCAACATCGTCATCATCACCCATCATCATCACCCATCATCATCACCCATCATCATCACCCATCATCATCACCCATCATCATCACCCATCATCATCACCCATCATCATCACCCATCATCATCACCCATCATCATCACCCATCATCATCACCCATCATCATCACCCATCATCATCACCCATCATCATCACCCATCATCATCACCCATCATCATCACCCATCATCATCATCCATCATCATCACCCATCATCATCACCCATCATCATCCATCATCATCACCCATCATCATCACCATCATCATCACCCATCATCATCACCCATCATCATCCATCATCATCACCCATCATCATCATCCATCATCATCATCCATCATCATCCATCATCATCACCCATCATCATCACCCATCATCATCATCCATCATCATCATCCATCATCATCACCCATCATCATCACCCATCATCATCCATCATCATCACCCATCATCATCACCCATCATCATCACCCATCATCATCACCCATCATCATCACCATCATCATCACCCATCATCATCACCCATCATCATCCATCATCATCACCCATCATCATCATCCATCATCATCATCCATCATCATCCATCATCATCACCCATCATCATCACCCATCATCATCACCCATCATCATCATCCATCATCATCATCCATCATCATCACCCATCATCATCACCCATCATCATCCATCATCATCACCCATCATCATCACCATCATCATCACCCATCATCATCATCCATCATCATCCATCATCATCACCCATCATCATCACCCATCATCATCATCCATCATCACCCATCATCATCACCCATCATCATCATCCATCATCATCATCCATCATCATCACCCATCATCATCACCCATCATCATCCATCATCATCACCCATCATCATCACCATCATCATCACCCATCATCATCATCCATCATCATCCATCATCATCACCCATCATCATCACCCATCATCATCCATCATCATCACCCATCATCATCACCATCATCATCACCCATCATCATCACCCATCATCATCACCCATCATCATCACCCATCATCATCCATCATCATCCATCATCATCACCCATCATCATCACCCATCATCATCCATCATCATCACCCATCATCATCACCATCATCATCACCCATCATCATCACCCATCATCATCACCCATCATCATCACCCATCGTCATCACCCATCATCATCCATCATCATCACCCATCATCATCACCCATCATCATCCATCATCATCACCCATCATCATCACCATCATCATCACCCATCATCATCATCCATCATCATCCATCATCATCACCCATCATCATCACCCATCATCATCCATCATCATCACCCATCATCATCACCATCATCATCACCCATCATCATCACCCATCATCATCACCCATCATCATCACCCATCATCATCCATCATCATCCATCATCATCACCCATCATCATCACCCATCATCATCACCCATCATCATCACCCATCATCATCACCATCATTATCAATAATAGTTAATAATAATTATTGGTAATGATGTTTTCCCCAGCTTATTGGAATAGTTACTGGGAGAAGAAACAATAATACAATAAACTCTCGTACCCTGGCAATGAATGTGGATGAGGCCAGACCATTAATGAGAAGTAAGTGATGATCTTATATTATTAGTTGCACTATATATATATTTATTTTTGGTTTTCAAAAATTGCTTCTATTTGGGATTCTACAGTTGTCATTTATACTGCAGCAATATTTATTTCAACAGAATACACTGCTTGATGTAAAGAAACAGATCCATGCATTATATCTTACACTCCATTGCCCTCAAAACATTGTTTCAATACTCCAGTTTCGCATTCGATGCAAACCGCTGTTGTTGAAGACCACAGACTCATTTGCACAGGGTTAGCCTCGTTCATAAGTCAGCTATTCAAATACACCATTAAAAGCCCGTGGGATTGGTATTATTCACTGAAGTCGCATATTCTTTACATTACAGTTGGTTGTTGCTAATGATTTGCTAAAGTCAACTGTAATGTAAAGAATGTTTAAGTTGAACAATACCAATGTTTTGAAATCCAACGGACTTTTAATGATGTCGTTGAATAGCTGACTTATAAACGAGGCTAAGCCTGTGCAAATGATTCTGTGGTCTTCTGTGGTGACCCAAATACCATGACTTGAAAAAATTGTTTCAAAGCAATAGGGTGTAACTCTGATCACGAGACCACGAGACTTTGCTCAAAATGATTGGTTCTCTCTAATCATACTTTTGAAGTCATTAGCTGTCATTAGTGCGTTTGATGCAGTGGTTCATTAGTTTTGCTAGAAAATGGAAATTTATATATAAAAGACAAAAGGCTAGGAAGGTAGCAGGAAAAAAAACAGGGTTAGAAACGTACTCTACAAATCTAGAGAAATCTAATTCACAAAATCTGACTAACATAAAAATTGTCGGTATGTCTATAGACCCCTTGCAGCACGTCGGAATGCAGCTCAATTTAAAGGACAAAACAGTTATCAGGAGCTTGAAATTCTTTGGTTTTGTCCTCCAAATTGAGCTGCTTTGACGTCACGTGCAAGGGGTCTATAAGGTATTGAGAGAGCGTAAATTATTATATTGTTTTGTGCGCAAAATAATGTATCGTGTGCACTAATGCTTTTGGCCGCTCTATTAGGTGTAGTCTCGCTTTATTCATATGTAATTCCGGAAGGAAGGAAGTTTCAAGGAGGAAGGAAGGAAGGAACTGAAGGAGGTGGATTCGCAATGTTTTATTGTGTGTACGCAGTAGTACCTTATATCTTTAGACTTTTTCTCGTTAACGCGCAATTCTCTTTATTTTATTTTATTTTTATTTTATTTGACTTAGCCTACTCTTTGCAGAAATAAAAATTAATATATTAACGCATCAGTGAAAGGTTCAGTAATGTTCTAAAATAAGAGAGGCTAGGAATCTATTACAGGTTTTCCCCAATTACAATAGATCCTAAAAACTAAAAATTGTAAAATCTGTTATTCTGATGCGATCATATTATAATTAGGCAATCAGTTAGGCAATGTACATAAAAGCTCATAAAGCACTCTGGGAAAGCGAGTTCTTAAGATGTAACATGGAATCAATGGAACTATCAGAAAAAAAAAATACTTTGCCATTTCATCTGCTGAAATCCCTCCAACCCCACAGAAAACGCTGAGGGAAAATTGTCTGATGAATTTTTAGAGGAGCCAAACTGAAGCGTAAGAACTCACTTTCCCATCATCGTGTGCATGCAATAATATCTCGTAAAATACTGCCTCGATAAAGCAATGGTCTATCGTATATCGTTCATGAAATACAGTGTGCGTAATACTGTATTCTGTGATGCGGTATATTGTATAATAATAATAATGACAATAATAATAACTTTATTTACGTCTCCGAAAACTAGCTCAGCAGAAATACTGAAACTAATCGGGGAGATAATTACTATACGATTGCATGCATTTATATGATAAGATAAGGCAATCGTTTTATTTTTTTATTAGGAAAATCGGGAAATATAGCGATAGTTTTCTTAAGAAATTTTATTAAAAAAATCAGATCGCATAGCGATAAAAATGATAAGCTTCAAAAGCACTGTAATCATAAAAGATATTACTTTACAAAAATATTTTAAAAATAACGTAATACTATAAAAAACCAAATGGACATAAGTTATAATCAAGAAAAGAAATAAAATACTTGGATAGAAAAAAGTGTTTTCTTTTGAATTTTAACGTGTCTTATAGGACATTTTGGGAAATCTACATGAGTGCGCATTCCTTTGATTATCAGAGAAATCAGCAATCGTACTTCGTCGAGCATGCGCAGTAAGAAATAGCGACTCTGGCAACGAGATATATCAGCACAACAAAATATTTGACCCGCGCAGGGCCGGGGGATTTTACCGTATCGAAACACTTCACCATGCCACACAAGCTAATGGAAAACTTCGACGATTAGATAACTTGACAAGAGATGAATTAAGAAGATGGACACGAAAGAAAGTCAAATAAACGAAACTCTCTATTTTATCCAACATTTTTGTTTTCTTTTGCCCCCTGGACGCCCTACAATGCATTGCGATTCAAGAGGTGAAAATAATGACTAATACTACGTAGAAAAATGTCACTCAACCAACATGATATGACAAGAGAAAGCCAGAATTTGTCTTTTCTCATCATCAGATCCTACGTATATCGCCGGCATTTCGTACACGGCCTTTTCATTAATTCAGATACAAGATGGCCGCCGCATCGTCGAAGTAGTCCTTTCGCTGCTGATCGGCTCTGACTCCTCTGACTCACAGATCGCATTGGAATTTAGACTGTTGGATTTTGCGGAGGTTAATCTATGCGGGGTTCCTGTGATATTGGCTGTCGAGAGAAGTTGAGGAGAGTAGTGTTCAGATCTCCACGTTCTTATTCCTCCAAGATCCCTGGGGCGAGGAACGCGCAACAACGTTGCAGCAAAACTTCATCAGCAGAAAAAACATACAAAATTCTTTCTGACTTTCTGCTAATTATTTATTCAAACAACTGTCAAAAACACCACAGAAGTTACTTCTAGAGTATCTACTATGAGGGAACTTTACGCATAGTTGAAACAAGTTTTGTAAATTTGGGTAAATTTGTTCAAAAAAACGCGGAACTAAACTGGTTGTCAGACACGAAGTCAGTCACGAGTGACTCTTGAGTATAGAATGAAAGTCTTTATTTTTTCTGTTTTATTTTGCTTGTTTTGTTGTTCCTGGAGTATTCCAGTATCAAGGAAGAATCCTTCTAGTAGTAAAGGTAAGTAGTTGGGTTGTAATGTGTTTTTTTAGTGATAAAATTGTGTTGGTTTGAGTTCGACGATTTGAGTAGCAGTAAATTGAAGTATGCACATTATGAGATCACATCACTTACTAAATATATAACCAGCTAAAAATCATACAATTTTTTCTTATCAATCTGGAGATACAGAAAGAATTCTGGAATAGTTTAACAGTCACAACCTTATTGACATTTAAGATACCACTTTGTATTCTTATTGTACGTTATTTGTTTTGTTCCAATTTCCCCCAAAGACAAGTGGTATCTGATTAAGCTTTTAGATGTAAAGAAACGTTGTAAGATTATTTATTTTCCAGTTGTTTTATTGAGTAAATGTGGGTTTGAGAAGAAGCTTTATTCGTTATATTATATTTCTTATGAAAATACTAGATACGTTTTTTTTAACAGTAATAATAATATGAATGATGAATATACTTGACAATGTTGAAGTTATAGCTTATTTACTATTAGTTGATGTAATATTAAAACTTAAAGTATCTTCTATTTCTATGAGTCAGGCTGTTTATGCTTTTTTGGCCATCTACTTTGGTTGTTGAGGGGAGGAAGCCGGGGGCGTGCACTTTGGCTGGTTTTGATAAGGATGCACTTGTGAGATCCCCAAACCCTGACCCTATCGAAGACAAAAAACATCTTGAAATTGCATATGGCACACTCTCAACTAGATGGATAAACTTTATCAAAATTTATGTGAAACAAAAACGTTTCCTTTAAGTTTTAACATTAACATAACATTTAGGGAAGCATGGGTGACATAGCGGTGAAAGCGCTTGCCTCTCACCAAGGCAACCTGAGGGGCTTGGTGTCGTATGTGAGTAGAGTTGTTTGTTGGTTCTCTCCTGTGCTTCAAGGGTTTTTTTCCTTTTCTCCGGTTTTTCCTTCCTCCTCAAAAATCAACTTCTAAATTCCAATTGGAATGCAGTGGAGGAAGAGGCACTCTGTGGAATCCACGGTTAATTCTCATTTTTTTTATTAACGTAGAAGGGCTATTTAAGAAAGTCAGAATGGCGTTTACAGTTTGTTGATATCTCTTTTGGTTTTAGAGATATCAAAAGTTGTCCAAATACTGGGTGCTCAAAAGTGCACAATCTTTTGGCTAACAGACCGGACTAAACATGCTATAAATCCCAATTTGATCTGTGAATCAGCTATTCCCTTACTTTGATCAGCTCAGAGGTTGTATAAGACAATTAATCCCTAACATTTGTATACTAATAGTTACTGTTTATAACCTAGATATTTGCAGTTTACCACCAGAAGAAGGACCATGTAGAGCATACTTTGAAATGTGGTTTTACAATGGTACCTCACGCCAGTGTGAGATGTTTGTGTATGGAGGATGTGAAGGGAACAAGAATAGGTTTGAGAAGCAAAAAACTTGTGAAAAAATGTGTAAGGAATCACAGGATAATCAGAACAATCTTGGGGAAAAGAATACTAATAAAAGGAAGGAAAATGCAGAAGACTGGTCGCAGATTACGAAGAAAGGAGGGAATTTCCCCATTGATGACATTTTGAAGGATTATCAGACAATAACTAGAAAACGAAGAAATGCAGGACTTGAGGATGATGTAGATATGAATGATATGATGAAATCTGCAGACAAGAAAAAAGGTGCGTGATATTCAACAATTATTGGATGAGGTTGAGCATGATATCGTAAATTATCAAGACCAAGGCTGTATTATCTGCCGAAGCCGTAGGCTGAGGCGGATAAAATGGCCGAGGTCTTGATATTTACGATATCATGTGAAAACCGAATTCAATAATTGTTTTATTATACATTTTGTTAACTAAGAATAACTTTAGATTTAATTCTGCTTTCGAGAAAATAGCAAATGTATTTCCATTTTCATAATTGTGTAGTATGTGAAAGAAAGTTTAATATGTAAAGGCAATTAAAGTGAGAGAAACATCTTGAAAACTGTTGACGCAGAACGAAAAACAGTAGCTTTCGTGTGACAACAAGAGTGTTAGGACTTGTCATTCAAACCCGCAAACTACCAGATTTTTGTAAGAAATCTTTAATTGTTTTTACATGAGAAATATTTTTCTCCCTTTTTGACAGTATGTTTTCTGTCTCACACTTCATAGATAGGTTTTACAACATATTTTATACAAAGGCAAACTTCAGTAGGCAAAACTATGATATGTAAGCGAACTTAAGTAGGCAAAACTATGCGTAGGCGAAATCATCGTAATTCATAATTTTAATGTAGTGGTCAACTAAAATATGAATTTAAAAAATTATGATTATGAAGTGGCGGCCATATTGGCATTTGGTGAATATACATATACAGCTGTATGTGTGTGCATGTGCATATATATGTTTAGAAAAAAACCTACTAATGGTCTATCACCAATCGAGCCCTGTGATTGGCTGAGCTACTAGGGGTCTATTAGTGATAGACCTCTAGTAGCGAAAAGCGCCGGTTTTGAAAACCAAAAAAAATATATTTAAAGCAAAATCCAAAACTTTTTGCATCCTTTTATTGGACCGATTAGTAGGTTTTTACTAAAACAATTAGACCTCTTGCCCTCATGGCCTACAAGTCAATAGCCCATGCGGCCTTCGGCCGCATGGGCTATTGACTTGTAGACCATTCGGACTCGAGGACTAATTGTTAAATATAATACTGTAGTGAATAAACATATGGTTATTATTAATCAAAATTAGTTTATGTGCTTTTGTGCTCATTCATGTGTCTCCTGGCTTGCATTCTTATTTGGGAATATGAAGTTTGTTTTCTGCTGATTGCAACAATCAAGAATGACACTCATTGAAATGAGTATTCTATGTTGTTAAGTTATACTTTCATTCTATTATTTTTAGGAATTGGTGGTCAATCAGCCCCTGACGAGACTGGTGGTCATTCAGCCCCTGATGAGACTGGTGGTCATTCAGCCCCTGACAAGACTGGTGGTCATTCAGCCCCTGGCGAGACTGGTGGTCATTAAGCCCCTAACAAAAAAACAACCTCTACGAAGACTGGTGGTAAACCAGCCCCTGCCAATAAACCAACCACTACGAAGACTGGTGGTAAACCAGCCCCTGCCAATAAACCAACCACTACGAAGACTGGTGGTAAACCAGCCCCTGCCAATAAACCAACCACTTCGAAGACTGGTGGTAAACCAGCCCCTGCCAATTCAACAACCCCTACAAAGACTGGTGGTAAACCAGCCCCTGCCAATTCAACAACCCCTACAAAGACTGGTGGTAAACCAGCCCCTGCCAATAAACCAACCACTACGAAGACTGGTGGTAAACCAGCCCCTACCAATAAACCAACCACTACGAAGACTGGTGGTAAACCAGCCCCTGCCAATAAACCAACCACTACGAAGACTGGTGGTAAACCAGCCCCTGCCAATTCAACAACCCCTACAAAGACTGGTGGTAAACCAGCCCCTGCCAATTCAACAACCCCTACGAAGACTGATGATAAACCAGCCCCTGCCAATAAAACAACCCCTACAAAGACTGATGATAAACCAGCCCCTGGCAATAAACCAACCACTACGAAGACTGGTGGTAAACCAGCCCCTGCCAATAAAACAACCCCTATGAAGACTGATGATAAACCAGCCCCTGCCAATAAAACAACCCCTACGAAGACTGGTGGTAAACCAGCCCCTGCCAATTCAACAACCCCTACAAAGACTGGTGGTAAACCAGCCCCTGGCAATTCAACAACCCCTACAAAGACTGGTGGTAAACCAGCCCCTGCCAATTCAACAACCCCTACGAAGACTGATGATAAACCAGCCCCTGCCAATAAAACAACCCCTACAAAGACTGATGATAAACCAGCCCCTGGCAATAAACCAACCACTACGAAGACTGGTGGTAAACCAGCCCCTGCCAATAAAACAACCCCTATGAAGACTGATGATAAACCAGCCCCTGCCAATAAAACAACCCCTACGAAGACTGGTGGTAAACCAGCCCCTGCCAATTCAACAACCCCTACAAAGACTGGTGGTAAACCAGCCCCTGCCAATTCAACAACCCCTACGAAGACTGGTGGTAAACCAGCCCCTGCCAATAAACCAACCACTACGAAGACTGATGGTAAACCAGCCCCTGCCAATAAACCAACCACTACGAAGACTGATGGTAAACCAGCCCCTGGCAATAAACCAACCACTACAAAGACTGGTGGTAAACCAGCCCCTGGCAATAAAACAACCACTATGAAGACTGATGGTAAACCAGCCCCTGGCAATAAACCAACCACTACAAAGACTGGTGGTAAACCAGCCCCTGGCAATAAAACAACCTCTACAAAGACTGGTGGTAAACCAGCCCCTGCCAATAAAACAACCCCTACGAAGACTGATGGTAAACCAGCCCCTGGCAATAAACCAACCACTACGAAGACTGGTGGTAAACCAGCCCCTGCCAATAAAACAACCTCTACAAAGACTGGTGGTAAACCAGCCCCTGCCAATAAAACAACCTCTACAAAGACTGATGCTAAACCAGCCCCTGGTGGTGGGCAGACTTCTAGTAAAGCTGACCAGGACAAGGAAAACATAAAAGGGAAATCAGGGTTTGTCAAAAAGTTTTAATTTGCTGTTCTTGCTTCCTGATTTTTGCAAAACTAATCAGGTGTTAATCAATATTTTATTTTTTCAGGATTCCCTTTGCAGACTTCCAACCAAATCAGAAGGAGACAAGTCATTTTGCAGCCATCTTCTTGACATCTATAGTATTGGTCTTTGCAATCTATGTTATTTACCATAACAGGCAGAAAGTAAGTAACCAATATTTCTATGCAAGATAACCCATTTTCATGGCTATGAGACTAACAAGCGTCTTCTTCTTCTCTCCGTGTAGCTTGAATTAGCTTTAAATACCAGTAAAATGGAGCACTGATGGAGGGGGAAGGGGTAAAATGAGCACACCGTCGGCCTCAAGTTTATCAATAAGAGATGATAACTAGCGGTAAGCTAGTGTGGGCTGTGTCGGTGTTTCTAATGAAACAGTTGTGATAAAAAGATAAATTTTACACCGTTAAGAATAAGACAGATCACTTACTGACGTTTCGGACGCTAGTCCTTCGTCAGAGTACTCTTACTCTTACTGAGCTTTATAACAACTTTATCAATAACACTTAAGTAACTGTCACGAGTTACTGACGTTAAATAAAGTCGACCTTTTACAAGACCAAGATGTCTGAGGGGAAAAAGAAAGGTTAAGTACCTATGTTTAATGTCAGTAGTTCCTTCAGCTGCGTGGTTGGTATGCCAGGAAGCTGACAGTGCGCACTTTACCCCCCCCCCCCTTCTCCATCAGTGCTCTGTTTTAAGAGTATTCAAAGACGTCACAGTCATTAGCACATGGCATTGATTCAAAAACCTTCACTCAAAAACCTTCACTCAAAAACCTTCACTCAAAAATCTTCACTCAAAAATCTTCACTCAAAAATCTTCACTCAAAAACCTTCTCTCAAAAACCTCCACTCAAAAACCTTCACTCTAAAACCTTCACTCAGACGCATCACTCAAACTGTATATTTTTTTCTGGCCAGTCAACCTCACCTCACCTCACCTTATGTAGAATCTATACTGAAAATATGGTCAGATGTGTCATAGGCACTTTAAGACCACAAAGACCCTCCATGCAGCTTCAGTGTTTTCATTTTTCCCTATACCCAGAAATTCCATTAGAAGTGGGCAACTGGCAAACTCCATTGTCTACTTTCTATATCTGAGTTGCTGAGAGCTGCCTACTGTTGCCGTTCCATGTCGCAATAGACTATATCACAGTTGTCGTCACTCAACCTCAGCCTCGACAGCATGTAATTTATTCTTTAGAATTTGACTACAGCCCGTGGAAGTTTTAAGTATTTCAATAGATATTTTTGAAAGCGCTTGTACATCTCGAAAATGGTCTATTGTTTGATAATGTGTACATTCCTTAAATTACCGTGAGCTGTAGTCAAATTCTAAAGAATATATTACACACTATCGAGGCTGAGGTTGAGCGACGACAACCGTGAAATGGTCTATTGTATGGCACTTTCATTGATACCACCTAAATTAAGTAAACCATTTGCTTACTTGAAATTTTAAAGAAATCCCTGTTCACCAGAATTTTTTTTCTATTCATAGACTCGTAACCCTAAGTATTTTGTATTTACAGATAATAGCAATAGCAATTGAAGGAAGAAGTCCAAGACGGCATCATCGTTACCGTAAATTAGAAACAAATGTAGAAGAAGCCATGCCGTCAATGAAAAGTATGGGTTCTACTACCCCGTATATCTACTAGACATCCATATAAGTTACAAGTCCTTTTCACAAAAATGTGAGATATGGCTTAAGCTGCTGACGCAGGTTGCAATGTTTTCTGTGTTGGCATCAGCATCTTTGAATCAAGGGTGGTGTAGCAGTAGTGTACTCTCTTTTCATTGGAGTCTCAAATTTGGATCATATTTGGGTAGAGTTTGTTAGGTCTCTCCCTAGATTTGAGTGTTTCCCTTCCTCTACAAAACCTAACAAGCTAAATTCCAATTCCATCTGTGAGTTAGTCATACCCTGACTTAGATCAGCCCAGAGGTTGTTTCAGGGTTGGATCTGTGAGTTAGCCATGCCCTGACTTAGATCAGCCCAGAGGTTGTTTCAGGGTTGGATCTGTGAGTTAGCCATGCCCTGACTTAGATCAGCCCAGAGGTTGTTTCAGGGTTTGATCTGTGAGTTAGCCATGCCCTGACTTAGATCAGCCCAGAGGTTGTTTCATGGTTCGATCTTTGAGTTAGCCATATGCCCTGACTTAGATCAGCCCAGAGGTTGTTTCAGGGTTTGATCTGTGAGTTAGCCATGCCCTGATTTAGATCAGCCCAGAGGTTGTTTCAGGGTTTGATCTGTGAGTTAGCCATGCCCTGATTTAGATCAGCCCAGAGGTTGTTTCAGGGTTTGATCTGTGAGTTAGCTGTGCCCTGATTTAGATCAGCCCAGAGGTTGTTTCAGGGTTTGATCTGTGAGTTGGCCATGCCCTGACTTAGATCAGCCCAGAGGTTGTTTCAGGATTCAATCTGTGAGTTAGCCATGCCCTGACTTAGATCAGCCCAGAGGTTGTTTCAGGGTTTGATCTGTGAGTTAGCTGTGCCCTGATTTAGATCAGCCCAGAGGTTGTTTCAGGGTTTGATCTGTGAGTTGGCCATGCCCTGACTTAGATCAGCCCAGAGGTTGTTTCAGGATTCAATCTGTGAGTTAGCCATGCCCTGACTTAGATCAGCCCAGAGGTTGTTTCAGGGTTTGATCTGTGAGTTGGCCATACCCTGACTTAGGTCAGCCCAGAGGTCGTTTCAGGGTTCGATCTTTGAGGTAGCCATGCCCAAACTTTAATCAGCCTAGAGGTCGTTTCAGGGTTCGATCTTTGAGGTAGCAATGCCCACACTTTAATCAGCCTAGAGGTTGTTTCAGGGTTCGATCTTTGAGGTAGCCATGCCCACACTTTAATCAGCCTAGAGGTTGTTTCAGGGTATCGATAAAATTTGAACGTTTGAATGCCAGCACAAGGAAAAATTGCAGCATGTTTTGATATTTATGATATTTAGTGTCTACTGAAAGTCTGTAGTTTAAACGGGTCGTTATGTTATGTCTGAGTTGGGAGCCACCCCGTCCCCCCCCCCCCCCAAATAATTTCAAATTGTAAAATCCCCATAGCCTTCCTACCCCAACCCATAAATTATGAACGTTTGGCCACTTTGGAAACGAGGGGGACTGGGGCGAGTTTTTAATTTTAGTCTAATGAGAAAATGTTTTTGTTATCTGATAAAGCCTCTCAAGATAAGTAAGTCTGGCAAATTTGAACGTGTTTCGTTAAAAAGAAGCAGAGTTGCAGGCCTTCAAAAGTGTTGAAAATTTACAAAGAATGTATGGTTACAGGGGACAAGCGTCCACCATACATCCCTTGTATATTTTTGATACTTTTGAAAGCCAATAATTCTGGTTCTTTTCCTTCAATCATTTTCAAATTTGGCAGACTTACTAATCTTGAGATAAGAGAGTAAATGGTTTGAACCCAGGAGTAGTAGTTGAGTGAGTAATGTGATCGTCCGGGTGAGTGTAGTGTAGTGTACCAACAACAGTTTTTCTCAAAACTACACTCACCCGGACGATCACATTACTCACTCAATCTTGAGATACTTTATCAGATGATTTCAAAACTCGCCCAGTCCCTTGCTCGTTTCAAAAGTGTTCAATTAGGTTTACGATGACTTTCTCATCGTTTTTTTCTTCTTTCACAGAATATGTAGCGTAACCTGGAAGTCCAATGCTACCATAACTGTTGTCATCATGTAAATCTGTGAATCAAGGGTTTGTTTTCTATACAACACTAGTTTTCTTAGTTTTTATACTGTAAATAATCATGTACAGCGCAAGATCTGACGTCATCAGCAGCATGATTGAGGAATGTATGACTCTGTGACATATAAATGGCTTCCGTCTTCATCTTTCTTGTGATTGGTCAGTGTTGGTTTTCCTGCTTTATGATTGGTCTAGAATGGAAACGAATTGATGGGCGTGTAACTCTGTTTCTTCATGACCTCTGCTCTACTGCGCGCGACTGTTGACTTTCCCTTTGTCCATGAAGATGTAGTTTGAAAGTAAGATAAGCAAAGTGACAAGAAATAGAAAGACAAAAGAAACCCATGATTTAAATAAGTGTTCTCAAGACAAATACATAGTGTTCTGTGATTGGTCAGTTGTTCGTGCTCATTGATTGGTTAGTATTATTAACAAGTAGCTAGATCGTGATTGGATCATGGTTCATATTTGTGACATGTTCTATGATTGGTCAAATTTTGGTGCTCACTGATTGGCCAGTATTCTAAACACACGAGTATGTAGACTGTGATTGGATGTTCACATTTCTAAGGTGATCTGTGATTGGACACTTGTTGATTGGTCAGTCTTCATAACAACCAAGTGGATTATTACTGGATGTTCGCATTCCTAAGTAACTTGGTGGTGTTCTAAAACACGTTCTGTGATTGGTCAGTGAAGTATATAAAAGGTAACTTGTGATTGGACAACTGGTAAAGCTTACTAAAGATTTGCTGTTTGATTTGGGACTAAACTTGGATTGACATGTTCTCAGGAGAGTCAATAAGACAAACTAGATTTACAACTATAACAAAATGTTTTAAAAAAAGAGGAAAATACATAAAAAAGAAACAAAGAAAAAATTTAAGAAAAATCAAATCAATAATAAAACCGCAACATTTATCATTTCTAAAAACCAAAGCTTTTTTACCACTTTGTAAAATTCTACCAGCTCATTTTTTTAATATGTGAACTTGTGTAAATACGTTAAAAAGAATGGTAATAATGATGTAGTTAAATGATAATTACTTGAAACGTTCTTGTTAAAAATATCGAGCAAAGATATATTTGTGAGTTCGTTTGTTGGATGAGAGACGTTTTCCCTCGGATTCTGATTGGCTAAGAGGAAGTTGTTGTGTTTCTAGAAATTTTTCCCAGATTTCGCACACATCCACGTACCCAAGAAATTAATTTGTTAAGGAAATCTGGATCGATTTTGAAATAGATTTTTTTCATAAATAATTGCACAACTGCAAAACAGTAAAATATATTGACTGTATTTAGATTTTTTTTTGAAACATTACACGATAAGTCTTGAAATGCATAATTCTTAGTTTCAAAGTCTTCCCGTTTTATTACCCATTTTCATTATTAGGCTTGTTAGCCATAATTTCTTTAGCATACAGCTATTTCAAAAAGGTCGGTGAACGTTTTGTTGCATGCTGCATGTTGCATTTTGCCTTTTGCTTACCAAGCTTGAAATGTATTATATTCATAGGTTTATATCATGACCCAAGAAATTTCTGCAATTTGATTGGCTGAGAGCAGTGGTATTTCAACGTAATTTGAAATACCTGCACGTAGGTATTTCAAAATAAACTTTTGATTGGATCGAAAACTAAACTTTTTCTTATCCAATCAGCGCGCGCCACAGGATTCCCATAAAGGCTAAGGCACGGAAGATAAAATTTGACAACTATATAAATTATGTCAGCACAGAAGAAAATATGCTGGAAAAACGTGCAGTCAAAGTTTGAGAAAATTCCATATTGTTGTGACTTGTCGCTGAATTTACATCACCCATAGTGCATTTCGGGCTTGGTATGCAACATGCAACAAAACTTTCACCAAACTTTTCTGAAATTGCTGTATGCTTTTTTTGCATGTGTAGTCAGACGCCATGTTAAACTTATATAGTATTGATAAACGAAAAAAAAAATACTTGAGTTCATTTTGTAATGTTATCCAACATGGCTGCCATGACTTTGCTCTTTCAAAGTCGTAAATTTACAAATCTTAGCTTACATAACAGTGCGCCATATAATACCGCTCGAAGTAGAATCTGAAGTGCGTTGTTACAGAAAAAAGAGATTAAGATTGCGGTTTATTAATAACAATTGAAAAAAATTCTATTTAATATAATGTAGATGTTATGGAATATAGAAAATGTAAAAACATTTTTTTGAAATAAATGGTTTTGAAATAATGTCGCATGCATGGGTTTGAATTGTTACTGCGGCGTAAGCCTTATCGAACCCTGAAACAACCTCTGCGCTGATCTAAGTCAGGGCACGGCTAACTCACAGATTGAACCCTGAAACAACCTCTGGGTTGATCTAAGTCAGGGCACGGCTAACTCACAGATTGAACCCTGAAACAACCTCTGGGCTGATCTAAGTCAGGGCACGGCTAACTCACAGATTGAACCCTGAAACAACCTCTGGGCTGATCTAAGTCAGGGCACGGCTAACTCACAGATTGAACCCTGAAACAACCTCTGGGTTGATCTAAGTCAGGGCAAGGCTAACTCACAGATGGAACCCTGAAACAACCTCTGGGCTGATCTAAGTCAGGGTAAGGCTATAATTCGCAGATCAAACGCTGAAACATCCTCTGGGCTGATCTAAGTCAGGGTAAGGCTATAATTCGCAGATCGAACCCTGAAACATCCTCTGGGCTGATCTAAGTCAGGGTAAGGCTATAATTCGCAGATCGAACCCTGAAACAACCTCTGGGCTGATCTAAGTCAGGGCAGGGCTAACTCACAGCCGATTGAACCCTGAAACAACCTCTGGGCTGATCTAAGTCAGGGCATGGCTAACTCACAGATCGAACTCTGAAACAACCTCTGGGCTGATCTAAGTCGGGGCATGGTTAACTCACAGATCAAACCCTGAAACATCCTCTGGGCTGATCTAAGTCAGGGCAAGGCTATAACTCGCAGATCGATCCCTGAAACATCCTCTGGGCTGATCTAAGTCAGGGCAAGGCTATAACTCGCAGATCGAACCCTGAAACAACCTCTGGGCTGATCTAAGTCAGGGCAAGGCTATAACTCGCAGATCGATCCCTGAAACAACCTCTGGGCTGATCTAAGTCAGGGCGCCGTGCATGTTTCCGCAAGCACCTATCTTGAAGAAGGTGATCGAGTACGAGAAGAAGGCGAGCTGATGAAGGCGAGTACGGGAATCGAACTTGCGTCGCATTGGCGAGAGGCGGGGCATTAGCGGCGCACACCATACACCTGTGCTTCCCTGGTTTCTGGTCACTTGTAAGATCACAATAAACTAATAAACTTATAAAGGAGTTTGACAAAATGCGCCACAGACGTCACCCAGACGTCAGTCACCTTCATCATCGCTAAACTTTATGAATCATTTCAAAAACTGCAGGGTTGCAAACAGGGGATGGTGTGTACAAGACTACGAATCCCTAAGTAAGAAAAAGGCCAGTACAAGAATAAAGCCCCATTCACACCAACTAACCTTGGTATTTATTAATTTATCTATCGCATTTCCTTCGTCGTTTGGCTGCCATATTTATACAGGGTTAAAACTACCTCCCCAAAATAGTTTAGTTAAAGAAGGTTTGAAAGTTGTTTAGTTAGGCGTACAGGCTGTGTGTAAGGGCACTAGTTCAACTAAACAACCTTTAAACATGTTTAAAGGTCCGGTGTGAATGGGGTATAAGGGTGTAAGGTTCGAAAGAACAATTCTAGAAAACAAGATAAGTTACTGACTAGAGAAAACGTTCATTTTTTCTTGGATGTTCCGCGAGAATGTCATGATCAGACACCTCCACTTTTTAAGCCGCGTTCCGCCTTCTCTGAAATACGGAGACTGAAAGAGCAAAAGAGGAAACTCAGTGGGGAATTCCGAACGTCTGCTGGCAGGTTAGGCAGATAAACAATCTCCTGAAGCTATGCTATGAGAGCAAGAATAAAAATTAAGAATATCTCTTAAAAAACGGTGAAAAAAACTTCACGGTTTTTCAGATTGGGATTTTCTTGTCACAAAAATGGCGCCTTTCATTTTTTGGGGGAAGGTGGGTCATTAAAAACATTTTTAAGAAGTTTAAAAAAGCTCAGTTTTTACAGTTCATTTTTTTGTTAGGTTTTCTTGTGATTCAAAATGGCGTCGGCGTGACAGCGAGGCTCCACGAGTCAAGTCAACACACAAACTTCCTTTCTTGTCTGCAGAGTAAACGTTCATTTTTTATCTGAGAGGAGTGGCATTAAAACATGGATTTTTAAGAAGTTAAAAAAAGTTCAGTTTTGTAATTTTTGAAGTTTTTCTTGTGATTTAAAATGGCGTCGTGACAGCGAGGCTCCACGAGGCATGCCAATACGCATGCTCCATATTTGCATAAATCCGGGGTTTTACGAGGAAATCTTTGTGTAATGGCGGACACGATGTCTTGAATCAACTCGAACCACCGACACATTTTCGCATTTATTTACCAAACTAAAGCATTACTATGCTTCTAGCTCAACCATATCACTTCAATACACATCGTTAAACGTTATTATAAGATGTCTGTTCACCAACAGCCTAATTCTTTGCCGAATTCAAGCGGAATACTCGACAACCAAAGATCACCGTCCATCTCTGATTCAGACTCAGATGAAGACGATGATTTCGATAATGAAGGCATCAACAGCTCTGCTGTAAGTCTTAGTTAAATTTAACTGATAATTCTAAAGTAGAGGAAGGGTTTAAGGATGTTATAGTTTGAAATATAACATTGGTTTAAGCTACAGAGCGGAGGAAAGGCTAGAGTAACTACGTTGAAATTCTCCTACGTATTAATATTAACAAATCTAGATCGACTTCTGACAAAAAATATTTATTTAGAGGGAAAAAATTACCTTAGAGACAAATAATATTTTTTCTAGACATCTAGATGGGTTTAAAAATTCCCTGATACGAAAGAAAATAGTTTAGAATAATTAAAAGAGAATTTTTAATGACGACTTTATACGCGGGAAACCTGTATTTGAAGAATGACTTCACTCGACTGACCACAAACTCGAATTCTCTGAAATTTTATTTATGATTTTTTGTGTATAACTTACCCAGATTTTAAGAAAATTCTCAATTTCAGAGTTTTATTGTATCTTTATTTATTTAAAAATCGTTCAAATTATATTCAAAGTTTTAAACATTTTGTGGTTTTCAAATCCCAAATCACCAAATAATTAAGATTTAGTAATATTAAAGAGTATTTTACACGTAGGAACTAAATAATAGTTTTTATGGATTCAATTTATAAGATTTTATAGAAATCCAAGTCTTGAACAAGGCTGTTTTGAATGATTATTTACCTAGGATTTTATATCTTGATCAATATGTCTTACTGTTGTCTTTATAACCTCTCTCCTGGCTTCACAACACGTGTTGTTCTTAAGGCTTAGAACTGTCTGGTGTTCAAAAAACACATTTGAAATCCTACTAAAACGATCAAAATACATCTCTAGGCTTTTTTTTTTATAGAAAGTAATAAGTGTAAACGTCAATGATATCTAAAGTTATTCCACCCACTTCTACTGAATACTAGTTACATCACAACGAGTTTGTGAACGAAGTCATATATTTGGGGGAGCTTTTAGTAATTTTTGTTCAAGAGATTAGCTTTTCTATCCATGATTTCTATTATTTGAAATGGTTATTTGTATATTCAATTCCTTATTGTCTGACATTAGTTATACTAGACTGTGTAGCATATATTTTTTTATACATTAGTATTACATTGAAATATATTCTTGTTGGCTACAATTTAGTGCTAGGGAGCTTCATATTTAACTAACAGTTTGAGTACAAATACGAGATTTTGTTATTTAAAATTTTCTACTACAAACTTGTTGTTGTCCTCTGTTTGGCACAACACATCTTTAAAACAACAGTTGAACCAATGCAAGGACAACTACGAGCTTGTAGTAGCATACTTTGAAAGGTTTATCCCGTAGTCGTTCTCGTACTTGTACTCATACTTGTACTTGTACTTGTACTTATACTTGTACTCATACTCTTTCTATCTGTCTCTCTTTCTTACTCTCTCTCTCTCTCTCTGGAAATTTAAATTTTGTGACCTCTCCTCTCTGATAATGATAATGACTAGCTCTAACTAGATGGGACTGCTTGGTGTGTCAAATACAACAAGTGAATAAGAAAGAAACATAAACACAGTGTGAAAAAAGTTATGACTGTAGCGACCTTTCGGATGTTAGGCCTTCATTACATCAAAAGAAAGATGAAGGATTAACATCTGAAACATCAGTAGAGTCATGACAATTTTACTTAGTGTTTAAATTTTACTCCTTATTAATCTCTTTCTTTCTCTCTTTCTTTCTCTCTCTTTCTCTCTTTCTCTCTCTCAAACTAAAAAGTAAAAAGGTTACTAAGAATAAGATTTGTCAAAGTCACATCCATAATCATGTGTCTTGTCATATACAACTGTTAGCGTGATTCTCAATATTCTACAAACTCAGACATTTCAACGCCTTGTTGTGAAATTGTTTTTTCGCTGCTGTCAATCAAAACTAATCAGTTGGTACCTTTTATATTTTTGACTGGCGGCAGTGAAAAAACTAATTCCATCAGGAAACTCACAGATACTGAGTTCACAGAATATTGAGAATCTCAGTAAACAAAGAAATATTTAAAGAAATGATTGTCTAGAGAATGACACATGGTCTGAAATGGGAAAACATTTACAACATGCACTCTGTTTTTGCATTTTTGCACCCACTTAGATTCCATGGGTTTTATGATACAAATTGATAAATTTAACCAAAAAATCATCACTTTGTGGCATTGTGTAAAAAGCATGTTAAAAATTTTTTTTTCATGATTTTGACTTTTTTTTCAAAAGAAAGTTAAGATCAAGTAAGTCCAAAACTGTTAGAATTTGAAAATATATGGACTGATTTCATAACATGAATTTTGTGGGTCTCTAGACAGATTTCATAACGTTATAGGTCTTTAGACTGGTTTTCATAACGTCATCAACACTATGGTCTCCAAGGATTTTCAAATAGTATGGCTTAAACACATCAATATTAGCTCTTTTTATTGAGAGAGAGTACAAAAAAAGAGTGCGCCATTTTTATTATACCCAAGCTGAAAAGCTGTATTGTATTGACAAAAGCCAAAAAACAATCTAGTTGTCTGGATCCTGTAATTATGAAAAGGGTATACCAATATTATTAAGATGAAGATTAACTTTATAGACAAGTGTCTTTAATCCAATTTACCCTGTATTTACTTTACAGATGGATTTTATATTAAAATCCAAAAGAAATGAATTGACTTCTAAGCTGATGTTATCTGGCTCAGATGGGCTTAGTAAATATGACTTGCACAAGATGGATCCTGAAACACAAGCCAGACTGGGAGCTTTATTTGAAGCTGCAGGTATGATCACTATGCTCTACAGGGCTCAAAATAATGGCCAGTCAACAGTCAATGTCCGGCAAAATCTGGTACTTGATCGGTCAAATATGGTTTTGAACGGACATGTTGGCTGGTCATATTTGAAAAAAAATAATATCATATGCTAGACATCTTGATCAGCGTATGACTGGTTGTTATTTTGAGTCCTGCTCAATGTATAGAGTAATTTTTATATAGATGGTTTTTACGCACGATAAAGCAGCCTTATTGGTGTACCAAACAATAGAACAGAATTTTTTGCATAAAAATTGATTTCAATTCCTGGAGGATATGAAAAATATTGTTGAGGTACACCAATATGGCCCAATGTGATGTCAAGTGAAAATGGTCTATGAGTGCAGAGCTTGAATAACAGCCGGTCAACGGAAAATGTCCGGCCAGAATTGGAACTTATTCGGTCAAATCTTTGTCTTGCTGGTCATTTTTTAACAGTAACGTTAAGCCAGAAATGCTATTTTACTGGCAACTGACTGGCCATTATACACGCATCAAGAGTTCCGTGCTGCTGCTCAATGCGCATGCTCAGGGGATTAAAAAGTGGGATAAATTTTGTAAAATATGCTATATTTTAGTCGTATCTTTCTTGTCAAGTACAATTTTCACTAAATATTCATGATCGCGTACCGTTAAGCGAATTCTGAATCAAATATACCAAAAAATTGCATATTATACAAAATATCATCCCACTTTTTAATCCCCTGAGCAAGCGCATTGAGTAGCAGCACGGAATTCTTGATGCGTCTATTTCAAGCCCTTGAGTGGGAAACACATGCCATGACTTACTGGACATGCGAGGTACAGCATGCCTTGACATTGTTCTCCAGTAGTTCATCTAATCGCAGTGTGTACTGTAGCTACAGTTATTGTAATAACATACAGTATGGCTACAGATTTGCAGTATTATTTTCCATTTATATGAAAATTGCTGTAGTGTTCAAGATAATATACGCAGGGCTCGAAGTTAACTTTTTAGTCCACTAGCAAAGTGTTGTTAGTAAGTTATTTTTTCTCTTAGAAAAGTGGTAAAGTTTTGAAGGAATGATTAATTCTTACTCACATATTTTTTCACTTGAAAATTCCAAAAAAGCACTGTTCTGTTATGTAACCTTTGTTTACACAGGGTGGCCCATTCAGCTAAATACTAGTTATACAATGGTTTTGAGTGGCATACCATGAAATATCCCACAAGTCACTTGTAGTTTCTAGTATACACACGGGCCTTTAGGCGAGTGTGTATACAAAGAAAAATACAAGTGATGAGTGGGATATTCCACGGTATGCCATGAAAAACCATTGTATAACCATTTTATCCCACACCATAGAAAATACAAATGCGTAGATTCAATGCGAAGTGCATGATGGGAAGGAAGAGTGAAATACCAACGAATATGCAACGGCTTTCCTGCTTTCTGATTGGCTGTATTTTCTATAGTGTGGGATAAAAGCTGGTATCCAGAGGGGCCCTGTATATTTGCACTTTGTGAATTTGCAAGCATTAATTTTGAGCCCTAATACGGATATTTCAAACACAGCCTGTGTCATTTAAATTATTTGAAGATAGATATTCATGTATTTTCGACCCCTTCAGGTATGGGTAAACTAGCTGATGGGAAAGTATTTGCTGACCCAGAAGTCTTACGTCGCTTAACCTCATCAGTCAGTTCTGCTCTTGATGAAGCTGCTGCTGCTCTTACTCGAATGCGGGCTCAAAATAGCGGAGTACCAACATCACCAAATCATTCTGTAGACACAGGTTAGTATCTGATATGTAGTGCTGTTTTAATATTCTGCAAACTCAGACATTTCATCGCCTTGTTGTAAAATTGGTTTTTCACTGCTGTCAATCAAAACTAATCAGTTGGTACCTTCTATGTTTTTGACTGGCGGCAGTGAAAAACGAAATTCTAATGGGAAACTTGCAACTACAGAGTTCACAGAATATTGAGAATCACAGTGAGTCATATAATATTAGATACAGTATGAGCAGCCAGTTAGTATGGACATTTGCAATAGTGAGCCATTCATATTTTGCTTCTTTTTTTTGGAGATTAGAGTGAGTTTGACTGAGAAAATCCAGGTTAAATTTGAATGCAAATGAGGGTAATTCTAATTTACAGACTTCTCCTAAGTGACTTATTTCTATTGTGTTCCTTGTACTTTTCAGGGGCACGTAGCTTGGCAGAAGCTTGTCTAGAAGGAGATGTTGGTGCTGTCAAGAAGCTTCTAGAGGAAGGCTGGAGTGTCCATGAACCCACAGATGAAGGAGAGAGTCTACTGTCTCTTGCTTGTTCTGCAGGTAATAATAATAATTTTAGGAGAAAAACTTAAACTAGAAAATCACAATATGACTGGTCAAGAGGACTGGGCTAAGAGGTGTGGCACTTTGACCCAACATTGCCCTAACAATGTCAATTAACCTGTAAGTATCATCTACTTACTTAGCTCCTAGCTGTGCACAGCATCATAGAGTCGTTTTCATATGAGTGGGAAACCATATAATAATAAATTTGTAGCTGAACCCTATCTTACCATATCTTCGTGATGGAAAGCCATTTTAGTGTTACAGCATGTCATACCATGCTATGTGCTGTCAGTCAGTACCATACATTTCCCCCTCATACAATAACCATTCCCATGGGAAGCCATTTCAGTGTTACAGTATGTCATACCAAGCTATGTGCTGTCAGCACTGCACATTTTTTATTCATATGAAAACCATTCTTATGAGATGCCATGTTGATGTTGCTGGATGTCGTACCATGTATGTACTGTAAGTCAGTGCCATACATTTCCCCCTCATACAATAACCATTCTTATGGGAAGCCATTTTAATGTTATAACATGTTGTACTGTGTACATGCTGTAAGTTGTACCATAAGTTTTCCACTCATACAATAACCATTCTTATGGGAAGCCATTTTAATGTTATAACATGTTGTACTGTGTACATGCTGTAAGTTGTACCATAAGTTTTCCATTCTTACGATAACCATTCTTATGGGAAGCCATTTCAGTGTTTCAGCATGTCGTACCATGTACATGTAGGTACTGCAAGTCAGTACGCTACATTTCCCACTCTTACGATAACCATTCTCATGGGAAGCCATTTCAGTGTTTCAGCATGTCGTACCATGTACATATAGGTACTGCAAGTCAGTACGCTACATTTCCCACTCATACGATAACCATTCTCATGGGAAGCCATTTCAGTGTTTCAGCATGTCGTACCATGTACATGTAGGTACTGCAAGTCAGTACGCTAAATTTCCCACTCTTACGATAACCATTCTCATGGGAAGCCATTTCAGTGTTATGAAATATATTGTTCTCTTAATCTAATGTTCTCATCTAATATCTTAGGTTATTATGAGTTAGTTCAAGTCTTGTTGGCCATGGAAGCAAGTGTTGATGATCGAGGAAGCAAGGGTGACTGTACCCCATTAATGGAGGCAGCCAGTGGAGGCTACGTCGACATAGTAAAACTCCTTCTTGAGAACACTGCTAATGTTAACGCACAGTCCCAAGCCGGCAATACTGCACTGATATATGCCTGTTGTGGTGGGTACGAGGAGGTTGTTAAGATGTTACTCGACCACGGCGCAGATATAGAGGTGCATAATGAGAATGGTCACACCCCTTTGATGGAAGCAGCTAGTGGAGGGCATGTAGGCGTGGCAAGGCTTCTACTGGAAAATGGAGCATGTATTAATTCCCATTCTAATGAGTTCAAGGAGAGTGCGCTAACACTTGCCTGCTATAAAGGTATGAATTATACAATAGCAGATATCAAAGTTACTTTACATTGCCTTTAAACAGTTGGAGTAAGTTATGCATCAATAAGCATTAAGGCAACGATTTCCAAAGGGATAACACAAGCACATTTTTAAAATGGTTTTTCATACACGTGGCATCGTCCTTGGTGTTTTCACGTATCAGAGAGAACTGCAGCATCAAGGACGACAATGCATGCATAAAAACGTTTTGAAAATGTGCTAGTGTCGCCATCTCAGGGTTGCTTTTGGTCTTGCCTTCCATTTGTAAGGTCTCTATCTAATACCCCAACTGTCTGCCCGGGGATTCAATCCATGACCTCCAGCAGAAACGTCGATGCTCAACCAACTGAGCCAACCTTGATATTGTGGTGTTTAATTGTCAGGTCACCTGGACATGGTCAAGTTTCTGTTGGATGCTGGTGCCGATCAAGAACACAAGACTGATGAAATGCACACAGCATTGATGGAAGCATCAATGGATGGCCATGTTGAAGTTGCTCGCCTACTGCTAGATCATGGAGCTCAGGTAATCACTGTTCATAAAGTAAACTTGGCTGTACCATGGATCCTAATTTTTAGGGGATTTTGAAACCAAACAAGGGTGGTATTGAAGGGTTAGGTATCATCTAGGGACAGGTGAGATTGATTCCTTGGTGGTTGGGTGTTTCCATTTATTCCAGGGTTTTTCTCTGAGTTCTCCAGTTTTCCTCCCTCAGCAAAACCCAATCCATGAAATTCCAAGTTGAGCTGGCAATAGTCCTGCCTTAGATCAGCTTGGTTTATCAGGATTCAATAACATTATAGCCACTATGGAAACATTGACATCAGCCAATGTTGTAGGACAAATGGGATCTATTTTTATGCAGAACATTGCATTGTTCCTGCTCTTGAACATGACTGGCCTAAATCCCCTCTAGCATGTAATTGCTTGATTTTTATTTCTAACTGTGTCATGTTATGTTGCAGGTCAATATGCCAGCAGACAGTTTTGAGTCACCTTTAACCCTTGCTGCCTGTGGTGGTCATGTAGAGTTAGCGGCACTGTTGATAGAACGAGGTGCATACTTGGAAGAAGTCAATGATGAAGGGTAAGAAACACACCTAATAAATGTTCTATTCACTGGCTTCTTACTCTTGACTTTAAGTGGCACTTTGCATAAAAATTAATACAATAGCTTGTTATCCTTCACTGCTCATGAAAACTATTGTGTTTATGCAAAGTGTCCCTCAAATTTGATGCAAATGAGCGAAATCGAAATGCTTTATGGGTTGTAAGAAAGCAGTGTATAGATAGCATTTCTGGGGGATGGGGAGGGAGAGTATTGGTAGTGTGCTCTGCTAAGCAATGGTTCTTATTAACATGATCTAATATGGCTTTCAAATCATGATCATGTCAGATGTGAGTCTATAAATTTGAAGAAGGGAGAGTATGGGTAGTGCTTTCAGGGTATCAATAAAATTTAAAGATTTTTTATCTATTCTTTAAGATATTTTAATGTTATTATGTTTATTATCTTGTATGTTAACCGTGATTTGTGTGGTTTCTGTTTAGTTATACTCCTTTAATGGAAGCTGCTCGTGAAGGTCACTTAGAGATGGTTGCACTTCTTCTTGAGCATGGTACGTTGTAAATAAAATCAAGCAATGTTTATATAGCATGCAAGGTGCATTCTGGTCTAGCTTGGGTACAAACATTACTTAATGAGGCATGACAAAAAAAAGAATGTTGATACGAAATATAGACCCCTCACACTAAATCCCTACCTGGGGTTTCAAAACAATAAAACAAAAATTATCACCAAAAAAGTTGTCAATTGTCAAAGAAGGAAATTCTATTGTTTTGACCCAGAAATTGGAGGTTAGTACAAAGGGTTTTTAGTCCACTATAGTGCACTACATTTTCTGGGTATCAGAAAAGGGCATCTTTAATATTCAGCCTAAGACCTGTAAAGGAAATTTTTAAGGTCATGTTACTCAACATCTATGCAATTATCAACCTTGTTCCAGGTGCCGACATTCATGCGCAAACAGAAGAAACACAGGAGACTGCCCTAAGCCTTGCTTGCTGTGGTGGATTCCAAGATGTTGCTGCCTTTCTTCTCCAAGCAGGTAAAGTACATGTTCATCAGGATGATCAGTCTTTTGTTTGGTTGTTGTTTAGCATGTTGCTACATAGTTATTACTACAATTTTCAATATTACATGGATTATTATCTAAGAATATTACATAGTTGTGAGTTGCCCATTGGAATGATAACCCTAATGATTGTTATTGGTATAGGTGCTGACATTGAGCAAGGTTCATCTACTCCACTGATGGAAGCTGCACAAGAAGGACATGTAGATCTTGTGAAGTTTCTCCTGGAGCAAGGTGAGAGAGAAAGAACACTGTAACACCTTTTTTGGGGGGAAGGGCGGGTAGCAAGGGGGGTTGGGTGAGCGTCCATTGCAGTTTTGGCCCTTTTGGTGTAAATTATTCAGGGTAGTATTGGTGTCGTATGTTGCTAACGCATTGTTTTTCACCACTGTGGTCCCAAAGGTTAAACAAAGAGATTTTAAAATTTATATTTTGTTTTGAAATACTATTGATCTGAGCTTGATTGCTAGTTGCATGTGCTTATAATTTGTACCGTCTTTATTGGTATAGGTGCCAATGTCAATGCCACTACCGCAACAGGTGATACTGCACTGTCTTTTGCCTGTGAGAATGGCCACACTGATGTTGCTGATGTCCTGCTGCAAGCTGGTGCTGATCTGGTATGCTGTCCCTTTCTATATAAATAAAGAAATATAATGAAAATTAGTTATAGTGCATATGCTAACTACCTGAGCAGTGCTTTGGATGTTTCTGTAATCTCAACAACACCAATAAGGTGTCTTAGTTTTCCTTCCAGTCTATCCCATTGTTGTCTTAACTCATTATTTTTTTTTGAAATAGGAACACCAATCAGAAGGAGGCAGAACTCCCTTGATGAAAGCTGCGAGAGCAGGACATTTGTGTACTGTCCAGTTCCTGATCAGCAGAGGTAGGTTGTTTTAATTCTGAATGAAGGCATTAACAATAGACCTTTTTACCATAAATTTCTCGCATGTTGATTGGTCGAGAGCTGTGGTAAATAAGAAATGACAAATCGGTCGCGCAACTTTTTCTTTGTTTTTTAATCTTTTATTAGTTATGTACCATAGACATACCACTCTAAACCATCGGAAATCTGTTAACTTTAGCTTGGGCATAATGTTCTCCCATTTCAGACCACGTGTCATTCTCTTTAGAATAAGAGTTTTTGTTTGAGTTGTATTCATATTCATGTGTCTTCCCATGTGTAACCATTAAACAAAGAAATGATACTCTAGGGAATGATACGTGCTCTGAAATGGGAAAACATAAAGAGATTTCTAATCTTGTTCTGTGTCTGTCAGGTGCCGATGTAGACAGGCGTACTGCCAATATAGATCATTCTGTGCTATCCCTGGCCTGTGCTGGTGGCCATCTAGCTGTCGTAGAACTCTTGCTTGCTCATGGAGCTGACCCTTATCATAAGCTGAAGGTCAGTCATGCAGTGTTTGGGTTGCCTGTGGTAGGAATGCCACAGGTAGCCCATGTATTGTTTTTGTGAATAGTAGCTTATATGAGTATTTTTTTCTTGAAATAGGATGGCTCTAATATACTGATAGAAGCAGCCAAGGGTGGTCATGCAGCAGTTATCTGCTACCTTCTAGAAAACCCAATCCCAGGAACCCCCCCTGATATGAAGCTAACGTCCATGCCTAGCTCCATGTGTGCTCCCTCTATACCACCACCACGTGTCCCCCCTGTACATGCAAGCCAGCCTCCTCTACTTGAACACCCTGACTTGTCCGATCTCAGCGCATTTGGTCCAGAAGCTATGGCTCTTGGTCAGATCCCAATGGCTCCTCCTACTTCTCCTCTCTGCAGTCTTCAAGAGGCGCTGATGTTACAAGATAGTGTTATACCAACATCATCAGGCATGCCGTCAGCTTTTGCATCCCTAAACCAAACAGTACCAAGTCTTACCACTACTAATACTCGTGTTACTTCGACGGCAGTTCAAACTGATAACAAGGTCATCACGGAGAAGCTCCAGCTTATACAAGGAAAACTGGCCAAGGCTCTCAAAAATGCAAACATTTCTTTAGATTCAGGAGTATTCCCTAAAGAACTACTTCAGAATGTTTCTGAAGAGATCACCCAGTTTGACATGGAGGGCGATGAAGTTAATGTTCCTCCACAGCCATTCTTGATCCCTAGTGGGTTTGGCGAGCTTACTCCTGCAGAGATTGAAGGATTAATGGTTGCCGAACCTGCGCAAACCCTTCCTGATGCTATTGGAGACATGTTGTCAGATGGTAAGAGTCTAATACATCAGCTTCAAATTATCTGTTAATTTTGCCTTAGCCTTACAGCACTTCCCAATTATCCCCCAAAATTATACGATTTGTCATGGCAACAAAATAGGTTTTGGTCAACGTCAATCGAGACGTTTCCATGACATTCCATACACATGTGCCTTTGAAAACCTTGTATTTTCAGACGTCATGAAAACACTTGGATTGACGTTTGCCAAGGCCCAATTTTGTCATGATGGAAAATTGTATAATTTTGTGCATGTGATTGCAAGCACTGTAATTTTGAATACTCGCGTATTCCAGTGAAGTCCTATTCTTTTACTGCAATACTCAATATCCAAACTCAGTACTTGAGGGTTGCCCCTTGAATTTGTTTTTCCACTGCTGCTGGTCAAAAATACATAAGGTACTGACTGATTAGTTTTAATTGACGGCAGCAAAATTATGAGTTCGCGGAATTATGAGAATCACGGTTAGCCATAGTATCTCACATATTCATCAAAGCAAGCCTATTTAACATTCTTTAAATTCTGTTCTCTCTACAGCTTCCAGCAATGACAGCAGTCCTTCATCTCCTCCTGAGCTGTGCTCGTCATCGTTACCTCTAACTCCCACCCCGTCCCCTGTCTCGTCTCACTTTACTGCAGCATTTGACGTTGACCAACAAACTGAGAGCAACCACGACACTGCTCTAACTCTGGCTGCCGCAGGAGGTCATGATGAACTTGTTCGTCTGTTACTAACAAAAAATGCTGATATTGAACATAGAGATAAGAAAGGTAAGAACGTACCTCTATTTCAACAAAAAATTGAGAGAAGGTTTTGTTGCTTGTTGCATGTTGCATACTGCATACCAAACCTTAAATGCACTATGGGTGATGTAAATTCAAGCAGCGAAAAGGTCACAACAATATAGTATTTTCCCAGACTTTGTCTGCAGGTTTTTCCAGCATATTTTCTCCTGTGCTGACATTGTTTACATATGAGTGTCATGCATTTCATGGTGGGTAAGCAATATGCAACATATAACAAAACCTTCACCAACCTTTTTTTGAAATAGCTGTATACTTTTTAGAGTTGCAGATCCAGAAAAAATTGATGATAATTTCTGGATTCCAATCTGCTGATAAAAGTCTTTGAATCTTGTTATCTGTTCCAAATGGTGGTCAAAACCTGACCACCATGTGCTGTCAGCCATGATAATATTATTTTTATTAAAGGGTGTTTTAATTGTTCTTTCAGGTTGCACCCCCCTTATCCTTGCTGCCACGGCTGGACATGCTTCTACTGTGGAGATTCTTTTGGAGCAAAGAGCTGAAATAGAGGCTCAATCTGACCGCACTAAGGACACTGCCCTTTCTCTAGCATGTTCTGGGGGACGACAAGAGGTATGTTACACTCTAAATATATGTTTGTTGGTTATTTAGACTCCCCTTAGTTACTGTTGCTATGTCCCACAACCTCAGCAAAGTAGCTAGAATATCTCGTAATTTGAAACTCTGATTGCGGAAAATGAATAAAATAGATAAAGTCTGTCCACCCACTATGCATAAAATGTCAACTGATGAAGCATCCCTCAAAACAGCACCATAATGCAAGCTACACATTTCTACAACTCAGGAAAGGCTTATTTCAATAATAATATTGATTAATGTTTAAATATTTTTCTCACAGGTTGTAGAGATTCTCATTGCAAAGGGAGCCAACTTTGAACACCGTAATGTCTCTGATTACACCCCCCTTAGCCTTGCCGCGTCTGGAGGATACGTTGGAATAGTAAAGCTTCTCCTGAGCCATGGCGCTGAAATAAACTCTCGTACAGGAAGCAAGCTTGGTATCTCTCCTTTGATGTTAGCTGCCATGAATGGCCATACTGCTGCCGTTAAGTTATTGTTAGACATGGGTAGTGATATCAATGCCCAGATTGAAACCAATAGGAATACAGCATTGACGCTGGCGTGCTTTCAGGGAAGACATGAAGTAGTGAGCCTTCTTGTGGAGAGGAAAGCTAACATTGAACATCGTGCTAAGGTATGAGATAGGGAATGTCTGTGTTTGTCTTGCCATAGAGGCTTTGCATCATCACATGATGGCAGGCATGACAGCCTGAGGCATGCGAAAGTACTCAGTTTCCTAGGGAAAAGACTCAATTGTTGTGCCTCCTGTCATGGCTTGGTGCAAAACTTTTATACTATCCATCCCCCCATCCTTCCTTCCATCCTTCCTTCCATCCTTCCATCCATCCATCCTTCCATCCATCCATCCATCCATCCATCCATCCATCCATCCATCCTTCCTTCCATCCATCCATCCATCCTTCCTTCCATCCATCCATCCTTCCTTCCTTCCATCCATCCATCCATCCTTCCTTCCATCCATCCATCCATCCTTCCTTCCATCCATTCATCCTTCCTTCCATCCATCTACCTGCCCATACAAGAATGCATTTATTCATTCAATCATTTGTCTGTCTGTCCATCCATTCATTTTCCATCCATTTATTTATCCATCCATCCTTAAATCCTTTTCAATCCCTGCTATAATAGATAAATCCATTGATTACTATATTTTTCTATTGATCAATCTTCTAGACTGGCCTTACTCCACTCATGGAAGCGGCATCAGGTGGTTATGTTGATGTAGGTCGCATACTCCTAGACAAAGGAGCAGAGGTCAATGCCCCACCTGTCCCCTCATCACGGGACACTGCCCTCACTATTGCCGCAGACAAGGGTCATTATAAATTCTGTGAGCTGTTGTTGTCCAAAGGTGCCATGGTTGATGTTAAGAACAAGAAAGGAAACTCTCCCTTGTGGCTCTCTGCTAATGGTTAGTAAAATAACTGTTGGTCACCCTGTGTTAAAAAAACACAGGAATCCCATTAACTTAGTAAGACTTTGAATAATGTTGCTACATCTTGGTGATTCTTACATATATAGGAGATGCAAAATAATTCAGCATGTCATATTGAAAGGGAACTTCGTAAAAAATTTAAGTCCTTGATTGGATTTGAACCTATGGCCTTCCTTCCCATGGTCTTCCTTTCCATGGCCTTTTTGCCAAGTTCCCTTACTTTCACTGTGATCCTGAATAATTTCATCTCCTACCAATACCAGTGAAATTATTTTACACCTTGACATGCATAAATATGTAATTGCTATGCCCTATGCTCTTAGGGGGTCATCTGGAGGTCTGTCAGCTGCTGTTCAGCTATGGTGCAGATGTCGACAGTCAGGACAATCGTAAAGTCACTGTTCTAATGGCAGCATTCAGAAAGGGACACACTAAAGTGGTCAAGTGGTTGGTGAAACATGTCCATCAATATCCTTCTGATTCTGACTGTACACGCTTTATATCTACCATCTCTGACAAGGTAAACACATATTTTACAACTGTCATCCCCCATAAGAACTCTTATTATATGATTATCAATGAAATACCTATATTTATTATATGATTATCAATGAAATACCTATATTTATTATATGATTATCAATGAAATACCTATATTTATTATATGATTATCAATGAAATACCTATATTTATTATATGATTATCAATGAAATACCTATATTTATTATATGATTATCAATGAAATACCTATATTTATTATATGATTATCAATGAAATACCTATATTTATTATATGATTATCAATGAAATACCTATATTTATTATATGATTATCAATGAAATACCTATATTTATTATATGATTATCAATGAAATACCTATATTTATTATATGATTATCAATGAAATACCTATATTTATTATATGATTATCAATGAAATACCTATATTTATTATATGATTATCAATGAAATACCTATATTTATTATATGATTATCAATGAAATACCTATATTTATTATATGATTATCAATGAAATACCTATATTTATCATATGATTATCAATGAAATACCTATATTTATCATATGATTATCAATGAAATACCTATATTTATTATATGATTATCAATGAAATACCTATATTTATTATATGATTATCAATGAAATACCTATATTTATTATATGATTATCAATGAAATACCTATATTTATTATATGATTATCAATGAAATACCTATATTTATCATATGATTATCAATGAAATACCTATATTTATTATATGATTATCAATGAAATACCTATATTTCTTTATTTTAAAAATTTGATATTTTCACATGTGAAAATATCGTCACTACGGTAACATACTTCTTATAGTAGAAAAAAGCTCGAAAAAGCTTTCTTTTCTTTTTCACTGATTATTATATAATAAACAGAATATTACATGGGCGCATGGAGATACAAATTTTTTATCTTCTCATGTTGAAAATCTTTCACTCGTTCACTGCGCTCACTCGTGAGAGATCTTTTCAACACTCAAAGATAAAATTCGTATCTCCAAGCGCCCATGTAATATCCTCTATTTCTGTAAGGTTTGCTCTATCAGTCCCCATAAGAGCTCTTCTGTGAGGTTTGCTCTATCACTCCCAATAAGGGCTCTTCCGTAAGGTTTTTTCTGATTGTTTCGACTACCAAAAGTTGGAATGCATTGTTTTCATTCTACATTTTCATTGGTTTTCGGATTCTTACTTTCCAAGAGGCCCAAATATAGTAGTCGCACAGTAATAAAGAAACATTTCTCAAGGGAATATCTTGTGGTCTGAAATGAGCAATTTGCATACGAAGCTAAAGAAATGTATTATCTTGTGTTTTCTTAGGATCTTCTGAAAAGATGTCATCAGTGTATGGAGATCATTGTGACGGCTAAAGACCGACAGGCAGCTGAAGCCAATAAGAATGCCTCCATCCTTCTAGAAGAGATTGACTTGGAGAAGGAACGAGAAGAGCAGAAGAAGGCAGCAGCAGCCCGTCGAAGGGACAAGAAGAAACAGAAGAAGAAGAAGAAGTCTAGACAGGACCAAGATAAGGAGAACAACAAGAATGAGGATGAAGATGAGAAGGATAATATCAACCAGGAAGATCATGATGAAAGAAGCAATAATAGTGAAGGTGAGATGTCTGTTAGCACTCTTTAGACATTTTTGTTGCCTAATTTGATGAAATTTTCATGATACTTTAATTTCCCAGGAGGCGCATAAGGCTATAATTGGTGTTTCTAGTTTTCGTAGCTGCTCGCATGTTTTTGCTGAACAGGGTTGTTAGCCCTGCGCCAAACCCCCATTTGAAGGGCCAATATTATATAACTAGTACTTCAAAAATGTCAAAACTTCTTGCCTGATTTTACTAGCATTACGAAAATTTTGTGCTTGAGAAGTGCTCTGGGAAAGGAAAACTGCTTTCATAGGAATTTCTCCCAACCCTCAGAACCCTGTCTTCAAATTATCAGATATATACCATTTCTGTTTTACTTATTGATTTTGTTTATTTGAAATTATATTTTGTAGATGAGACAACACCAGCAGTCAGTGAATGCCAATCGAATTCTATTCCAGTGTCTTACTCACCTCAAGGACATGAACAGATAGAAAGGAAGTCATCTACAGGATCACTAGATACCCTGACTACTATTGCTATCACTGCTGCCGTCACTTCTACTTCTAGTGCTAAGTATGTACCTTGTTATGTCCTTCCAGTGATGCTGACGATGGTGATGATGATGATGATGGCAATGATACTGATGGTGGTGATGATTGATGATAAAGGCAATGGTGATGATGATGGATGGTTCCAATGAAGATGGATGTGATGGCAATGCTTGATGATGAAGGCAGTGATAATGATGATAAAGATGATGATGATGCAAGATGATAGTGATGAATATGGTGATGGCAATGATGATAATAATGGTGATGGTGGTGATAATAAATATGGACGTTGAAATTTAAGTTACCTTTGACTGTGATAATAATGGTAATTGTGATGAAGGCGAAAATTGAAGATGATACAAATGAATGATGTCACTACTGAAGGCAATGGCAGTTATTTTGATGATGCTACTACTTTTGATAAAGATAATTATGATGAATCATTTATGTATATGAAATTTTTTTTTTTTTGAATTGATGTAAATTACTGCTATTTTCATAAACATGCGAACTCGGTATCTGCGAGCTGCACGCTGAAATTTGGTTTTTCGCTTCCATCGATTAAAAATAATCAGTCGGTACCTTTTATATTTATGATTGGCGGCAGTGAAAAACCAAAAATTCCAACGAGCAACTCGCAATTACAGAGTTCGCATATTTATGAAAATTGCAGTAAAGGGTAATTTTGAGTTAGAATCAAACATTATTAATGGTTAATTGTGTATTTTATTTCCAGACCTCGGGATAAAACCAGTGTCATCACCACCGCAGAGATCACCAAAGCCGTAGCCTCGACAATCATCACCCAGGCTACCCCCCACAGTGAGCTCTCCCCCATCACCGTAGCAACAGCAGCCGCCCAGTGCTTGGCCGTTACCTTGACAACCACTACCTCCACTACCAAGATGTCTTTGCTTCCCAGTCCAAAGAAAGGCAAACGGCATGAAGATGGATGGAAGGAAGTTGTCAGAAGGTCAGAGACTACTTTGTAAGGAACAAATCATGTTTTATTTTCTTAATTAACATTATTTTGAGTTTATCCCTTCACCACTTTCATATCCCTCATAACAGACCCTTTTCGAATATGACGCCGATGATGTCAAATAAGGATTGGCCATCTTATTATTTCTTCCTGGTTGATGGTTGGAGAACCTTTTTATCAATAGGGCTGCGTGGCTATTCTAAAAATAGCCCGCTTAATAGATGCATGACTCAGACAAGTGTAATATCATACCAAAAAGAAAACGGATAACCACATTTTATTCATTTATTTTTTATTACAAAGCATTTCTTTTCAAAAAAAGTTGTCATTAAAACCCAAACGGCAGAAATCGGACTCAAGGAGATGAGAAATTCGGTTTCTTTGTCTGAGTTTGACGTCAGTGCCACGCAACCCATTAAAAGCAGCAATCCACATGAAAAAAAAAGAATAAATACCGCATGTTAGTTTACACGAACTCGGAAGAATCAATACAACAAGGTTTCACTCACAACATCCGGGACATCCCAGGACATCCCAGGACCTATCCTTGTTTGGTGTCATCAGTGTCATATTCGAGAAGGGGGGGGGGGGGGGGTAACTAGAAACAAAATAATATAAAATTTCAAAACATTTTGCAGATGCTGAGTATATTTGCTGTTTTCATCGAAAAATCAAGTATCAGTTTGAGAATGTATGGACTTACTACGAAATGTCATGACATTTACTCGTAAACCTGTTCAAATGTCTTTCCTTCTGGTTTTTGTGAATTCTGATAGATGCATAAGTGTTTTTAGAATTAAAAAAAAAAAAAAGAAATTTAAAAAATTCTTTGTGGTAATATGAACGATTTTGTCTCTTTGCTGCCCCAAAACGCAAAGCATTATGGGGATGTGAAAGTGGTGAATAACTTAATTAAATGAATATGCATGAAGACTTTGCACCATCACATGATGGCAGCCATGACAGGAGGCAGGAACAATAGACCCCTTGCAGCACGTCGTAATGCAGCTCATTTCGGAGGGAAAAACAAAAGAATATCAGACTACTGAGAATTGGAACCTATTGTTTTGTCCTCCAAATTGAGCTGCATTCCGACGTGCTGCAAGGGGTGTATTGAATCTGATATATTCTGATTTATATGAGAAAGAATTCAGTTTCTCATGGGAATAAGACTCATGTGATTGTGCAAAGCCTCTATAGACGCCTTTCACGTGACGTCAAAGCAGCTCAATTTGGAGAACAAAACAAAAGAATTTCAATCTCCTGAGAATTAGAACCTATTGTTTTGCCCTCCAAATTGAGCTGCATTCCGACGTGCTGCAAGGGGACTATTTGTTGTAGTCCAATTTTAACAAGTCATTAAATGTTGAAATTCTCAGGTCGAAGAAAATGCCTGTGTCGTCATCAGTTGTAAGCAGGGTGATTGGGCGTGGTGGGTGTAATGTAAATGCTATCCGAGATACTACTGGTGCTCATATTGATATTGATACAAGTCGGCAGAAGACCACTGGAACATGTATTATCACAATCAAGTAAGTCAATACGCTTGCCGTCAATTAAGTTGTCAAGTAAGTCACCCTCAAACCCTCAACGATTTCACGTGGTTGCAACGCAAATTTCGGATTTTTGTTGCAGCAAATTATTGCAACCTCTTTCATACAGAGAAAGTTTCTGGGTCAAAATCAATATTAAATCCTGTTTGGCTAGTTTGAAAAGGATTATGCATTGCGAGTGAATATTGGTGATAGACGCTGAAAATTTTCAGTTTTAGCTATTATTTAAGCGTGCAATTCTCAAAATGTTGCAGAGAAAAGTTCAACATTTTTGATTTTCTGCAACATTTTTTTGCCTTGCGAGACCTCGTCGCAGCGTGTATCAGTGATTTAATCCTTGTAGTAATCTTTAAAACAGATACTATGTTTAACAAATAGAAAACGTTTGCCGTGTTTACATAGCCTGATATAAACACGAGGGAAGTTTGGGAGAAGTCGAGAGCTGTTGTGTAAAACCAAGCCACAGGCGAGGTTTACACACAGCTCTCGACTTCTCCCAAACTTTCCCGAATGTTTATATCAGGCTATGTAAACACGGCAAAACGTTTTCTATATGTTTTATAAAATATTGAAACTTGCCGTGTTTACATAGCCTCATGTAAACACGGCTATCAGCCAATCAGAGCGCGTGTTATATCTGAACTATTTTATAAATCCCTCCCGTCCTGGTGCTTAAGGTCCCTATTGTCTGAGTTGGAACCATGCATAAATTTACAACCAAAGGCACGTGAAAAATATAAAAACTCTTTGACCTGTACAATGTTTTTTTTTCTTTTTTTACCTTTTTTCCTGGGATGTCTTTCAAACTCGCATCTTAAATCTATTTGTTTTGTAGCAAAAATAATAATGATATTTATTGATATTTTTACAGGGGTTCAGCAGATGCTACCCGTCAAGCACATCAGTTAATATCTGCCCTTGTTAAAGATCCCGAGTGCGATATCAATGATGTACTACCTCGCAGAAAAACACCTCTCTCACCAAGATCAACTACCATCTTCACTACCTTCACGACAACCTCCACTACTACATCAACCACTCATCTCAACACCTCTACTACATTATCTAAACCTCATCTTCTTCATCCTGTCGCCTGTATTCCCGGTTTGACGTCAGTTACTAAGACGAAGCCTCAGACCATGCTGATGGGAGTGTCAGCGCCTATTACAATCCCTGCTACCCGAGCATCGGTTCCGAGAGCAGCACTGGTCCACCCAACAGCAGTAAGTAGACCTGTCAAGCCATCGTCTAAGGCAGCAGTCCCTTCAACTACTTCACACATCCCTAGCTCAGCTAAATGGGGCTCAACTGCTCAGAATTCTCATCGAAAGAAAACCTCCCCTGGCCGTGTACCTGCAGCTCATGGAGTCATTGATGGTGTTGTAAAGACAATCTCTAGTGCTCCGGTTATCAGGAAGACCTCTGGAAGTGCTGGCGTTGTTACCACAACGACCACAACCACAGTCACTACGTCATCAAGTGGCAACGAAATCAGGGTGACACCAGCAAAACGGCAACTCTTCCCAGACATGGTTTCCAAGACGACCATTGCTACTACTGCTAGTCAACCCCAGAGAGTTCCAAAGGGACCTTTAAGCTACTCTTCCGTGGCTATGGGGAGAGGCCCTGGGAACAATATTGGTAGTGCCACGACAGGGTCCCTGAATAATGGTCCTCAGTTATCACCGCCTTTGACAATGGCATCGGTACAGTCGACATCATCATCAGCAGTGACGAATCAAAACCTACCAAACCATCTTCCTCAGGCAATAAGTAATCTGTTGTCGAACGTGGGTCAAACCTTGAGTCCAAGTCTATGGCAAGATATTTCTCATCCTAGTAATAGACCACCCAACAATCTAACCCACAACCCTGAACTTTCCCAGAATTCCTCGGCACAAATGGATCAAATTACCCAGCCAGTCTTCATAACGACCCCAGGAGCGTTATTTACACCTTTGAATCAGGACCATAATTCATCATCTCCCCCAAGTACTACTGAGTCTCCTGTTCCTACAACTACTTCGTCGGCGTCGAGTTCTCCAACAATATCACCTATTGGAAGCTCGTTGGCACCGGGTAGTAACGTCCATGGCAACGACGGGGCTGATAAACCTAATTTGCGGCCGATAGGAACTGAGAGAGCTTGTCGTAGAGCTACGGCTAGTCCTTTACCATCTATGTCTGGTATCTCGCCGCTCATTGGTGGAGGTAATAGCGACCTTAAGATTTGCAAAATCTGTTGACGGCGATATCAACCGGAAGTGTAAATAACTTCACTTTGGGGTTTCGCGCCTTCAAAGTCTGTCTTACCTGTGGATGAGTTGATTTTACTCACAATATTTTGAATGAAATCCCCAATGAACAGAACCACAATGAGAAATTATTTACACTTCCAGTTGACGTCGCTATCGTAGATGTTGAAAATCCTATAATCCCTAATGTAAAATCGGGGAGTTATCTATAAACAGCTAACACTACTTTTACCACCACCACCACCACCACTAGTAGCACCACCACTACTACTAGCACCACTACTACTAGCACTTCTACTTCCACAGCGCGGCGTGGACACGGCACCGAATGCCGAATGTTTTCATACACGGCACTGACACGGTCACGGTAAGGCGCAGTCCGTGCCGTACGTTTTTCATAGTCATACGACAACTGCCCTATACAACCACCTACCACTACCACAACCGCCGCTACTACCACCACTACAACTTCTACTACTACCACTACTACCACTACTATCACCACTATTACTACCACTTCCACTACTACTACTACCACTACTACTGCCACCACTACTACCACAATCAATTCTACCAACACCACCACTACTATCGCTTCTGCAGTCCGAAAGATCATAATTAAGTTAAGCTCGTTCTCATGAATCGTCTTTATCCTTTTCAGATGGAGGTCAACAGCATGGGGTCTGGAGCTATTCCTTTCCATCTGGTAAGTAGCTCTTATTAAATAGACCAGTTTTCGTATCAATGGGAAACGATACGGCAAACCCGTAGCTGTATCGTATCTTACCTTAGCCGTAACTACGCGTTGTGATTGGATGAATTACTTAAAGACAATGGAAAGCCATTTCAATGTTACGGTATGTCGTACCGTATACTTGCTGTAAGTCAGTACCGTACTTTTCCAACTCATACGATAACCATTCTTATGGGAAGCCATTTCAGTGTTACGGCATGTCGTATCGTTTACGTGCTGTAAGTCAGTACCGTATGTTTCCCAATCAAACGATAACCATTCTTATGGGAAGCCATTTCAGTGTTATGGCATGTCGTATCGTTTACGTGCTGTATGTCATTACCGTACTTTTCCGACTCATACATTAACCATTCTTATGGAAAGCCATTTCAATGTTACAGCAAGTCATGTTTATTTTTAAATTTGCTAAATGTTTTCTTTGCTATCGTATTCAGACCCGTCTGTCCCATCTGGTTGGTCCACGGCTCCCGTAGCTCCAGTACCACCAGCTCCATCACCACAGATGGTCAGCGGTACCAATGAGTCGACGCAGAATTCAGAAACAGAGCCTATTGGGGTTGCACCTGGGGACACTTTACAGACTTTCCTAGAGCGGTTATCATTGTCGAGTCATCTCAGTTTATTTCAGGTAAAAATGCTCAAACATTCTCCCTCAATGACCTTGCCTGAACAGACCTATTGCAGCACGTCAGAATGCAGCTCAATTTGGAGGACAACAATAGGTTCCAATTCTCAGGAGATTTAAGTTCCTAAAGGTTCTTTATTTATTCACCTGTTTGTAGAAAAACGAAATCGACTTGGATGCACTGATGTTGATGTCGGAGAAAGATTACTCCGATATAGGCCTACCGAAAGTAAGATAACGATAGTATACGTGCTAATATGTAATTCCTCCAAGTAATGGCTTTATTTAAGGAGACTTCCTACAATAGACCTAATTCATCTTCGTGCAATGTTTTCTCATTTCAGACCACCTGTCATTCTCTAGAGAATAAGGTTCTTTGTTTGAGTTCTATCCATATTCATGTGTCTTCTCATGTGCAACCGTTAAACAAAGAAATGATACTCTAGGGAATAAAAAGTGGTCTGAAATGGGAAAACATTACGCCCAAGCTAAAAAGGTCTTTTGGACTTTCAATTTGAGACCATGCGCGTGCGCGCGTTAAAAAGTACGCTGAATAACCTGACTTTTTAGGGGGAGGGGTATTGATGCCTCTCCTACGTCTCCCTTCCAGCGGGGACACCATTTTCCACGTTAAGGATTTTGAATGCGTCTTAACCGTACATCTGGTTTCAGGGTCCTCGCGTCAAGCTACTCAATAGCACTCGTCGAATCTATCAAGGAGAAGTCAATGAATTTCATCCATCACCCCCAGTAGTCTCACAACCACCTACGACGAGACCAGTGGGACGTGCTGCTCGATGGAGTCATCAACCGCCAGATATTGCTACGACAACGATAGCTGGCTTGCAAACCACGAATGCAATGCCTTATGGGAATAAAAGAGCACCTGGCCGAGACACTGACCCAAATAAACAGGTATAAAGAGTTGTGTGACAGCATACAAGCGTGACAGGGGTGAAATATATCTCTGGTACAGGTGTGATGTTTGGGTGTAACTGTAACACTGCAACAGGCGTGACATGGGGTATAACAGTACCATTGGTACAGACGTGACAGGGTTAAAACTGTGACACTGGTACAGGCGTGACAGGGGTAAAACTGTACCACTGCAGCAGGCGTGACATGAGGTAAACTGGTACAGGCGTGACATGGGGTAAACTGGTACAGGCGTGACATGGGGTATAAAGGTACCATTGGTACAGGCGTGACAGGAGTAAAACTGTGACTCTGGTGTAACTCCGACACCATAACATGGGGTTATAACTGTGCACCGGCTCTGACTATAATCTGAGCCACTGTGCAAGCAACATGCGCGTTGGTTGAAGTATGTTAAAATCAAGTACTTTTGTTTTTACAGCAGTCGTGGAAGGCCTGGAGTAGAACCTCTGTTTAAACTACGAGAAAAGGGAAGACGATTGTCAAAGTTCCAATTAGAGATGTTAAAGATTACAGACCGAAGAAATGTGATGTTCATTAAAAGTTTATCTGATGTGATGATTCAAAGTAAATTAATCGCAAATCAGATCATAATTCTTGTTTTCTATTGGTGTGTTGTCCTCTACCCCCTTATCTGCAACACTACACACACAAAGCCTTCAAAAAATTCCAGTATTGCAAGAATCAAAACGTATCTTCTACATATATCTAATATTTTTGATATCCAAGCTTTCGGACCCCTTGGTCCATCATCAGGGATAAAATGAAATTACAAATCTCGAGTCAGATTCTTGCTACAATATACTCAATCTAAAGTCCATTATATTTTTGTTTTGTTTTTTGCCAAAAATGATTTTCCGTTATGAGTTGCCTAAAGCTTTGACATGACATTAATGCAATAAATATGTCGCAATTGCCCCTCAAAACCACAGCACTGAAAATCGCATTTCGAAGAGCCTCAATTTCCAAATCTTTAGGAGGGGTGGGGCATTTTCCCGGACCCCAGAATTAGCCCCCCACTCAAAACTGAATTCTGCGGTCCCTGAGACATGCTTTATAGTCGATGTACTTACTTACCACCCTCACACGATTACAAAACCAATTTTCTTTATAAAGCGAACACCCTGTTAGGGATATTTCATGGTTTAACAAAGGGAAATCTGAATATCCTTGGTTTGCAATCATTTCCAATGGAGTACAAATAACAAACGCTATGGCCGCCATGTTGGAAGATATAACTAAAAAATTCATTGAAAAATCTTTTATCAAATTCTTCCAACATGACGTTATGTGCAAACGAAGAATAGGTTATACATACAGTAAAAATCAAAAGTGTTGATACACTACCTCATAATGTTGGAAAAATTAAGCATTCAGTGTAAGTAATAGCACTTTAAAAATCATATATAAACTAAATCCCCCCCTCCCCCATTCAATGTTGTTCCTTGAGAATGTGGCTAGCTCACGGTACCCAACTTTGGCCATTTACACAACATTGCAAGGGGAGGGGGAGCGTACAGTCCACATCAGTCATTTCACACAGCCAATTTTGGGAGCATTATAGGGGTAGTGTATCAACACATACTTCTTAAGTAGACTTTAAAATTCTCTTGTTTAATGTGTCTAAAAAATCTAAATTGCTCCGGAAAAATTAGCAAAATGATTAATCACGCCTTCTATATTTGTAGAAGTGGTTCTTATATTATAATTTCTCCTAACTATTTCATGAAGTGGTTCCTTAGTGTAGTGGTTATCACGTCTGCTTTACACGCAGAAGGTCCTGGGTTCGAGCCCCAGAGGAACCATCATATATTTTTTCTGTTTCAAAATTCCCTTTTTATTGCGAACTTTTTTCCATCAACTATTTTTTCTTTTTATGAATGATTTTGAAATTTTCTATGTTTTTGTTTTCAATATTTACTTAATTTTGGATAATTTTAATAACAATATTGACTACGATTGACTACTGAAAACGACATATTTTTATTTGATATTTTTCGTTCTTATAATTCCTAAAAAACTCCTTACAAAAATCTTAACCTTAAAATAGATTTAGATTTCTATAATTCGAAACTGTAAAGAATTGAAATAAAAAATCGGGAAACGAAAAACAAAATCCACAGGAAGCCCGGTTCCATTGGCATACTACCACAGGAAGCCCAATAATACAAAATCAAGTTATTGAAAATTACTAATTTTGTAGGCTTCTGACTTTTAACATTAATAGAATAATGATAAAAATATCCAAAATATCAACTATTGGATAGTTTTTTGGTAGTTTTTAAAAGATAGTTTTCGACTATTGTTTCTTTATCGTTGCTAAGGAAACTTCACGAAGCCCTTCAGATTTTATTGTAGAACAAGTTAATTAAAGATATTATAATTTCCCAAGAGACTATTAAACATGGTTTCTTTTGTTCAAATCCATTCTGTTGTCCGACAAAGATTATGAACACGTTTAATGAAAGTCATTTTGATTGTTTTTCAATCGATTCTGCTTAAGTTTGTTGACAGTTATTCATCCAAATAACGAAGATGTGTTACGAAGATTATTTCACTGTATACACTCATTCTAACTCATCTCAAACAAAACATCTTGAAGTATATTGTTTATTGATTTTTTAAGGCAGCGTGTTAAACCAGAAATTGTCAAGAACAGCAAACATTTTGAGAAAAGCAAACAAAAAACTATAGCCTCAAGTACGTGGTTTCTGCATAAGTGACATGATAAGTGCTTCAAAGTGTTGTGTTTGATACTGTTTTAACGCCTCAAAAGCGAGAATGATGAACAACAAGACAACTTGGAAAAGCTCGAAAACTTCAAGCAAGAGGAAAAGTGGTCTACAGACTCAACTTTATCAGGGATTTGAGAGAGAAAAGTTTTCGAGATTTCAAGATATAAACTTTGAAGTACCGCCTGTGCCTTCGGCTTCTCCTTCTTCTTCTCCAAGACCAAATGTAATGCGAAAGTTGTCCAGCAGTCCAACGAGGACCTTCTTAAACTCAAGACTAAGTAAGGTACCCGAAAAATTTAACTATGAGGTTATTTCTATCAAAGACGAAGGAGATAGTGATTCCGAAGATGAGATGGAATACGAGGAAACAGAAATCTTATATCTTCAGGATAGGCCAAGCGTTTTGGGGTTAGGAATACAACTTAACTCAAGCGACAACACCCTTGGACTTGTGAAAAGAAAACATTCCTTCAAAATTGAAACAGAGTCGCTTGAACTTGAAGACAGAGGACTTATACCAAGATTTACTTTCAAAACAAACTTCAGGTATTGTGATAGAGCTATCTATTTAAAAAATAGTGGTATCCCGAGGCATTTTTGTGATATTCTCGGCCCAGGGATGTGCGCTGACTGCATGAAGGCGAGGAAGAAGCAAGCAAATATCGACGATTCGGTGGAAAGTTTTCCCGATATTTCTGTCTCGCCTTACCAGCTTTGCGTACCACCAGAAAATGACCCAAGAAAACCTAAAACTCCTAGTAAGGTTTATAAAGATTGCGATGTCCTGTTTCGTAAGAGAAGTATGAGTAGATCCTCGCCCAATGGACGCACCACAGGAAGCCCAGCTCGACCCAATAGCTCAATTAGTGAAAATACGGATTTGCGGCAAAGTTTCGCTTCAAGTCCTGCCCTGAGCTCCGTCTCAGAATATTCTCGAGGACTAGGTACTCCGAATTCATTATCAGTATCGACGCCCGATCCCAACCCACGTCGCACAAGCATTGCTCTATACATCGATAAAAATGTAAGTGGCGAACAAGGAATTAAAAATCGAAAAGGTACAAAATCAGCAGCCAGTAAAACGAGAGCGAAACCTAAACTTGAAAGGAACCATTCTGATTTACACCAGAATGTATTTCATAAAGCAATAAGCGCGAGGATGAGGACCGGAGGCAGAAGCTCGCGAACCCCGACGATTGAACGACGAGGGAAGCTTAACGAAGGGTCTTACTGGAGATTCTTGATTCCCGAGCCTCCAGTCATGGAAGTTGGAAGAATGAACGTTAGTATATACACACCTAAAGATCTACCTGGGATCAAGATTTTTGACGAATCATTGTTTGATATCTGAATCGGTAGATATATACGGTGACGTCACATGACGTCACATCCGCCATGGTGGATGGACTTCAAAAAATGAATTAGCCACTTTGGAAACGAGTAAGGGACTGGGGCGAGTTTTGAATTTTAATCTTATGAGCAAAAACGCAAAAAATTTGAACATGATTGAATGAAAAGAACCAGAATTATTGATATTCAAAAGTGTCAAAAATGTACAAAGAATGTATAGTTACAGGGGACACTTCAACACTTTTGAAGGCTTGTAACTCTGCTTCTTTTATAAGAAACACCTTCAAATTTGCCAGACTACTAATCATAACAAAACTTTTTTGCTCATAAGATTAAAATTCAAAACTCGCCCCAGTCCCTTACTCGTTTCCAAAGTGGCTAATTGGTCTTTTGTACATGTTACGCAACTATTCTGAACCATAACTCGGGCAACCTGTGTAGGAATTGGTGGATGTCAACATGAATTTTTGTGAATTAATGCGATAAGTGACACAAATTAGCAATTCAATACCATTCAAGCGTGATTGCAATTATGTATTTCCTATATTTATGAGATGAGCATTCAGCCTTCCACAATTCCTATAGGTCTCAGATCGACCATTTTAGATCTCCCGTTATCAACGCTAATTGAAATAGGTGTATCAACCAATAGATAGTTATAATTCTTTCGTCAGTGTAAATAGAATTTCCTGTGCAGTCGGTGTCCATGATATTAATATGAATTAAAATGGTTGAAAACTGACTTGATACAAATGAAAAATTAATTAAAATTTCTTATAATTTTCGGACGCCAGCTGTAACCTTCATCAGAAACTGAATTAATTCATAAAGTTCTCAGATCATAAGACTCAGTATTTCATTTTTTCGTATCGTCTTTTTTATACATTATCTTGGTCTCACAAAAGTATGACTCCTGATTTTTTTATTTTATTTTTTTGTATATTTGGAAAGGCAAGGAATATTTTTTCCTCACTAAAACTCTCCTGAATTCTTGGAAAACATGTTGAAATGCACGCACGCACAAACTTTTTTCGCTAATTATGTTGATTTTGGTTCATGTTGTGACGTCACATAGCCGCCATGTTGATCAGTTGGACGTCAAAAACACTTGTCTCCTTTCTCATTTTGTAGACACGCCTGAAAAACGTCTGCGCATGCATGCTCTAAGTCCGTTTGCAAATTAGTCTTTCAAAACTCCATTTTAAAAAAATACAAATTTGACTTTCAAACATGCCTGTCAAACAGATTTTACGAAATGCCAAAACTTAAAGTCAGTTCTTGAAACTTAAGGCTAATTCTTTCATATTGTCTTTATTAATACAATATCTTGGTCTCACAAAAGTATACTCACGAATTTATTTGTATACTCGGAGAAAACGAAAAATTTTTCCTCACTAAAACTCTTCGAGAAACGTTTTTAACACCCTTCTCGAACAATCCCAGCAAAGGATATTGGCTTATGTGTAGATCTTAAAAGTTTTAGCATTCAGTCTCGTAATTTTCCATTTCGAAACACAGTCTAAGCCATCTGCATCTGTGTTAAAATCCGCCCACCACGCTTTCCATGAATTTGTCTCTGATATAATTATTGAAATAAAGAGCTTAAACGAAAGTTTTTCCCCGCTCAGTAGTTCATTGCAATTGGAAGTAATTTTGCTGGTGTTATGACGCAAACTAACCTCGACAGACTTTAAACGTGTGGATTGTCAAGTTATTCATTATGAAAAATTCAAGATTCGTCTACCAAATCACTACTTGCGCTTATCTCGACTCCATGCATAGTGTTGCTCTTTCTAAATACTCTGTACAGTTTTACAAAGTTCAATTTAAAAGTTGTCCAGAACGGACCGCGAAATCTTTAATTGAAATTGTGCTCCTCATTTGACGCGTTTATTCAGAAGACATCTTTTAATAATGTGCACTCGCAAAAAAAAATTGTTTCAATGTGCACAGCAATTTTAAGTTTCAATTTGAATAACGCGAAGGCTTTTCAAGTTGTTTTTGGTATCATTGATTTTGTTTTTCTTTCTTTCTTTCTTTCTTTTCTTTTCTTTTCAACCAGTTTTTATCTGCTTATTATCTTAAAAACTGTGCTTTCTAGCGAAATTCAGCTGGAACAAACACAAGATTATGTTGTTATTCGTTAAATTGGCCTTGATAAAGTTCTACTAGATGCGCCTTACTGCAATAAATCAATCATCAGAAAATCTGATTAGACATCTATAGTTCACTGCGTATGGTACGTGAGAGAAAAAGAGGTTATCTACAGGAAGCCCGGCATATCATCTAGATTATACTGGCCTAAAGTTTAAGATTGAAGTGATAGATGAAAAAGATGTTAGTCCAGCTCGAGGGATGAAATACAAAGTTATATATATATATGATATCTAGCTAGACAATATCGTAGAATCTCTAGCAAAGCCGTTAACATGCACCTTGCAATAATAACGATCATTTCAACCTGCTGGAATCAAGCTGTTTTAAAAACAAATTGGCTTGGTAGGCGAATATCAATATTTTGGCTTCATTCGTCAATCAAATGTAATGTAACTCACACGATGTGAGAATAAGAATTTTCAACATCAACAACGCTTGCCAAACAATATCTTCAACAATTTTTCAGCTCGCGCGATTTTTGGTTTCTAAATTAAAATTTTCATTGTCAATGAAATTTCCAGCATCAACAACACTTGCCAAACAATATCTTCAAACAATTTTCCAGCTCGCGCGATTTTTGGTTTCTAAATTAAATTAAATATTATTTTGTCAAACTTTGCCAGTAAATTGTTTATTGTTATTATTGATAACCAGCTTAAAATATTTAAAAACATTACATAATAATTTTTTTCTGAAAATGTCCTAAAATATAACTGAATTTCTAAAAAAATTTTTTGATAAAAATTTGATTACTGCGAAAGCCGGAGTGTTCTTTAGAACAGTCCTTCGTCGAGCAGTTGATTTTAAAAGCTAATTAGGAGCCGGTTTTGACTACATTTAAATCTGAAGCGGAAATACGTGTTTTTAACAAACACTACAACTCGTGTAGTACTTCTTTTTTTTTTTTTGTGCACATGAAATAGTTCCGTAAACAAACGCGTACAAGATGGTAGTGAATAATGACAACTGCTAAAGCTAAAACTTTTTGTTTTACTCAGTCGATCGAGAATAAATGATTTCTTCATCTCAAGATGTCAGTTTGTTTAATTTTAGTAACATCAAGTATAACATAGCAAAAACAAATATTTATTTAATACAGACATTTCTTATTTCAATGCTTTTCAAGTATGAGTCTTTTCCTTTTCATTCAAATGCAAGAATAGTGACGAGAAACTGAACAATTTTATTTTACGAGTTCAAACTACACAACATTTAAAAAAAACGTTTTCGATGGATAAGTTTGGGTTTTGAACTCGAAGAGAAATGCTTAGCAAAATTTAAAATGTAATTTAATCTTCAGCGCGTTGTGTGAAAATTTCGGTTCCATATTCATTAGAATCAGCGAATTCATTACACAAAAACTGCTTCTCTTACAATAAAGTATCGCTTACGAAACATGTTTGGGATTTACTTCCTGAGGAAAAAAATGCTGAATCCCATCAGTATCGCTTCTAAAACGCTGATAAACAGATGAAAAGGATAGCTTTTTTAATCCTTCGAGTGAAATTTCGTCTCTTACGATAGCTAATTACTAAAAGTTGAAAGATTTGTTGACTTTTATGGGGTCAGTGATTGTAAATAGATCAAAATAAAAGAAATCAATATTGTAGGCGTAAGTTACATGTCGAAGATCAAATTCTGATTTGATAGTATAGATTATCACGTGATGGTGCTGTTTACTTAAGACCAGTGGATATTCATCTCAAGATCAGTCAGCGACAAAGAGCAACATCTGAGTTAATTTTAACGGTAAACAGACATTTGGGTAGGATTCTTTAGTGATTTTAGATCGGAGCTGATTGTAAAGCGAGTTTTATAGCCATCAGCAACTGACTGTAGACATGTCTTTACTGGGCTCGTATTCGTGTTCGAATACCTCTGCTCCTACAAGCCTTAGCATCACCTCCGCAACGATTTGCTCGGTTTTGACAGTCACAGCCGTGATAGGAAATATCCTCGTCCTTCTTGCTGTTGTCATTGACCCCAACCGCAATCTTCGTTCGCCGTTCAACTTCCTCGTAGCTAATTTAGCTGCTGCAGATCTTATTGTAGGATGCTTTGCTCTCCCAATGTCTGTAGAATTCTACGTTCGAGAAGCTTTAGAAGGCACGAGTGTCAAGTCCTGGGACCACGCCAGACGCGTTGGCTATTTTATCTCCTGCACAGCTTCACTATTGAGCCTAGCTGCCTTGACTGTCGATCGCTTCGTTGCAATAACCTATCCGATGAAATACCGTGCCAAACTCTGTCCCAAAAGAACTTTATGGGTCTCAATTTCACTATGGACCGTTTCCATTGCTTTTCCATTTCTCTACTTCGAGGTTGGGTATTTGAAATACCAATTCGTATTTGCCAACACGTCTGTCATAGCGACGTTCACTGTTCTGTGTCTTACCTATGCTAAAGTTTTTAAAAGCTTCAAGTCACAAGTCCAACGATGGGACACTTTACATAACAGCAGTGAAGAAAATAAAATCAAAATCAGAACAATGATTTGGGAGAAGAAAGTCACGAAAACATTCCTTATAATGTTGACACTTTTTATCTCCTGCTTCTTACCATCGCTTATTCTCATATATATCATCAGCTTTTGTGGCAATTGTAACTGTATCTTTATCCATTGGGCTAGAGATATCAACTACTATTTGACAATGGCGAATTCAAGCATGAATCCCTTTGTTTTTGCTTGGAGACTCAAGACTTACAAGAGTGCTTTTTTAAAGATTTTAAAGTGTGGGGAAATTGGGAAACGTGTAGTTTCGGTGACTGATAGTTTTGTGCCATGGAAAGGGAATTACAGTGTTTCTATGACATCTTTAGGGCCTCCATCATCTAATTCTATACCAGGTGCAAGCTAATCATGCAGGAAGACGACCACAACGTCTTTGACTTTTGTCACGCACACTTCAATTCCAGCTCAGCCGAAAGATAAACAATAGCTTGAACCATAAAAGTTATAAGAATCCTCCCTTCACTTATTATACAAAAGTTTTCCATTTCCTTAGCTATCTTTTTATCTGTGATGGTATAAAAATACGTAATTTTACAAATTTTACAAAACTGATACATAAATTCTCATATGAACTTCCAGTTTTTAACAATAACATTCATAAAAATCCTCCTTTCGCACCTATACAAATGTTTTTCATTTCCCACTGAACTATCTTGTTATCTTTGATGGAATGAAAATATTTTCACGTTTAGATTTTAGAACTGATGTATAAACTCTCATGTTTTAAATAAAATAAAGAAAAAAATTGGTTCGCTTATTCACTGTCATTCGATCATGAAATTAAAAGTCAAAACTACTGTTCCATCCGCCGTTTGTATTTGTTTATTCTACTTTCAATTTGCTTAAACATCCTCCACGAAACGTCTTGACAAAATGAAAGCGTTTAGTGATAACATGCTTCATGTTCGGAAGAAAATTCCTTTCTAGAAATTTTAATTTCCGTTATTTTAACAACTTGGCTAAACTTTGTCATTACATTTAAGGATATGTAATTTAATATACACTCGAAGATAGTTCTAAATACGCGCGTATTTGCCGCGACTCAAAGTAGCGATTTTATCTATCGCCAATATAATGAAAAAGAAAGAGAGAAAAGAAAAAAGCGATAGAAAAAGAAAGGATGGATAAAACTGAAGAAAGAAAGAAAAAATAACAAGAATAGGACTGATACACATTGAAAAATAGATTAGAGAAGCGTAATAAAAGAGAGTGAAAGTACTAAAGAAGGTACAGCAGGTTCAAAATAATGCCAACTGGCCGTGTATACATTCAAATCCCCGAACAGGTTCATAACGTCCAGCCAAATATCGCCGCTAATCACTTACAGCAAATTAATCATGTCGAAATTGTCTGATCCCGAAATTGTATATTTAATAAAATACGCCTTGTGCTTTTCCTTACAATCGATCAGACGTGCATCAAAAAATCCCTCGGCCATCATCGGCAGTTGTATGAAAAATCTTTAGAATACCCTTTTCCTTGCTCTAGCCCTTCCAAACCAGCTGAAAAAAGGCAGTCAAACAGATAAAGACGCACTGTGGCGTGCAAGTAATTATATATATTTTTTATCATGCTTATAATTAGTGGTTGTAATCGAATAATAAAATTGTATATAAAAGTGATCATTTAGTGCTTCACGGCTCATGGCTCAGCAGTGAACTTCTTCCATATCCGGCAGTCCTTGAGAGCTAGATCGCTTTCAGACAATTAGTATGCGCAGTGCTTGTACTAGCTTACTAGTTGTTCAAATTAAGAATGACCTCGCTAAGCGCAATCGTAACTGACTGGCACAAAGGCGAAAGAGTACATATTTCCGGTGAAGAAATTTATGGCTATGTGTTCGATAAATGTATTGACACAAAATACAGCAAACGTATTTCGTTCGGCAAAGGACTACATAGTCATGAAAGGAGAAATGAAGCCTACATTTTGTAAGAGATTGGTCGTCCTTCTACACTTATATTGCATGTTATTCTGCAATAAAGGACCCTTGTTATTAATAGTTACATGGATGATATTTTCGTACCGTGAGTAAACGCACTGCGCATGCTATTCGATTGGTTCTCTTCATTCATTCATTCGCTCGCTCGTTCGTTCGTTCATTCATTCTCTCTCTTTATCTCTCTCTCTCTCTCTCTCTCTCTCTCTCTCTCTCTCTCTCTCTCTCTCTCTCTCTCTCTCTCTCTCTCTCTCTCTTTCTTTCTTTCTTTCTTTCTTTCTTTCTTTCTTTCTTTCTTTCTTTCTTTCTTTCTTTCTTTCTTTCTTTCTTTCTTTCTTTCTTTCTTTCTTTCTTATTGGTCCATAGTCATTTGGGTAAACGGACTGCGCATGCTATTCGATTGGTTCTCTTCATTCATTCATTCTCAGAATTCATTCAAAGAATTTCAATCTCCTGAGAATTTTGTATTCCGGACATTGCTAAGTCAGCAGCCCGCTGACCAAAAAGCCGGAAGACTCTGGGCTCGAGATTGTCTTTCTAGCTTTTCTCTCAGTACTAGTATCCTGTCCCATCTGCCATATCTCCACAGGAACCCCAATCAAGCAGTCTGACTGGTCTGGTCTGACCCGGATGCAGCCCTCGTGTAACATAATCGATGGACGGAAATAATCTTTGACAATACCGTCAAAGCAGAGCAAAAAAAAGATCGAATCCAAGCTTTGTTTACAAATATAGACTCTAGAGCGAAAGATCTCGGAGCTTGAGGTATAAATAAGCGTAAGTAATATTTCAAAAATATGTTTTTTTTTGTGAGTGATGTTGGTGTCTGTCTTGTGAGAGTTCAGCTCAAATTATTAGCCTTAAAACTTTCGAAAAAGAATTGAATTGGATTGAGGTTTTGAGCTAAGCTTATACTTAATGTTTTTGTGTCATATTTGATTATACATTTGCTTAAGGAGACTTTTATTGATGACAATTGAAGACGCCTTAAGTTAAGTGTCGATGGCTTAATAGTCTTGAGATGCGGAAATAATATTCTGTTTTCCCTCTAATCTTAGTTAGAAACCAAACAAAAAACTACCGGGAAAAAAATCAAAGAATATCAATAAAATTGAAGGAGAATTTTATGAATATTTTTTATCGCAGAGCTGCGAAATGTAACGGCATGGCTTTTGTACAACTTTAATCAGTTCCCACCCCTCCCCTAAGACAAAACGTAAGGGTAGTGGATACATGGGGGGAGGGGTGGGATGGTATGTGAGAATATTTAGCACATTTATCTATGGTTTCTATTTAACAATTAGTCCTCGAGTCCGAATAAATAGTATTAGAAAAAATAGTATTAGAAAAAACCTACTAATGGTCTATCACCAATCGAGCCCTGTGATTGGCTGAGCTACTAGGGGTCTATTAGTGATAGACCTCTAGTAGCGAAAAGCGCCGGTTTTGAAAACCAAAAAAATTATGTTTAAAGCAAAATCCAAAACTTTTTGCATCCTTTTATTGGACCGATTAGTAGGTTTTTACTAAAACAATTAGACCTCTCGCCCTCATGGCCTACGAGTCAATAGCCCATTCGGCCTTCGGCCTTTGTACAAACCGAGTTTCTTTGTTTTCCGTGTTTTTTCCTTTCTTTTTTAACGTTTTTACCTTCTGCTGGACGAATATCACTTCGGACGGGGGATATCGCCTGATACCCGTCCTGCACGTGACCCATTTGAACCAATAACAGCGCGCGAAAATTCATCGTTGGGTTATAAACTGCAATATGCAGCCCCAGGCCGTATGAAGTATTGCATAAATGTTCAGTTAATTTCATTTCATTGATTTTAACTTTTCAGATTATATTTCTGAAATTATCTTCAAAAACCACAACAAGGAGCTAGAAGAGGACGGCAAAGAAAAAAGTTGCCAAATTAATCTGGTATTTCCTAAAGCTGGAACAATAAATCTTCAAATATAGAAAATTGTTCAAAACAAAAAGAAAAGAAGAAAATATCCAGATGAAGTTCTGACAAAAAGCAAGATATTTTCTGTTATTTCCAGCAACACTACAAGAACCAAGAAGCTCTTCAACATGGGTGAACATGAACTTATCTAAGACAGTGAATTATTTAACTTTTAATTTAAAATTCTGGTCTCTTCCCATTTCAATTTTTTCATTTTTAAAATGTCCTTATTTGGTGAATATCCATGCGTCAACATGACCATTCCTCCCAGTTACATTTCATTCACTACAGCATCCATTTTCATCCCACTGACTCTACTTACAGTCAGTGGTAACTTACTGGTATTACTTGCCATCTTTGTGGACCCATATCATGATTTAAAATCACCATTTAACTACTTTGTTGCCAATCTAGCTGTAGCAGACTTATTAGTTGGGGCTTTGGTTGATCCTCTTTCATCTGCATATCTTTACAGTGAAGGTCTTTATGGAAAATATCCCAATACCGTTGATTTCTTCTTTGTGCCCTATTTCATGGCTAGTTCAGCATCTGTGCTAAGTCTTGCTGCTCTTACCTTTGACAGATATTTTGCTATCACTTCACCAATGTCTTACAGGACTAAACTCAATCCCAAAAGAGCAGGGTATGTGTCTCTTGGAATCTGGGTTTTCTCCGTAGGATTTTCATTTATCTACTTTGCCACTGGCTACCTAATGTTCGCTTTTATTTTTGTGCATACTATTATCCTTTTTGCTCTCTGTGTTACACTCTTTACATATCAGAGGATATTCAAAGTTTTTAGAGCACAAGTTGAACAGTGGGACAACATACATGATGCAAAGAAAGAAGACAACTTTGCTAAGCATAAAGCTATCAGATGGGAACAAAAAGTCACTAAGAATTTTCTCATAATGCTGGTATTTTTCCTTGGTTGTTATCTTCCAGCTTGCATCTGTATTTACATCACAAACTTGTGCAGTAGATGTAGCTGTGTCTTAATCCACTGGGCAAGGGATATTCACCTTGTACTTATCCTTGCTAACTCTTCCATGAATCCTTTTCTTTATGCTTTGAGATTTGATAATTTCAGAAAAGCCTTCAAGAAAATGTTTCGCTGTAGAACTTTGGTTAACAAGTTCGAGTCGATTAACTTGGAAGTGTTTAATTCTTCATCAGAGATGACTACAAGTACCAAAACTCTTTACAAAACATCAACAACTTAATTCAATGATTATACTTAAAGCAACTTGTGTGTAAGAGACCCCAGATGCAGATAATTCCTGCCCCTCCCCTCCCCTGTAAAAAATTCCAGGGGTGGGGATAGGAAATGAGTTAGCTTCGTCTCTCTTAGCCCTGTCCTTTGTGGAGCATAAAAAATGCTGGCCCCCCTCTATTTGCTGCCCCCCCTGTTTTTTGGCGTGATCTTTGTTTTCAAGACTTGTTTTATTTTCTATATTTTTCTATGCATTTTCTTAAACATCACCAGACAAATGTGCTATAGCAAGAGTCTTAGAGCTTTTTTGAAACTGTCAAAACTATATATTTCAAATCATGTAAAAATGAGCGATTTAAGTAAAAGTGTGGATTCTCAGTTTATCAGTTTTATGCCTATTATTGCATGTGTCAAACTTGGACAAACAGTGTTTTGTAATATATTTGTAGGACATGAACATTGTCAGATTGTTGTAAATACATCTAGGTAAATAATCTTGTGAATGGAAAAAGGCCAATAAAAATAGCCTAATTTTAGCGTTTTTGGTCCGTCTCGTGGAGTGGTACCTGAAATTTCGAAAAAGTCGGATCTTCCTTCTTTCTTTCTTTCTTTCTTTCTTTCTTTCTTTCTTTCTTTCTTTCTTTCTTTCTTTCTTTCTTTCTTTCTTTCTTTCAGTAGGTATAGAAGGCCGATTCAAGCGCAGCGGCCCGTCCTTCCCAGTGAAAAGAACACATCTCCAAAAATCACGCCTAACATTTTTTTACACAGGCACGGCCTCGCCGCGAATACACAGGCACAGCCTAGCCGCAACCCCCCACTTCCCCCACGTCCTTCCCCCTCCCTCCAACACACAGGAACGGCCTCGCCGCAAACACCCCCCACGTCCTTCCCCCTCGCCGCAAATACACAGGCACAGCCTAGCCGCGAATACACAGACACGACCACGCCGCAAACACCCCCCACGTCCTTCCCCCTCGCCGCAAATACACAGGCACAACCACGCCGCAAATACCCTCACGTCCTTCCCTCTCCCTCCAACATCACGCCTAAACCAGACTAATCCCCCAACACGATCACTCACGTCCTTCCCTCTCCCTCCAACAACGCGCCTAAACCAGAGTAATCCCCCGACACGATCACTCACGCCTTCCCCGAAGTCCAAAGATCGCGACTAAATCAGAGCAATTCTCCTTCTTTTCCCCAGGATGCGCTCAAAGGGCTCCCACTCTGAGTTTCTCTGAACTCCAGGGATCACACATGAGTCAGAGTAGAACTTTAAGTGAAAGAACACTTTTCCAGAGGGGAGCTTGACTGGTCCAGGTGTGCGCAAGAAATGAGGGAAGGCGTGAGCTATTCTTGGGAAGAGAGGGAAGAGAGGGGTGTTCCTCCCCCACGAAGAAAAGAAAAAGAAAAAGAAAAGAAACTAAATAAAAGTGCTTTAATAAAGATGCAAATACATAACAAAGAAAAAATGCGAAAAAAGAATAAGAAAAATCTTCAGAGAGAAGTCACGGAGGAAGAAGAGATCCGCATCACTGAAAAAGCGCTCGAACAGGTCATGAGAGCGTTCCGCAATTCCATGACCCCGTCGCCCCAAGTGATCGAAACTTCTCCTCTAAAAGAAGAACTTCCAACGCCACCACCACGAAATTATCCCCAAGTGATCAAGACCTCTCCGGAAAAAGAATCTCCCCCGCCCCTCCCACCAAAGAAAAAAGACTATTCCTTCCTAAAGAACAACTGGGAGAACAGGAAATGCGTCGTATCCACGAACCTACTTACCGAAGAAAAGAGCTACTTTCGGAGCATGTACGCAACAGGTAAGCGCTTAGGAATAAACCCTGGCGTCATAATCGCTTGTTGTGAGGGAAAACCTTCTGCAAAGACCGGAAAGTCAAAGATCGATGGTCAAAAATATGCGTTCGCTTACTTCAAAGAAGAGGAGTTACCCGAGGGCTGCGTGTTATTAAAGGCTAAGTAACGTAAGATATCAAAGAAGGGCTTTGACATCTAATACGCTTAAGAATATCTAGTCTATCATAAAGAGAACAAGAGAACAAAGAACAAAAAATGTCACTAACAAGGCCAAGGCTAACAAGTATGATAGATTATGATGCAAATAACCTACGATTCTCTAAACCAATACGAAAAGAAGTGCTAGGAAAGAAGATAAAGTACAAGATAATCGAGATAAACACAAAGTACGACGACAAGGAAACACAAGGAAAGCTAATAGTACCATCTGGGTGGGTGTTCTCGTTCGGTCCTTCGGAAAGTTTATTCGAGGGATCAAGGAAGGACTATAGCCTACCACTATGCACATGGGATCGCGAAGGACCAACTGAAGACCAGAAAAAGTGGATAAGATCCTTCAACAAGGTCGTAGATATGTGCATCGAAGCCGTACTACACTACAAGGAAGAACTTGGACTAATAGAACTAACTAAATCGGACCTAAAAAAGATCAAAGGCGGACTAAATCCCTTATATTGGAAACTAGAACCGGTAACAGGAGAAGATGGGAAGGTTAGGTTAGAAAAAGTAGAGGGAAAAGGACCCACGTTATACCCAAAAATACCAACAAACAGGGCTACGGGTAGGCTAGGAGGAAGATTTTACGACGCGTCCGGAAAAAGAATAGATCCAGAAGAACTTATTGGTAAGAAAATGGAGGTAGACGCCGCGTTACACATCAGTAACATTTACGTAGGATCTTCAGGTAAAGTAACCTTAGTCATAAGAGTATGGGAAGTAAACATCAAAGATCCTAAGGAGTACGAGAGACTACTAAAGCCAATTCCAGAAATAGAGGAGTCAGATTCAGATGAAGATTATCCCTCTACCTAAACAACATCCATCCAACTCCCACAGATACGGCAGCAATCACCGCTAAGTTCACTTCATGCGAACTATCGCCAGTAGACTTAAGATTCCTCTTAGGACTCTTAACGACGTCATTGGTCTTCCCAGTCTTAGTCACATCCTTCCCAGTCTTAGTCACGTCCTTCCCAGTCTTAGTCACATCCTTCCCAGTCTTAGTCACGTCCTTCCCAGTCTTAGTCACGTCCTTCTCAGTCTTCCCAGTTGTTTGATGTCGCTTCTCCTTTTCATCCTTTATGTACTCACTCTCAGTCTTCTTATTAATATCATTCACTCCAAACTTCATCCAACCATGCGCCCTCCTAAGCTCATCGTTGTACCCCACCACGAGGGTATCATTTATGACAAGCCTACTAGGCATCAACCAACAACCAGGAGCTAATGCATAATCCAACACCGCGTTTGCGTCATTAACAGCAGTCTGATATCTTTGGATCCCATCAGAAACGCTGTTTAGGACGATACAGCTTTCTAGGAGATTTAAGAAAACCTCCTGCGTTTCCAAGGAAGCACCACTTTCTTCCACGTCATAAATCGGAGAAAACGTCCTAACCTGAGCCCCGAGAATGCAATACACGAAGCTTTCGATGCTACGATCGATTCTAACCAAGTTCCTTATACCCACACCCTTCCCAGCAAAGAAGGGTCTCCATGGTTGCTTCTCTAAGCTCCTTACGTAGTAGACTGACCCATGCTTGGTCTCACTAGCAAAACCAAGGAGATAGCCGGGATAAACATATCCAGGGTTCTTAATATAGTCACCCTTTTCCCAATTCATTACATGCATTTCCCCAACACCACCACCCGTCCCCTCCCTATTCCTAAAGTCTGGATTTCTGTGTAAGCCGAACTCCTTCTTCAAAGCTTCCCACGTAGGCTTATGGTAGTTATTATCTGTCTGATTAAACTTGTCATCCCAGGGAAGCGGACACTCTAACTCATATAATATTCTACGTATCGTAAAATACACGTGGAATCGGAAAAACGGAATTTCCTTCATCATGTCAAGCCCAACACCACACCCCTTGGTAGCAGCCCAAATAGCAAAGTTTAGTTGTTGAGGCCAATATGCCATGTCAGGACCCCGCATCCAAGCACGAGTTTCCTTATCGTGGTAGTGCGTTACTACCGAATCTTCAAAAAGGTTATGAACCTTCGTCGTGAAGGAGGCGTTCGGGGAAACAAGGACTTTGAGATTGGTTATTAGGTCAGAAAAGCCTCCCTCGGGTTTGTTGTCGTAAAGAGGGTATGGCTCCCCAGTTCTCGTGAGGTTCTTGGGAAAGTTGGGGTTAGGTTTTTTGATCTTTGGCTTGGGTTTGGGTTTGGGTTTGGGGTTTGTGACCTTGGGAGGGGGAATGGGCTCCTCGGATTGGGAAGCTATGAGGCTAAGAGGTGGTGGGGGGTAGGCGGATTTGTCTGTGGGAAATTCGTAGATGGGACCCCATCTAGGGTTATCAAAATCGTTACCAAATGCATCGAACATCTTTCTTCTTTTATATGATGTATTTCTTTCCCATTAAACCTCTATTCTATCTTCACGACGAACCTTATACTCAAAACCCCCTACTCGTAACGCTACTTCCTTGGTTGTGTGAGTTGTTGAATAAATTCCTCTTTCACCTCCTTCCTGAGCCCCTCGATGTCGAAAACTTTTTTTTGCAAGAATTCTTCGTTCTTCTTCATCCTAATCTCTCCCCTAAGTTTCTCGTACTTCCGCATTTCACCAAGAATAAGTGTAAATTCTTCCTCACTAATCCTGTTATCCTTCAAAGCTTTCGAGACAATGTCGTTAATACTATTAAGCTTAGAACGAATGAGCTGAACCGTCTTCTCGTGCTTACTTACTTTCATAGTGAGCTTCTTAACAGTCATTCCGCACAAAGCAGAAACAACCCCCATAAAACCCCCCACCGCAGACAGTGGTATTCCTATTGCCAATCCAGGGCCCGTAAGTGACGTACCAATGCCTCCCACCGTAAACAAGACAGAAAGACTTCCCGAGGTCATTGAGAAAGTATGGAAAAACAACCTCCATCGCGAATACTTCTTTCGCACTTTTTCGTATCGATCGCGCTCACTTTCTAACTTCATGAGTACAGAATCTACCTTATGTAGTCTAAAATCCTCGCCATCAGTGAATTCTGGAGCTGTTGGATAGAGTCCTGTTGTTCTTTTAATATCGTTATCTACCATTCTTTTCTATAATACGTTACTATTCTTATGTGATTTCTACTGCAATCATCATTGGATATATCCCATCAGAGATGATCTTATTATCAGCATCCGTGACCCAAAATCTGATGCTACTGATCTTTTCTCCCAAAATGGGGGTAGTGGGGGTATCGTTGAAGACATGTGATACGTTCTCGCCAAGAGCCCCCGCGCCTATCGTGGAAAGCATCTGGGAAGGAGCGAATGTCTCGTATGATAACGAGTCACGTTGTTCGTTGATTAGGGTATGAAAGGAGTTCACGAGACTACAATGGAGACAAAGAACGGTAGGGGATTTCTTAAGAGTTATCGGTTGTGCCTTAGTATCGTCTTTCTTATAAGCTAGGGTCTCGGGTATCCCAAAGAAAGAGGCTAAGTTGGGGCTTAGAGTCACGCCAGCTTGATCAGCCATCAGGTAATATTTCACCTCACTTTTTGGAGCACCTTTTTCCCCCCTCATTTCCATACGTAAGACAACAGTATCATGATCTCCCTTCACATCCTCAGCAGTTGATATGGAACTATCCATGTAATAATTCCCCCGAGGAATCCTAAGGAAAGGTCTTCTCTTAGAATCATACACAAATCCTTCTTCCATAAGATCATAGAGTCCATTCTTGAACATGTAACTCAACAACGTCATCTTACTCTTCCTGCTTATGGGATGCTCCAACCAAAACGTCTCATCCGACTTCCTTAATGTCACGTAAAATCTTGTCATTTATGTCCTTTATCCTTATCTCTTATATTCTTATATCCTTTATCCTTATCTCTTATATTCTTATCTTTTCTTCTTCTTATATTCTTCAACCACGTACACGACCACGGCCACGATCAACAACCACGCATTCTTAGCCAAAAACCCCAAGGCCTTTCCCGCCACATTGAATAGGAACGAAACGATAGAGCCCATCAGCCCAGGTAGCAGCGCCGCGAACTTTGCGCCTAGGCTCTTCAAGCCCCTCCCCATAGCGGATAACCCTGCCTTGAGTTTGGAAAGGATGGCTCCGACTACCACGAGGGTAGCTGCTAGTACAGAAGCCACGGTGACTCCCCCTGCTTTTTTGAAGATCTCTTTGATGCGCTCTTTCAGAGGAACTTTTTCTTTCATGGCTTCGTTTTCTCTCTCTAGTCGTTCATCCTCTCTCTCTAGTTCTTCTACTCGTTCCATGCTATCAGGATCGTTCTCCCCTTCCAACCTCTCGATCTCTTCTTCGTTTCGTTCTATGATTCTCTCGTTCCCTTCCACGACCTCAACCCATCGCTTACCCAAAGCTTCCTTCATCGTATCGGGAAAAGTCTCGGGTTCGTCTAAGAAGTATGCTTTAGAGTTCTTTTTTCCCAACTTCAGCGTCACCCTACCAAATTCGTCTTCTCCAACTAGTACCATCTTAGACTTACCTACTCTTTTCTTGGGATCCCATTCTGGATACAGCTTCTTCACCTCTCCTGCGGCAGACGCTATTCTATCTTCCTTTTCCTTGAGGTTACTCATCTCGAACTCTTCCATCTTCTGTTTGAGCCTACTACGATATGTATCATTATCCTCGTTCTCTAACCTCTCGTACCCCTTTAGTTCCCTATCACTCATATCCCTCCCCCTCTTCGAAAAGAACTCCCTAAATCTCTTCATCCAACTCCTTTCACCCACATCCTCACGCTCCAACAAGGGATCTAAGTCATCATCATTGATGTCGACGCGCCCATCTTCTCCTAATGGATCAAAATCTACGTCTTCTCTACCTTCTGCCATCTTTTATTTTACTCTAGAAATAGCGTATATTAAGACCAAAATTCCCCCGATCCACAAGAATTTCCTCATGTACTTCTTTTGCTCGTTTGCTTCGTAAGCCCCTCCAAAACCACCATTACGAAGCCTATCAATATATGAGTCGTCGTCCTCGCTAGGTAATCTCATACATCTATTTAGATCTTCTTCAGTCACCTTGATTGCTCTATTTATAAAGAAGTTCTTAAGTCTCTCGTACTGAGACCCCCTGCTCATGTTCTTACCCCTCAACAACCATTCTCTCTCACTGGCATTGATGGTAACATGTAACTTTTCTTCACCTCCTTCCATTCTTTATATTACTCTAGTAATAAAGTACGTTAAGACCAACATTCCCCCACCCACGAAGATCATCTCGTACTTCTTTTGTTCCTTGCTTGGTCTGTAATAATCTGAGAACTTAGGTTTCGGTTGCTCGAATGGGGGAGGTATGAGCTTGGGATGAGTCTTAGCATAGAGCAAGAAATCTTCATCTGTTTGCTTCATCGTCCTTTGTGCTTTCCTTAATTCCTCATATCGTACCTCCATTGCATCTTTATGCTCTTGCCTCTTCTTTTCCCACTCCCCCATGTCCCTCTGAAACTTCTCCAAGGCTTTATCATGACGAATCTTTTCCCTCATCGCATCTCCTCCCCCACCCGCTATCGCCCTAGCCAAGTAAGACCCTCCTATGAATGCCGCTGCGTTAAGTACGGCTCCGAATACCGACGATCCCATTCCAGAAGCTGCACTTGCTCCAGCACCCGCTTCCGCGGCGCCTGCAGCACCTGCTTCTGCTGCACCTGCTACTGCTATTGATGCCATTTTATCTTTCATTGAGAAAGATAAGTGTTTAGATATTTTTTCTCTAGTACTTAGAGAGACACAGGTAAAATCTTCTTCTCTTCTAGATAGTGCTTCAAGTACGTGAAACCCGCGAGTACAGCCACCCACTTACCATAATTCGTCAAGCTATTGGATGGATCGTTAATGAATGACTCTTTCGTTATCTTCTTCCCTAGGAAACCTATTCCCGCGGCGATTCCTACGATCACTGCGGATTCCATGATCTTTTTCACGAGGTCATTTTCTACTTTCTTTGCCATGTCCTTTATTTGATTGGGGGGATGTCATTGCTTATATGAATTTTCCTTAAGCTCCTTCCATTCCTATAGTAGGTTTGGGCTTGGGTTTCGTCCTATTTGGAGTTGGAGAAGGCATGGGAGTGTTATCCGCGGGAGTGGGAGTACTTTGGGAAGGCGGAGGCGTACTTTGGGAAGGCCCGGAGGGAGGATTACTCTTTCTCCACCTGAAGTATAGATCAGTGGCCGTTAGTCCGAGTCCTATCATCGTTAATACGCTAGTGAAGTCGAGGCCAGGCATCCACGTTCCCGCTGGTTCTTCTGGTTCTTCTGGGATAGCTTTCTTTTCCGCAGCTTCCTTTTCCGCAGCTTCCTTTTCTAGCAGTGCCCTCTTAGCTTTCCTATTATATTCCACCAACTTCTTCCCGGCAGCAACCTTCTTAGGATCTTTTTCTCGAACGATCCTTTGTGGTTCTTTCGTAATTTGTTCTTCATCACCACCACCGCCATTTTCTTCTTTTGGCGTTTCCATCTTTATTACTTATCAACAAATGCTTAAGTCTTGCTTAAGTATGCTTAAGTCTTGCTTAATTCTTCTCCATATTCCCGAACAAGTTGTTCCGCGGGTTCCAAAATTTCCGGAGCTGCGCCAAAGAAATCCATCTTCAGGTGTTTCCCGACTTGGAAGAGAAAATCTGCTAATGCTATGAATCTTCCTCCTTTCAGCGCGACAAATCCGATGTCGTTGGTTAAACTTTCTCTCAGAAACTTGTCGTTCTCCAAGTCCTTGTTAAGTTCTTTTTTATCATCAATCGGAAGAACCCGTGAGATGATTTCTACTGCTATTCCCTGAAGTACGTTCATTAACCCGGTCGCCATCTTTGCCCCCGTGGCGGTCTGATATCTGTTATAGTATTTCTTAACGTCCTTTTTAGATAATCTTTTGATATCTCCAAGACTTAGTTTGGCCCCCGTATATTCACTAATCGATCCTAATGTGGCAAGTATGCAAAGTTGTTCGCGCTTTTCCGCTACCTCTTCGTCCTCCTCCTCCTCCTCGGGCTTGGACTTTGGCTTCTTCTTTGGGGGAGTTGTTTCCTTTACTTCTTCTGTCTTTGAGGGCGTGGATTTTTCATCGTATTGTTCCATGATGGATGCCATGTTACTTTATCATCGTCAACATGTACTTAGATCAAGCATTTCTTCTTCTACTTCTTCCTCCATCAGAAGTACGCGTGAGATGATTTCCCCTAGGAATCTATGAGCTACGTTCATGAATCCAGGAAGGGGCTCAGTCGTGGGCTGATACATCTTATGATATTTCTCAACATCCTTTGCTGGTAACTTTATGATATCTTCTACAGTTAGTTCGCGTCCGACATGTTCGCTAATGGTTCCTAATAAAGCAAGTATGCAAAGTTGTTCCCTTAAGTCTCCCACCTTCTTCTCAGGCTTGGACTTTACTTCTTTTGGAGGGGAATCCATAATAACTTTATCATAATCAAGATACACTTAAACTGGGTACTTCTATCAGCATCAAGATACACTTAAGCCTGGTACTTCCACGTAGGATCGATGTGGGTGTATTAAGCAAAGATATATTCTGGAGTACCTTTCCTTCTTTAATATTTTCATCAAGGCGTTCCTCTCTTCAACATCCATGGTCCCTCCGAATTCTTCAAAGAGTAGCTTATTCGCCGATTGACTTGGGCTGTAGAAGGATACGATGCACGTAACGTTCTCGCGGAAGGGTTTCGCAATCGAGGTAATCTGCTGAGTTAAGACCCAAATAGAGATCTTATCGTGTCTTCCCGAAAATCCCAGCCTAACGAAGTGATTAGACCTATTTTTTAACTCTTTTGAGAAAGCACAATCATCCAAGATAATTAGAGTCTCCTGCCCCGAGAATATGATCTTACACATGGAAAGTAGATCACAGATCTCGTTCACATCATCTGCCTTGGGTGACAGGACGATGAATCTAGGATCATCTTTAGCGAAGCCTCGGTAAGTAAGATTCTCCACATAAGTTGGACAGATAAGTACGATGTATTCGAACACGTATCGGAAACTATTCCTTAGCGTATTCACTAGGTAGTGAGTCTTTCCGCAATTCGTAGGACCTGTTATGATACAGTGAAAGGGAGTCTTATCTTTTAGTTCCTCCATTCTTATTTATTGTATCATAACTATCCTTTAGTACTCCTAATCCCTCTCCATCTAGGATATGGGAGCTCTTATCCTCAGAGGAACTCCACGTTAGTACCAGTTTTGCTTGAAACTCCTCTTCTCGAACTCCACCAATCCGTCCGCCACGACGAATAAGTAACACGTCATTTCCTCATCTTCCGTTCCAGCAGTTCTTCTAATGTACAACTTCACCCCTCCCTTCGTAGCGTCAGAAACGAGTCCACTACCATGGATGCCTCCATCAGGATAAGTCCTCAAATCAATCCACAAGGCAAACTTGTCCTCGTAAAACTCCTTTGGAGTTATGGTATCCGTTAATCCATATCGCATTACAATGGACTCCCAAAAGTCCGTTGGTATCATCCCATCGGAATACAACTTATGGGGCACGCTATTCACGTTGATGTCTACTTTGGTAATATTGGGGTTCGTGAACTTTTCTGAGTCCCTAGCGCAGGCCGTATATGGGTCTATGAATATCAGTAGGATCCCAGTCATCGATCGTAGGGGTAAGTTGATCTGTTCGTTGATCACGGTGGTCTTCTTCTTATTGATGGGAAAACTCTTGTGCATCAACACGTTCTCGTAGTAGAATCCCCTACCATCTTCGTAGGTGCTTAATGCTTCGTTTGCTAGATATTCGCTGGTAATGGTCTCGTACTCTAGTTCTAGATTGGATAAGGTATACTTTGCGTCCTCTTGGGTTGAGGTTACGATCTTCGCGTTTGTGGAAAAGGTAACCTGGAAGAGGAGAGTATCTACTAATCCGTTGGAATAATATACTCCATGAGAGTCGAGAATGGTGTGGGATATGGGGATCCTGTATCGTGTTCCATATACTTTCGCTAAGGCAACTTCTGCAGCATCGGATGTGGTCTTATCTCCCGCACTTGTTCTTAGTTTCCGCATGTTTTCCGAGGAGATCCCTTCTCTTAGTCTATTCTTTCGTTCTTCTTTTCTGAGGAATAAGTCCCCGTAAGTTTGATAGAGATCATATCGAACCAAATCTTCTATTGATCTTCCTCCAAAGGTAACTCTCATCTCTTCGATAAGGTTCTTTCCCAGGTTATTAACCACGGTCTTATTTGCGTCAGAGGTGCTCCCATCCTTCAAAGTGAGATCGACTAAGAGTGCCACACTTCCGGGAACAATGACAACGTTCTCCGGTAACTTGGGTATGTGAACATCCAACGTTCGTCCTGGATCCACTGTGGCTGGACTAAAGCTCACGCGATGAATGTTCTTCTCTGCTTTGAGTCCGTAGGGCTGTTTAAAGGACCTATCTATATCAAGCTTTTCTGGGATTGTTCTTGCCATCTTTCTTATTTATGTAATAATGAGCTACTCTTTTAGATACTATGAATCAAAAGAAAGGAGAAACTCTATTAGATACTATGAATCAAAAGAAAGGAGAAACTCTTTCAAACGTCTATTACTCAACCGAAGGATATTGGAAGGGATATTCCGCGATCTCGAGACTATCCGAAGCAACAGGCATTTCCGAAGAGATCACGAGGAAGTGGCTTATTAAGCAAGCTTTGTGGCAAATATACCTCCCTGCCCCCACGTACATTCCCAGATACCATTGGAACATTTCTGAGCCCGATCAGATCCATCAAGCGGACTTACTCTTTATGCCCCACGATACAGTGAAGAAAAAGATCTATAAGTACGCTCTCGTCGTGGTAGATGTTGCTTCTAGATACGTGGACGCGGAACCTTTGACCGCGAAGTACTCCACGGGAGTATCTGAGGCCTTGGAAAGCATTTATTCTAGGAAATTATATTGGCCTGAAACTTTGATGGTTGATCCAGGAACGGAATTCAAGGGAGCTTTTACGAAACTTATGAAGAAACGTGACGTAGAAATCCAAAGATCAGATCCTGGAAATCACAGAGCACAATCCCTCGTGGAGCGCGCTAATCGAACGATCGCTGAGAAGCTGTTTAGTCATCAGTATGCGCAAGAGATGCTTATGGAAGTTTCTAAGACTCTCATGAGGGACACGAGGTCACGAGAATGGGTGGAGCGACTTCCTAGCGTGATAAAGTCTATTAACAACGAAGTCAAGAAGATTACTGGGAAGAAAGCAAAGGAGGCACAAAATCTAAAGTCTCTCGAGCTAAAAGATCCCATCTACAAAAGACCCGTGGGATCAAAGGAAAATAGGATCCCTGGAGGGGTTTTTGTTCGATACTTGTATGCCGCTGGGGAAGAGGAGGGAGGACGACAACGCGCTACTGACCCCATTTGGTCTATAGAAGTTTACGAGATATCGCGTGCGACCATTACTCCTAATCAACCTGTGCTTTACTATCTTTCTGAAAGTTGGGTAAATCCTTTGACTGATATGGGAAGGCACGGGAGAAAGACTCCCAAGCGTTCTTTCGTTAGAGAAGAGTTACAGGTTATTCCCGAGGACACGGAACTCCCGCCTGATGGTGTGTGGGGGAGTTCCTCCCCCACACCCCCTGTGGGGGAGTAGGATTCGTCAAGAGTTAAAGATTGTTCATGTAGTGACCAAGGGCTAAGGTCGTGAGAGGATCTCCTCGTAAGATTACTCGCTTGTCGTCCCTTGAGGAAAGAGCGATCTTATTGACCTTTTCTGAAGTTATTTCGTGTGATCGGCTTCTGAAGACTCTCATTGTTCTCATAAGTTCTTCTCCAGTAAATAAGCACTCTTTGTAGTGGGAGAAGCGAATGCTGTTTTCTACGACGCATCTTTTGATTCCCTTGCACTTCTTTTCCTCGTGGAGAAGTTCCTCGTGGGGGAGTTCTGTTCTGAAGCAATAGAGCTTCGCTCTTAGCGTAACGAATTCCGTGACTTGCTTTCCAGCTGTCTCGTCCTTCATCATTCCTCTTACTTTTTTGTTCACTCTCTTCTTTATTCCCGCGTGATCTTTGGGATAATTGCTTGTGTCAAATAACCTCTCGATGTCCCCTTCCATGTCTTTGTAAAGATCGCGTGTCTGGATTTCGTAGATTAGACTATCAGTATCAGTGTAAAGAAGGGTTACTTTGTACTTGTACTTCTCCTTGACGTAGTTATAGTGAAAGTCATACATGAATTTCTTAGATAAGTCTAAGATGGACATTCCTAGGTAAATGGGCTTGTTGTACTCTAAGCGCGTTCTTCTCATGTGAATGGCGGCTAACTTTTCAGAGAAGGATTTAGCTCCAATGAAGTTCGGCTTACGAGTTAGCTTATTCGCTTGCTTTTTGTTTGTGACTAGGCGTATGTCTCGTCGATTACGAATGTTCTCCATGGTCTTTCCGAAGACGCTGTTGTTCATGAGCTTGAAGAAATCTTTCTCGAAATCGTTCGTTGCGTTGGTTCTTAAGTCCGTATTTAGGTCAATGTACTCCTTTAACCAGGGGGATTCTTCAAAGGAAATTCCCCTATGGACCTTCGTGATTATTAGTCCCTGGCTTTCGTAGAATTTTAGAGTATCGTGATGTACCACGTAGTGTGACTTGTCGTAGAAGTTCGGAATAAGCTTCATTACTCCACTTTTCGCCTTAAGGTGCTCTGGGGCAAGGGGATAGTCGTTATGGATATTGTGTAGTTGTCGGGGATACTCTAGATCAACGTCTAAGATACAGGGAATTCTTCTCCACTTCCACAGCTTACTTCGAGTCATCCACGTGAAGCCTTTCGTTGGAAGGGGTTGGGACATTGCCCATCCGTAGAGGTTATTCGCGTCCCAGTAGGGAATGTAAGTGCTTTTTTCGTTAGGATTGTAGTTCTTCAGGTACTTATTATTAGCCTTTGCGTAGCGCTTACTTCCCACAGAGGAAATTCCTCCTCGGATTCCGCTTTCCATCATTAAGATCATGTCTATGTCGCTGAGAAGTTCTAGTCGGATGTTCGTGATTTTTAACATGGCGTCCCAAGCAAGTCCAGGGGCTGTGTAATACCAAGCGGGATCTAAGTCATAGTATCTTCTACAAACGATTCTGAAGTTCTCGAATACGTCCGCTAGGAGAAGTACGTCCGTTTGGAGATATAGGTCGTGATAGTCTTTCATCGTCTTCATGTTGAAGGTTTTCCATACTTTTTGCGCGTGCTCGTAGTCTTCTTTTGTGATGTCGCTATCGTTAAGATCTGAATGAAAGGCTTTCGGAGGGGGTAGGTGTGGGGCCTCTAACTTCGTAAGGGAATCCATGTACTCGTAGGGGTACACTCCTTTTCTCATCAATAAGTTAAGATCTTCGCCTCCGTAAAAGGAACTGATGACTTTGAACTGATCTTTCGTTAGGTTGTTGGTAAGGTTGCTCAAGCTGGAGGACATGAACTTGAACATGACTTTGTCCGTGTAGTGATCCACGATGATTCTCTTACTAAAAGAGATGTACTGTTCCTCATTCTTCGCGATGCACTTAATCTTACCTTTGCTGATTCCTAGGGCTTTTACGAACAGGTGGGCGTCGTATCCCGAAAGATTGTGGAAAAAGATGGGAATGAAGTTCGGAAGTTTGTGATGAAGATTACACTTATTATGCGCCGCCCCACGGAATTTCCCTGTGAGATGATCGTGATCTCTTACTTTGTCCCTTCTTAGCTCTTTCTTACAGATATGGCAGTGCTTTGCTTCTTCGTATTCCTTTCGATCCAGGTCGGTCATTACCAGCTTTTTCTTCTCGGAAAGTTTTTTGTATAAGAAAAGAACATCTTCTTCTATTGATCTCATGAAGTGTTCTCCCAAGTCTTCTTCCTCGCTTTGAGCTGTGTATTTCACGATCCTTGGGGGAAGCGCGTTTTCGTCGTATTTGATCACGTAGCAGTATCCCGAGGGCTTGTGCTTTTGGCATGGTTCTGTAAAAGATCTTTTTGGGTCTGAAGAACAAGAAGCGACTTTTTCCAGAATGCACTCAAAGTCGGCGTAGATGACGAAGGGAACTTTCATAGAATGATGTTGGTTCTTGAACTCGAGTGCAGTTCCTTTGGGGGGAACGGTTACTTTTACGGATTTGTGTTGACCACACCATTCGGAATGGTCTCGGAGAACGTACTCGTTGGTAAAGGAGTTAAGACATCTTAAGCAGAAGTGTCTTTTATGTTGGTGATTCGATAGTTGGGAGGATAAAAGTCTCGATAAGTCCTTAATCCAACAATAGTGCTTCGTTTTCTCGTTGGAGATTAGTAGTAGGATGATGTTGTGCTCCCTGATTTCCCCTTCGTAGATTCTGAGGGGCTCGAAGTCCTCCCCTTCGTAACCTAAGACACTAATTGCGTAGTCCTTGTTATTTTTCTCGAAGATTTTGATGTCTCGGAGCTCTAGGGGGAAGCGAAGTCCCTCCCAGTTTAAGTTTCTCGCGTTTTCCTTAAGCGTTCGCGTTATCCTACCAGGATCTTTTCTTGGCTTAAATCGGGCAATGGTTACCGCCCACTTGAAGCATTGATCGTCTTCGTTCTGGGGGTTAATGATGGCCTTCTTTGTTACTAATTCTTGAGGAAGGCGAATGAATGTGCTAGCTTTTAGGGGTTCGTATTTCGCGAAATGAATGCTTAAGGATACTACTTTCCCAAGGGCCCAGCCAGAACCCTCGTTCTGGAATTCAGCTATTCTTTCTAGGATGTCCTCGGAAATTTTCTCGTATAGGGTTATTAAGTTCGTCTCTCTCGTTACTATTTCTGGTACTGTGTGGAAATGTCCTTCGCTAGTGACTTCTTGTCCATCGTTCCCGATCTTATGGAACTCACAGGTTAAGTAGAACTTAATCTTCGTGGGCTTCTTAGTTATCGCGATGGTCTCTAGGACGCGTTTTTCCTGCTTCTTTAAGAATACGCTGGGGTCTACGTCATGATTACGTCCGAGAATCCTGTGTTCCTTAAGATACGAATCGAATGAAGATTTTTTCAGCGTATTCTTTTTTTCCGATCTACGATAAATAGCCTTTATTCTCTTCTTCAGCTTCGCGATCTTCACCTCAGCGCGATTCCTAATCTTGGGGCGAATGAGTGGTAATAACCAGGATGCAAAATTTTTTAGCTCCTCCTGGATTTTCTCGATGATGCGTGGCTTTGGATTTGAAGTTGGCTTTGTCGGCCTTATTGGAGGGACTAGGGGTATTTTAGTCTCAGGAATAGGGCTGTCTAAAATGTTCTGCATTTTTTCGCTTTATTATGGCCTAGATATTCTTTGGAAACAATTTTCGTTTTCCACAGATCTTAAAGTTCTTCTTTAAGATCTTAATTGGCTCTAATTACTAGGATTAGGTTGAGGTTGAGGTTGAATAGCACGCTCAGATTCCTTAGGTCGAGGATATTGGTTGTATCGTACGGAGCGATAGGGATTGTTATGGGGGTTGTTCCAGTGCCCATCTATGTTCGGAACAGAACACGTTACTAGCCTTACTATTTATTCCTTTTCCTTTTGGCATCTTTTCTTTATGATAAGCAAGATTTTTTTTTTCAACTTTTATTTTCTTTAGTATTTTTAGAAAGATCTCCTTTTCTTTTTCTTTTCTTCGTGGGGGAGGAACACCCCTCTCTTCCCTCTCTTCCCAAGAATAGCTCACGCCTTCCCTCTTCTCCCCGCGCACATCTAGTCCAGTCAAGCTCCTTCTGGAAAAGTGTTCTTTCACTGAAAGTTTTACTATGATCCCTAGACCTCAAAGAACTCCAGGGGTGGGAGCCCTTTGAGCGCATCCTGGGGAAAAGAAGGAGAATTACTCTGACTCAGGCGCGATCTTTGGACTTCGGGGAAGGCGTGAGTGATCGTGTTGGGGGATTACTCTGGTTTAGGCGTGATGTTGGAGGGAGGGGGAAGGACGTGGGGGCATTTGCGGCGAGGGCGTGTCTGTGTATTCGCGGCGAGGCTGTGTCTGTGTATTTGCGGCGAGGGCGTGTCTGTGTATTCGCGGCGAGGGAGTTCCCGTGTATTTGCGGCGAGGGCGTGTCTGTGTATAAAAGTTTAGGCGTGATTTGGGGAGATGTGTTCTTTTGACTGGGAAGAGTGGGTGTATTTGCGGCGAGGCCGTGTCTGTGTATTCGCGGCGAGGGGGAAGGACGTGAAGGTATTTGCGGCGAGGCTGTTCCTGTGTATGGGAGGGAGGGGGAAGGACGTGGGGGAAGTGGGGGGTTGCGGCTAGGCTGTGCCTGTGTATTCGCGGCGAGGCCGTGCCTGTGTAAAAAAATGTTAGGCGTGATTTTTGGAGATGTGTTCTTTTCACTGGGAAGGACGGGCCGCTGCGCTTGAATCGGCCTTCTATACCTACTCTTTCTTTCTTTCTTTCTTTCTTTCTTTCTTTCTTTCTTTCTTTCTTTCTTTCTTTCTTTCTTTCTTTCTTTCTTTCTTTCTTTCTTTCTTTCTTTCTTTCTTTCTTTCTTTCTTTCTTTCTTTCTAAACCGAGAAAGGAAAGAAATTGGAAAGCTTAAGAATAATTTTGAAAATACACTCCATTTTCAATGTCCTTGTTAATAAAACAGAACAAAACAAAACAGATAATAAAGTCCTCTTTCAAGATAGAGGATTATCGGAAATAAAGGACAGGTTTACAAACAATGTACGCTTTTTTCTATACTTAAAATACGATGAATCTGAAAAAAAGATTACAAAATATAATCTTAATTTTGTAGGAGTTTTCAGACAAAGAAGCTAGAAAGCTCCCCAAAGTTTTCTCGTAATATTCGAATTCTGCTATTGAATGGCAAATGACCAAACCAGTTTTACAGGATTGACAACAGTGTTGCAGTTGTTGACCAAAAAGCCGGAAGACTCTTGGCTCGAGATTGTTTTTCTAGCTTTTCTCTCAGTACTAGTATCCTGTCCCATCTGCCATATCTCCACAGGAACCCCAATCAAGCAGTCTGACTGGTCTGACCCGGAAGCAGCCCTCGTGTAACTTAATCGATGGACGGAAATAATCTTTGACAATACCGTCAAAGCAGAGCAAAAAAAGATCGAATCCAAGCTTTGTTTACAAATATAGACTCTAGAGCGAAAGATCTCGGAGCTTGAGGTATAAATAAGCGTAAGTAATATTTCAAAAATATGTTTTTTTTTGTGAGTGATGTTGGTGTTTGTCTTGTGAGAGTTCAGCTCAAATTATTAGCCTTAAAACTTTCGAAAGAGAATTGAATTGGATTAACGTTTTGATCTAAGCTTATATTTAATGTTTTTGTGTCATATTTGATTATAAATTTGCTTAAGGAGACTTTTATTGATGACAATTGAGGACGCTTAAAAGTTAAGTGTCTTCGATGGCTTAATAGTCTTGAAATGCGGAAATAACACTAATCCGTGTCCCCTCTAATCTTAGTTAGAAACCAAACAAGAAACTACCGGGAAAAAATCAAAAAATATCAATAAAATTGACAGAGAATTTTATGAATTTTTTAATCGCAGAGCTGCGAAATGTAACGGCATGGCGCCTTTTGTACAACTTGAATCCTTCCCACTCCTCCCCTAAGACAAAACGTAAGGGTAGTGGATACATGGGGGAGGGGTGGGGTGGTACGTCAGAATATTTTGCACATTTATCTATGGTTTCTATATAGTAATATATCCATTGTAGCACATCAGAATGCAGCTAAATTTGGAGGACAAAACAATAGGTTCCAATTCTCAGGAGATTGAAATTCTTTTCTTTTGTCCTCCAAATTGAGCTGCTTTGAAATCTTGTGAAATACACTGCAATATGCAGCTCCAGGTATGAAGTATTGCATAAATGTTCAGTTAATTTCATTTCATTGATAATAACCTTTCAGATTATATTTCTGAAATTATCTTCGAAAACCACAACAAGGAGCCACAAGAGAAACAGCAAAGAAAAAAGTTGCCAAATTAATCTGGTATTTCCTAAAGCTGGAACAATAAATCTTCAAATATAGAAAATTGTTCAAAACAGAAAGAAAAGAAGAAAAAATCCAGATGAAGTTCTGACAAAAAGCAAGATATTTTCTGTCATCTCCAGCAACACTACAAGAACCAAGAAGCTCTTCAACATGGGTGAACATGAACTTATCTAAGACAGTGAATTATTTAACTTTTAATTTAAAATTCTGGTCTCTTCCCATTTCAATTTTTTCATTTTTAAAATGTCCTTATTTGGTGAATATCCATGCGTCAACATGACCATTCCTCCCAGTTATATTTCATTCACTACAGCATCCATTTTCATCCCACTGACTCTACTTACAGTCAGTGGTAACTTACTGGTATTACTTGCTATCTTTGTGGACCCATATCATGATTTAAAATCACCTTTTAATTACTTTGTTGCTAATCTAGCTGTAGCAGACTTATTAGTCGGGGCTTTGGTTGACCCTCTTTCATCTGCATATCTTTACAGTGAAGGTCTTTATGGGAAATATCCCAATACCGTTGATATTGTCTTTGTGCCCTATTTTATGGCTAGTTCAGCATCCGTGCTAAGTCTTGCTGCTCTTACCTTTGACAGATATCTTGCTATCACTTCACCAATGTCTTACAGGACTAAACTCAATCCCAAAAGAGCAGGGTTTGTGTCTCTTGGAATCTGGGTTTTCTCTGTTGCATTTTCATTCATCTATTTTGCCACTGGCTACCTAATGTTCGCTTTTATTTTTGTGCACACTATTATCCTTTTTGCTCTCTGTGTTACACTCTTTACATATCAGAGGATATTCAAAGTTTTTAGAGCACAAGTTGAACAGTGGGACAACATGAATGATGCAAAGAATGAAGACAACTTTGCTAAGCGTCAGGCTGTCAGATGGGAACAAAAAGTCACCAAGACTTTTCTCGTAATGCTGGTGTTTTTCCTTGGTTGTTATCTTCCAGCTTGCATCTGTATTTACATCACAAACTTGTGCAGTAGATGTAGCTGTGTCTTAATCCACTGGGCAAGGGATATTCACCTTGTACTTATCCTTGCTAACTCTTCCATGAATCCTTTTCTTTATGCTTTGAGATTTGATAATTTCAGAAAAGCCTTCAAGAAAATTTTTCGCTGTAGCACTTTGGTTAACAAGTTCCAGTCGATTAACTTGGAAGTGTTTAATTCTTCATCAGAGATGACTACAAGTACCACAACTCTCCACAAAACATCAACAACTTAATTATACTTAAAGCAACTAGTGTGTAAGAGACCCCAGATGCAGATAATTCCTGCCCCTCCCCTCAAATGGAAAATATTCCAGGGGTGGGGATAGGAAATGACTTTGCTTCCTCTACTTTGATGTGACCCTCAAGGTCTGAAATAAAATTTTAAATATTGATATTTAAAAGAAAATTCCGGGGGGGGGGGGGGGGGGTCTGGTGCATTTTGATTTTCACTTGCACAAATTTCCGTTAACCTACCCTGGCCCCCCTCTATTTGCTGTCCCCCTCTGTTTTTGGGAGTGATCTTTGTTTTCAAGACTTTTGAGAATTGATATTTCATATTTTTCTTCCTTTTTGTTTTATTTTCTATATTTTTATGCACCTTCTTAAACATCACCAGACAAATGTGCTATAGCAAGAGTCTTAGAGCTTTTTTTGAACTGTCAAAACGATATATTTCAAATCATGTAAAAATGGGCGAAAATTATAAATATTTAAAGTGTGGATTTTTATCAGTTTTATGCCTATTATTGCATGTGTCAAACTTGGACAAACAGTGTTTTGTAATATATCTGTAGGACATGAACATTGTCAGATTGTTGTAAATACATCTAGGTAAATAATCTTGTGAATGGAAAAAGGCCAATAAAAATAGTCTAAAATAAATACTTGAAATTTAGAAAAATTCAGATCTTCCTTCTTTCTTTTTTCTTTCTTTCTTTCTTTCTTTCTTTCTTTCTTTCTTTCTTTCTTTCTTTCTTTCTTTCTTTCTTTCTTTCTTTCTTTCTTTCTTTCTTTCTTTCTTTCTTTCTTTCTTTCTTTCTTTCTTTCTTTCTTTCTTTCTTCTTTTCTTTCTTTCTTTCTTTTTCTTTCGTTGGTTCTTCTTTTCGTAGCGTTCACCTGTTCCTGCTTAATTTTTTACCTAAGCAAATAAAAAAGTTACAATTTCCCTAAACAAATGTTTCCATCAGAACTATCTACTTGGCATGGAAGGAGAATACAGATGTACTTCATGTAAGAGTTCACAAAATTGAACAGTCTTGTCATTCTTTCCATCTCCTTTCCGCGAAAGCTTTTCTTTTGTTTTCTCTTCAAGAAGTTCGGTTTTTTTGGAAATATTTTTGACGCCTGAATCACCTTCCAAAGTCAATCTGTGTTCGGTTTGGTTTGGAAGACCCCTTTTTTCGTCAACTTCTTTTCGGTTTGCGTCTTTTTTCGCACTAACTTTAGGAAGAATAACTTGTATCTGAGATTCCCTTTTGCAGTTAGATTCTCTAACTTTTCCTATAGCGTTCAAGTCTTCGAAGAAACTCTCTCCTTTCCAGCTCAACAAAGCGGGCTTGATTTTGAAAAAGCTTTCGTCTTTGCTCCTTGAACTACGGTACTTTGGAACATTCCTATTGCGGAAAGAATGAATCCCTCTATTCCTCTTTTCAGTTTTAGCAGGGAAAGAAGGAATTTTAGGTAAAGTAGTGTAAAATATTGCTTTATTTTCTGCAGAAATGGTTTCCATTCTAGGTAATTTTAGTGTAAGCCGTTCACCTTTAAAGCCATGATTTTTATCAAGCTTTCTTCCTTCGTAATTCCCAAGTAGTTCCTTCATATAATCGTCGTCATTTCCATAATCAACTCTAGGGAAATAATCAAGCATCAATCTACGCGATAATTCTCTTGCAAAATCCAGTCTAGTTTCTTCGGGCTTATTTTCTGTAGAATTTCTTGGTGGACTAACGTATCCTCGTCGGAAAAAACGCAAGGCGTCTTCTTCAAATCTTTTATGCAATAAAATAAGCTGTTGAAGGTCTCTTGTTCGACGTTTAGTTGAATGGAAATCCTCATTTCTTTTCGGAGATTTCTTTGATATCTTATCTTCTTCTTTATCCATATTTCAGTGTATTAGACTTAGTTATCTATAAGTGTCTAGGAAGTTTACTTTCGCTGTATAACTTCGAGAGAATAAAAATATTGCGTCTTTGAAGGGAAAATGGTACGACACCGCTGTTTTAATACTAGCTCTAGGCAACTACGACCATTAATCATCAAACACAGAGAAACAGTCTTTACTTCAGAATAAATTAAACATTTATGAAACAAAATGGGCAAATAATAATATGCCAATTTTAGTCTTTTCAATTAAATGACAGATATGACACAAATTAATGTTTTCATTTTTCTAGAGCAATCTTCTCTTTTTTCCATCAAATTGAACGTCAAAATGTTTAATCTAACCGCTAGGAAAATATTTACATAGATAAAAAAATCTTACGAATTTGAAATTATAATATAAGTTTTGTTATTTTTTATTTATTTTCTTTACATATTTTCGCTAGTATAGTAAACCGGCAAAGGAAAGAAATTGGAAAGCTTAAGAATAGTTTTGAAAATACACTCCATTTTCAATTTCTTCCTTAATAAAACAAAACAAAACAGATAATAAAGTCCTCTTTCAAGATAGAGGATTATCGGAAATAAAGGACAGGTTTACAAACAATGTACGCTTTTTTCTATACTTAAAATTCAATGAATCTGAAAAAAAAATATTACAAAATATAATCTTAATTTTGTAGGAGTTTTCAGACAAAGAAGCTAGAAAGCTCCCCAAAGTTTTCTCGTAATATTCGAATTCTGCTATTGAATGGCAACTTTGTAATCTATCTTAAACTGGAACTGACGACCAAACCAGTTTTACAGGATTGACAACAGTGTTGCAGTTGTTGAATCTAGTCAAATAATTACATTTTGTAGTTTTACATTTGCATTTATCCATCGCTTGTTGCAGGTACCTCATTACTCTTACTCATCTCAGTGTCTTGGGATAATAATGGTTTTGTCGAAGTCAATGTGTAAGATCCTTGTCCACCTGCCTTTTCTGCCTCTTCTATGGTGTATGGCACCTCTTTCAACATTCTAAGCCTTCAAATTAATAATTAAAAAAATCAATTTTGAATTAACAGTGCATTCCACAGAGTGGCTCTTCTTCCACTGGGATCCAATTGGAATTAAGAAGTTGATTTTTTAAGGAGGGAGGAAACTGGAGAACCCATAGACAAACCCTCGAAGCACAGGAGAGAACCAACAAGCAACTCTACTAACATATGACTTTGAGAATGGCAGGACTCAAACCTGGGTCACATTGGTGAGAGTTCTTCCCTGAAATCATGCTTGCAGCTGTCACCAGCCCAACCAATTAAGCAAGCCGGTCACACTTGACAGTTGTAACCAAGCACTGACAAATGTCTGGCCTTCTATTCCTGCAGTATATACTTGTTAAACTGTTTGTCTCAATATATCTAAGTATTTCATGAAGAGCATTCGCATTTTCTCCCCAGCCACCCCTCCCTCTACACTCAGCACAGCAAACCACAGGGTTCCCAGACACCTCTAAATTATTACGAAAATTACCAACCTTTTTTTGTGTACTCTTCCTTTGAAATGATCCTTGAGGCTTTTTTCATCGATAAAATATCTCCTAAAACGTTTTTTAAGTAATCAATTAGTTACATCATTCTTCTAACTTCCCTTCAAAGTTTGAATTTTCTATAAAGCTGATCTTTATAATTATTTTAAAACTTAAGTTCATTTGTCTATGAAATATTACTACTTACGCACACTGAAGACAGTAGAATTGCCCACAACCAGGTAAATCTGTATCTACTTTTTGAGAAAGAAGCTTGGCAGCTTGTTCAGGAACCATATCATCGTGAATCTGGTCCAAATCTTTTGTCCTTCGTTTTGTACGATATTTCTTCTTCAAATGCTTGTCATTCTTGTGTGTTCGCTTCCTACGTAATCTACCCATATTATACTTGGTGTTTCAAGTGTTATTTCTTTTGAAAAAGGTTTAGATTTCTGTAAAATTTGAATCAAAACTCGAGCAAATTTCGAAATGCGATTTCTCTACGCACGTGAAATCGCAGGCTCTTTTGGTCATCAGTAGGGAGGGGTCGGGAAAACTTATTCTCTTGTCTTAACCCAACTACCACCCCCTTAGTAAAGTCATTTTGGCCAAGCCAAGAGGTTTGATTGATTCTCGCCTGTTAAACTTTGATTATTCCCAAGGAATTTAAGAAAATTCTTTCACTTTCTTTACTCCAAGGATACAAAAGAAGCTCTATGTAAGTCCATGGTATGTAATTCCGATCGAGAACTCGTTATTTTTCTCACATTTGCTGAACTAGTTTAAAAATTTTGACCGTCCAACATGGCGGACGTGGTGGATATTGGAGCAGAACTCGAAGAAAAACAGATTAGTTCTGGTAATTCAAACAATGAATTTAGTACAAACGAACAAAAAATGGACCTAAATCCCTCTTCCAATTTAAGACACTCTTCTCCAGGTGATTTTTATGCTTCTGGGAAGAGATTTGGTGTTGCTGACTTTAAGTCACTTGGTGGGAATCCCAGCCAAGTTTTAGAAGAATTTGATCCACTTTCCTCGACTGAAGAGTCTCAAAAACCTTCCCAAAACTCTGGAATATCTAGCTCTACTTTAGCCGTAAAGGAGGACAAGAGTTTATCAAGGCATAGTGCACCAGGCTTGCTCTATGGATCTCAGGATATTGAAGGTTGTTCTAGTGATTTTGGTGCTAGTAGTTTTGTTTATTCAAGTGCGGATGACTTACTCTCGTCAAATGAAATAACGGATCAAAGAGATTTTGAACACAATCGGTTTGACGATGACTTAGAAAGAACATCGAAAAAAGGTATCAATACTAATACTCATTAATAATACAATAATTTATAGACTATATTAATTAGAATTTCCATTTCTATAAATGCATGAATTAATTAAGCATAAATCTTATTAAGATTAAGTTTACAACTTTTTAAAATTCATAATTCAACTACATAAGCTTAATAAGAATTTGTTATAAGCTTATCTATATTTGAAGCACTTTTCCTCTGACTTTTTTTAATAGTTTTTGACAATTCAACATTCGGGCCGTTGAGATATAAATAATTTTTCAAATATATTGTGTTTCTTGACTTTAATCTGCAGATTCCAAACTCCCAAATGATCTCTGGGTTCCTCCCCAGGAACTAGCTTTTCAGTTTTGAGTCAACCTTGTAGCAGTTTTCAGTATTAAATGTACATGACCTTGGCTGCTGTGACACATTTTTTTCATGCAACTTGAGTGACGCTTAATTTTTGGATGTATTATTTGACTTTGTTATGGTATAAACAGATTTCCAATGGTTTAGCATGGTATGTCCTCTTATTTACCACGATACTACCAAAACAGGTAGAGTGACAATCGGGCTCGAGAAAAACCAGTTGTGACTAGCATTAAAGATAGACAATTTTGATAACATTCCTGAGCCTTGAGCAGTGAATTAGCTTTGAACATGCTATCCAAGTAGAAGTAATGGCCAAATTCCACCATGGACTTCAAAGCTAACTAGCCGCTCAGGGCTCAGGAATGTATCAAAAGTGTCTAGCTTTAACGCTAGTCGCAACTGGTTTTTCTCAAGCCTGATTGTCACTCTACCTGTTTTGGTAGTAAGACATCAAAAGTTGGTCAAAATTAGTTGTGCCCACTAGGCTACGCCTCTTGGGTACATAACATTTTGGCCAACTTTTGACATCACATCGTGGTAAATAAGAGGACATACCATGTGAATCATTGGAAATCTGTTAAGTATAAATTACTCTTGACTATATTTTTATACTTTTATTAACAGATGTCTGTTTAAACTTATTCAGTCTTTTAGCTTATTTAATTGTTAGGGGGGAGGAGGAGGGAAGGGAAGGGGTTCTTATTAAATTTGTAAATAATTAGCTTCCTAATATAATATACAAATTGTCACTATTTATTGTAAACTGAAATATGTTTTATGTAATGTGTTAAATAAAGACTATTATTATTATATTATTATTATTATTATCATCATTACTTGAAGCCACTTCAGTTGATCCAGTTTTTCAAGATTCAGATTTTACCTCAAAAATTTGCTGTTATAGTCATATATTTTCATTATTATAAAAAACAAAAAGCAAAAATATCATAACATCCCCTATATTTTGCCCAGTTTATTACTAAACCTCTAAAAAGCTGTATACAATTAGTAAACCCCCTATATAGCTTCCGAAAATAATGTGACCCCCCAATATTGCCGACCCCCCATACAGTAATAAATGAAAGCCCCTAAATTAGGCAAGTTGATTGTTCAGATCTACGCACGATAATGTTGTGTAATTATAGTTATGGACAGTCATGATAGTTCAACTTACAATCATTCTTACTTATTGTATGATAAAAATTATTGGCTTTCTGGGTTTATACTATTGTAATAACTAACAGGTATTGTACTTGCTTTGTATTTTAGAGCTTGAGCAAATGGAAAACGAAAATGGTCAGCCTAAGAGGCCTAAAAGACAAGACCAAGAAGAGACTCCTATTTATCCGTCATTGTCGCTGAGTAATGATTTCCATAATGTAGCTCGATACCGTATTCTCTCTGTTTCAGGTAAGACACTTTAATTTTCTATATATTTCTTAGAAGTGTTACAACATGAGCAACTGTGTTGTATCAGATAACATGAGACGGAAGCCTGTGATTCTAAATCTGATAAAACACATGGGAATGTTTTGCTAGACCTTTTTAGCTTGGGTGTAATGTTTTCCTATTTCAGACTTAACGCAGGGCTCAAAATAACAGCCCATCAACGGTCAATGTTCGGCCAAATTTGGTACTTGACCGGTCAAATACAGTTTTGAACGGACATGTTGACCGGACATATTTGGAAAAATAAAATAAAATATTACCGGTATATGCCAGACATTTTGAACGACGTATAATAACTGGCCATTATTTTGAGCCCTGCAACATGTCAATTCCTTGAGTTAATTAATAGGACTTCCTAATAATGCGAAGACACATTTTAGCTTTTCCAACGTTGTAACGGTACTGTAACTACTGTAAGGAAGTAGAAAAATGAATTCAGGATTGGTGTATTCTCCAGAGATAAAAGTCATCTTAAATAGATTTTGAATCTTTTCATCCATACAGGTTCGGATAAGAGTGGTAGACTGGCAATAGTGTTCTCGGCTTCCCGAATACCTGCTTCACACTGTATTGACCATCATCAACTATTTCTGTAAGTACAGTACCATAATAGCCCACTTTTGATATCCTGGTTGAGTGATCACGCACAAAGCAATAATTCAAGACGAGGCTCCGGGGAAACAATGGAGTAACCTAATATATTCTTTTGTTTCCCCAGAGCCTCGTCTTGAATTGCTTTGTCCATGATCACTCAACCAGAATATCGAAAGTGGGCTATTTGTATGATATGGCTTTTAGAGGGAGGGTAGCGTAGGTAAATAAGGTGTGAAAGATTTGGGTAATAATTATTATTAAGCAAGAACAGCACTACAGATGTGCAGTAGACTGACTATGGCAACTTATCAGGCATTTATCAACTGTTTGACGGTAGTTTGTTAGAGGTTTGTTCGCTTTTTGACAGTAGTTTTTTGGCCGTTTGATGGCTGTTCCACAGCTGTTAGTCGGCTGTTTATTAGCAGTTGACGGCAAGGCAACAGTCAGCCGTTGTGGATTCACAACCATAGGCTATAACCCCTTATAAGCCCCATAACAGTGGTCTGACAGCAAGATGTTGGTGAATTAAAGTTTGGTACCGTATTTATCCTGCAGGTATATCAAGCATACGCTAGATCAGTATGTGGAAAGTGATTACACCATTGTATATTTTCATTATGGACTCACAAGCAAAAATAAACCATCTTATCGTTGGCTTCTGCAAGTGTACAGAGAACTAGACAGAAAGTAAGCTATTATCCTATGTAAATTTCACCCACAGTAATTCCCGACAGCTGTTGTGGTGTCCCTGCCATTCAATTCACTATTTCTTGCTTTCATTTTCTTTTTTGCACCTACTAAACTGATTACTGATTTAATTTTTGAAAGGCAAAGTTAAATAAATTAAATTAAAGGCATGGAAATATGAATTACAAAATTATGCAACTTGTTGTGCAAATTGTTGTGTTGCAAGTTGCAGAGTGAATGTTGTATTGCAAGTTGCAGAGCGAATGTTGCTCATATTACCACCCAGCACACAACAAGTTTTCATTTTTGAAGCTAGAGTTGAAAGAGCTTCACTTGTTGTTGTACAGCCGGGTGGTAATACAAGGAACATTCACACTACAACTTGCAATGAAACAATGTTGCATGACAGGTTTCATGAATTTGTTGTTTGTATTTCTGCGCCTTTGTGAGAATTGTAAACATGAAATTGTACAATTTGTCTATTGATTTTGGAGGACGTCATGGAAAGGCCTTGATTACTGTCCACCATTTGAAGCCTGCTTTGTTGTGGAATTTGGAATTTAATTTTTGTGGAGGGAGAGAACTGGAAAACCTGGAGCAAAACCCTGAAGCACAGGAGAGAACAAACAAGCAGTTCAGCTCACATGTGATGGCAATTCTAGGGATTGACCCCATGACCACAGCAGTCATGTTAGAGGCAGCACATAAGGTGTATGCATCCCAATGCATTATTTGCAGATTTTACAATTTATTTTGAAAGACTTGTAAGGTTAGGGGTCATTACTTCAGATCCAAGAAATTTTACAATGAAAATATTTATGAATTTATGTTTTTCTATTTCATATATTTACAGATACAGGAAGAATGTAAAAGCTCTGTATATTGTTCATCCGTCCAACATTATCAAGCTAATATGGGGAGTCTTCAGGAAAATCATCAGGTATTTAACAAAACCAGCAGGTCCAAGGGGACATATCCCATGGTAAAAGGGCCGAAAACCCATAGTGAAACATTTTTTGTAGTGTAATGGACATTTCCCAAGGTAGATTTCCCATGCTAAATCACCATAGATACGTCAAAAAAACAATCAAAGCACCCATTCAATTTACCCAATGAAAGACCTGGGGTTTTCTGTGTCGCAAGGTAAAGAGACCAACCAGATTGCTTTGTCAGGTATAATCCTGAAAACTGCATGCAATTGCTGTGAAATATAGTTGAGTTAAACACGTACCGTCGGTTAAAAAGTTTACTGCGGTAAATTCAGGGTTCATATTGGTTTTGGAAAATCTTGGAAAGTTTTGGAAATTGATAATGGATTTTTCCAGGAGCTTGAAAGTTTTGGAAAATTGATTTTTGGTTCACTAGTCTATGGAAATTTTATACTAGATTTTTTTGTAGCTTGCGTAGATTATACCTTGCAAAAAATTGTTTTCGCTGTACAGTGCCAAAGATTGGTAAATGTATGTTGGATGTTTCAGATCCATGAATTTGGCTTTAATTTTTGTGCTATGTGTGGTTTTGGATATTTGAGTCAAAGGGCTTTGGAAAGTTTTGAAAATTCTCACAAGGGATCATGTATGAACCCTGTAAATTATTGTGTTTGTAACTGGTGTCACTGTGGTAATTTAGTACCCCACAGCAAATCAATACACTTACAATCATGTTGAATTCAAATCAAAGTGCTGGGTGTAACCATGGCTAAAAGTTGCTCTGTGGAAAAATGTGCTTTGTGGTAAGTAACTTTTTCCTCGCATTTCTTATCATCATGTGTTTTGTTGTTTTTCATTATAGCACCAAGTTCGCAAAGAAAGTGACGTATGTCAATTGTCTTCAAGAACTGTCAGAGCACATTCACCTGAATCAATTGGATATTCCCAAAGAAGTTCAAGAGTAAGTCATAGCTGTATTACCTCTTATGTTATGACCTGTTCTGGCTTGGGCGTAATGTGTTCCCATTTTAGACCACGTGTAATTCCTTAGAGTATCATTTCTTTGTTTAACAATTGTGCATAAGAAGACACATGAATATGGATACAACTCAAACAAAAAAATTTATTCCCAAGAGAATGACATGTAGGAAAACATTACGCCCTTGTTTGGTTGACATAATAGTAGGTTGCATCATTGTTAAACAGTGGCTGTTGCTAATGTGCCGAGCAAAATTTGTCATCACATCTGTTTACTTAACAGTTGGAATTGCTAGGGATGGAAGAGTTAAAAATAATGGCCAGTCGTCTGTCATAATGCTTGGCCAGAATAGACCATTCTTGAGATGCATGAGCACTTTTAAAAATATAACAGGCACAGACACAATCTTGAGGATTTTTGGACAGTGCCAGTAGTGGGCATGCTCTTGTCTGACAATGTTTTTTTTCATGTCTGTGCCTGCAATATTTTTGACAGTACTTGCGCATCTCAAAAATGGTTGGAACTTGTAACACTTGTAAGGTCAAATCTTACTCTTGAGAGTAATTTTGTTAGCTTTGAGCCAGAAACAAGGCATGACTGAGCTGAAACTAATTTAGCCAGTCATCATGACCAGTGATTTACTGGCTGTTGTTTTTAGCCCTGGGTGGGGTTGAGGGGCTGAGGGGTATATATTATTTAGAACTTTCCTTATGAAACTTTTTGTTGTAAAGATTCAACTAGCCTGCAAAGCAGCCCTCTGGTGGTTTTGGGATTGGGGAGAGGGGAAGGGGAAACCCATGGTGGAGAGCTGCTTCCTAGGCTAAGATTCAACCATTCAACCATATTTTTGACCCATTTCAGGCATGATGATCGAGTACTGAAAAGTTACACACCAAAGCTATCTGGATCATCAGTGTTTCATACTAGTATTCCAGAAATACCAAAGACTAAGCAGTTTGGAGTTTCTCTTTCATGGTAATCATTGAATTATTTTGAATAGACCCTTTACAGCACGTCTGAATGCAGCTCAATTTGGAGGACAAAACAAAAGAATTTCAATCTCCTGAGAATTGGGACTTACTATTATGCTGTGCTGTGGCAGAAAGAGTTTTTACCTACTCATAAAGTCTTTTGCACTCTGTATCATCATCAGCATCATCATCATCTTCGTCATCATCACCATCATCATCTTCATCATCATCACCATCATTATCATCACCATCATCATGATCACCATAATCATCATCATTGTCATCATTATCAAGCTCCATCTATCACAATATCATCATCATCATCATCACCACCATCATTGTCATCATTATAATCATAATCATTATTATCATCATCATCAACATCATCACAGTCATCATTATCATCATCACCTTTATCATAACATCATCATCACCACCATGTTCCATCTATCACAATATCATTATCGTAATCATCATCACCATCATCACTATCATCATCATCACCTTCATCATCATCATCATCATCACCACCAAGCTCCATCTATCACAACATCATTATCATAATCATCATCTTTTTACTAAAATGATAGTTATTGCACCTTTATTAACCACCGTTACAATTTTTTTCAGGATAAGAGAAAATGAAGGTGATGTTATTCCAAGATGTATCAGAGTTTCAGTTGAATTCCTCACAGAAAATGGTAGGCCAATAGACTAGGGTAGTACTTAATTGTCATAATAACTGTACGTGTTTTGCTATAACAGACATACTAGAAGCATCGGTGGTTGTTGACTCGAAAGTTTATACTAATTCAACAACCACATACACTCTATTAAATTATACTTACTTAATTACTATATTTATTATATTTATTTCTATTCATAATTATGTAATTTTTTTTTTTTTCATATTCTCTTCAATTGTAAAATGTGTATGAATTATTATTATTAAACTTAAACATCATACCCCTAAATGAATGGGATCTACAGAATAGCTATTTATCCACTGAAATTCCAATTGGAAATTAGAAGCTGATTTTTGTAGAGGGAGGAAAACTGGAGAAAAACCCTCGAAGCACATGAGAGAACCAACAAGCAACTCTACTCACATACGAGACCAAGTCCAGCAGGACTTGAACTTGGGTCACATTGGTAAGAGGCGAGCGCTCTCACCACTACACCACTGGTGCTTCCAAAGATTTAGAAGATCCATTCAAGGCATCCATAAGTTAACCCTAAAAAATAGAGCAAAATTTCAAAATTTGAATCACATTAAATTACTAAATTATTCAACACAGGTCTTGATGTTGAAGGCATCTTCAGAAGATCAGCCAACAGCGCACTTGTCAAGAGAGTGGCTGAGATGTTTGATCGTGGACAACCTGTTGAGTACATCGAGTTTGGTGATGTTCACTGTGCCGCAGCGATCATAAAGAAATTCCTGAGAGAGTTACCTGAACCTCTACTCACATTTGAGCTCTGCAACATTATATGTTCAATTATAGGTATTGATGTAATGTCATAAAATTATATTCTTTATTATTCATAATATATTTTTTTATATATCATGAAAAATCACAAAATTAAAATGCTGTGAAAAAATGGACATGGCAAAAAAAAAAAAAATACATGAAAATTAAGTGACCCTCAAAACTTTGTTGAAAAAAAAAGAATTTAATGACCATTCAAAAGGAGGGATAAAAAAATTTGTTACTGAGAATTAGGTAATGACGTCTATTGATCGAGATCAACTATGAATCATTAGTACCAGTATTCATTATACTCAAGTCAAAAGGAACTATTGCAAACTTTTTGATTTTGGTTGTTAATGCTACCAAATAATATGGCTTTGTTTTAGGTATTTGTGCATATTTGGGAATGAATTATGAATGATTTATTCAATGAAATCGCAGAATATAAGTGACCTAAAACAAATGTGTGATCTCTAAAATTGAGAAATTAATGTAGCGGAAATTCCAGGAATTTAATTAAGGTAGTAGTTTTACTAAATGCATTACAGCGTAATGCTGTGATCATGTTTTCATTTGTAGACTGTGGGAACAGATTCTGTCTTGATTGAGTCGGGCTAAATGAATACTTGACTGTTAATATAGTCCCTTACGTCGATCCCCTCAGACTCTTTCAAGTAATTCCTTTTTCGTCGAGATTTGACATGCAGGGGTAGGGTGCGCAGGCCTTCAAACAGGCCCCTTTCAAAATGGACATGTTCTCATAATGTTGAAACTTTTTGCAGTAGAAAGTTTCTTTTTGATGTTTTGTTGTTTTTGATGGTTTTTAAGCTTTGTATTTTTTTTTTGTGCCGTTTCAGCTATGTCAGATCGTGATGAAAAACTGATAAAGTCATGGAGTGTTCTTCATGACCAACTCCCTGAAGGAAACTTTGAGCTGTTAAAGTATATAATGGTGTTCCTTAAGAAGGTAATAATCCTAGCAATTAAAAATTATTACAGATGGAAAGAGAGGGTTGGAAGTTGAATGATTAGTGTGCAGGGACCATGTGAACAAGCAGCTTGCTACATGTCACTTTGCTTCATTGGATTATTCAATACGTTTTTGGTTGGAATGTTATAAGATAGCTAAGACAAGTTACATCAATGTGTACACCCTGGCACTCTTATAGACCCCTTGCAGCACATCGGAATACCCCTTGCAGCACATCGGAATACCCCTTGCAGCACATCGGAATACCCCTTGCAGCACATCGGAATACCCCTTGCAGCACATCAGAATACCCCTTGCAGCACATCGGAATACCCCTTGCAGCACATCAGAATACCCCTTGCAGCACATCGGAATACCCCTTGCAGCACATCAGAATACCCCTTGCAGCACATCGGAATACCCCTTGCAGCACATTGGAATACCCCTTGCAGCACATCGGAATACCCCTTGCAGCACATCTGAATACCCCTTGCAGCACATTGGAATACCCCTTGCAGCACATCGGAATACCCCTTGCAGCACATCGGAATACCCCTTGCAGCACATCGGAATACCCCTTGCAGCACATTGGAATGCAGCTCAATTTAGAGAACAAAAAAAAAGGTTCCGGAAGTGCCTCTTAGTGGCTGCGCAGGAGGCTACAATTCTCAGGAGTTTGAAATTTTTTTCTTTAAATTTGTCCTTCAAATTGAGCTGCTTTGACATCATATGAAAGGGGTGTATAATACTAAAAAAACCTGGAAAAAAGGAGTTTAAATTGTTCTTTTTTTATTATTTCTTTTAGGTTCAGGAACATAAGCTGACTAAAATGACAGCCAGTAATTTGGCAATAGTGTTTGGTCCAAATCTGGAGTGGGGAAAGGACCAAGCCACATCACTTGCCGCCATGGCACAGATCAACACCTTTACCTGCTTGATGCTAGAGAATGTAGACTACGTGTTTGGGGATGCCGATAGTTAGCTACAGGCTATGTGTCAGTAGAAAGGTAGGAAGGTCTTGTCTTTATTAGCATTGTTATTTTGAAAGATTCTGGTCTCATGAATAGTGTGGGACCATGGGTAGTTGAAGTATATCCATGACGACCTCAATGACAGTAATAACACAGGTAGCCCAAGCATAGAATTCATATATCATTGGTAGTAACACAGGTAGCCCACACATAGAATTAATGGGCTAGATGACATCATCGTTTCACATATCATTGGTCATAACACAGGTAGCCCATGCATAGATTAATAGGCTAGGTGACATCATTTCACATATCATTGGTCATAACACAGGTAGCCCATGCTTAGATTAATAGGCTAGGTGACATCATTTCACATATCATTGGTCATAACACAGGTAGCCCATGCATAGATTAATAAGCTAGGTGACATCAATTCATGTCTTTAGTAATAACACAGGTAGCCCATGCATAGAATTCAACCATAAAGTTATTGATAAACTATTATGGAAACATAGCTAAGTAAGGCATTTGGTTTCCATGGAAACACTTGGAATAATTGAAAACCTTGATTTGATGGGATGTATCATTAATTTTATAATTATGGTCGTATATTTAAAATGGTTAATTTAACCTTTACATTCCTCATTTGATACCTTTGATAAAAGGGATGTTACTCAACATAATGCATTTTGTACCTCTGACTGACACTATAATTATTATTTAGTGCTTAGTTCTAAAGAATTACGATGATTTCGCCTACGCATAGTTTCGCCTACTGAAGTTCGCCTACGCATTATAGTTTCGCCTACTGAAGTTCGCCTACGTATAAAATACATCGTAAAACCTATCTATGAAGTGTGAGACAGTAAACATACTGTCAAAAGGGGAAAAATATATTTCTCGTTTACAAAGAAAGAAAGTTGAATATGAATGTCAAGGCAAATAAAGTGAGAGAAACATCTTGAAAACTTGAAACTATAATGCGTAGGCGAACTTCAGTAGGCGAAACTATGCATAGGCGAAATCATCGGATACCGTTCTAAACATAATCATAGTTTAAGCACTCGTAAGAGTAATTAATCAGAAATGCAAGTCAAGTAGATTATCAAGTTGGAAGGCGGTACTCATTGACATCACAGTAAGTGCCTTTGCTTTGATAAAGGCAGGTCAATGGGTTATAATGATTAGAATAAATGAAATATATAATAATTAATAGTAAGTACGACACCAACTAAGTTCGGTGAAATATTTTTGTAACATTGTTTAATTGTATGCATTCCATTTTGATATTTTCCTGGAAAGGCTGCTTTTTTTGATAATAGTTAGCTAACATAAGCGCTAAGGTTGGTATATAAAACTTAAAGGATTCTCACATACAGTAAATAGTTTGATTCCGAGAGTGGGATGATCACCATCAAAAGTATTACAGGTAGCTTGGCCATGAGAGCAAGTTATACTACCAAAACAGGTAGAGTGTTAATTCAACTCGTCACTTCCCCCTCAATTGAATTTACATTCCTAAATTCCACATGCTGGGGTAAGGATCATAAAAGCAGTTTTAACTTATTAAAATAAGCTTTGAAGTAGCACCTGAATGAACCCTCATTTTGTGTGCAGTGACAAGTTGAATTAACTTTCTTCCTGTTTTAGTAGTACCGGTAATTTCAAGCAAAAATTAAAATAAACAAAGAATTTTGCCCCAAATTGCCTCACTCTCATGCCTGCCATTAACATTTTTGTCAGAGATCATCACTCAGCGATCATCAACTCGGAATCAAACTATTGCTTATGGTTTTCCCTAAAAAAGTGACTTTCAAAAAGTGCAAACATTTAAAGAATTTGGATTATTTTCTATTAATTAAAAATATATTGCAGTTCTAAACTGCACTTTAATAAACTAAAATTCATCTTAAACATTAATTTTCTGGGAGTGTCCAGGTCTCCCTCCTTGTTTCACCACAGGATTCCCATTTCATAGTTTACTTTGAGTCTAATAAATCTGAAATACCACAGTTTCGCATTTGATGCAAACCACTGTTTTTGAAGACCACATACTCATTTGCACAGGCTTAGCCTCACTAGTTGACTATTTAAAGACACCTTTAAAAGTCTGTGCAACCCTTGCTTGTCTTCCTGGGTGTTCACATTCCTATTCCTTGGGGCATTGAATATATTGTCACAATCCCTACCCAGATAGCATTAGTCATCAGTCATTCTTCTTGCTACTCCGAAACATTTTGTGGAATGCTTCACCCGCAATCTTGACCCCTTATTCATTCATATACCAAATTTTGGCAAAAAAGTACCCCATTTATATACCTTTGCTGGTCCATTTCATGTAGGTTTATTTTGAAGAGGTAGGCCAGATATGAATATTGAATGTCGCGTAAAATCAGAATTCTGTACAGGTTTCCCCCCTAGAATCTATTAATGAATTTATTATTCGAATATTGAGTTCATTATTCACTCTGACTCCAAAATTGAAAATAAACTATCTACCTGAGTTTTAATTGGATTCTTCAACAATTGCTATGCCAAGGTAGAAAAACTCCCCAGAAAGGTCATCGCTTAGAATTTTAGTTGTGAAATGAATGTGAAGTTTGGAGTCTTTCAATTTTTCGATGAAAACTCTAAGTGAATAATCAACTCAATATTCGAATAATGAAATCATTAATGGAGCCTGGATGGGGGGGGGGGGGGGGTACACTTGTCTGAGCTGATTTGACTGTTTTGACTGTAAAAGTTGAAAAACAATAAGCAGAACAACACTGGATATATCAAAAGATGTTTTATGTAACTTGAATATCAATGTATATAAATATTAATTATTCTCAAAATATTTACATTGTCTTATTATAAATCGTTTAAAACCCTACTATACAGATACAGTCAAAGACCTGCAAAGGCTGATCTAAGTCAAGGCACAGTAACTCACAGATCCAACCCTGAAACAACCTCTCGGCTGATCTAAGTCAGGGCATGGCTAACACACAGATCCAACCCTGAAACAACCTCTCGGCTGATCTAAGTCAGGGCATGGCTAACTCACAGATCAAACCCTGAAACAACCTCTCGGCTGATCTAAGTCAGGGCATGGCTAACTCACAAATCAAACCCTGAAACAACCTCTCGGCTGATCTAAGTCAGAGTAGGCTAACTCACAGATCCAACCCTGAAACAACCTCTCGGCTGATCTAAATCAGGGCATAAACTAACACCTCTAACAAATTCTACATACGCACACACGCAATGCCAAGACTTACATGTGATGTCTCAATCTTTTTTTACAAACCTGTTTTGTGGTTCTAAAATATTTACATTTTTCAGGCATCTTGGATTTTAATTTCTACTGTTCCACAAGAATAATACTATCACACTCCATTGATACAGCTATTTCAATAAAAGGTTGGTAAAGGTTTTGTTGCATGTTGCATACCAAGCCTAAAGTGCACTATGGCCGATGTGAATGCAATCAGCGAAACGTCACAAAATGGAATTTTCTAAAACTTTGTCTGCACGTGTTCCTGGCATATTTTCTTCTATTCTGACATTTACACATGAATATTATACGTTTCAAGCTCGGTAAACAACATGCAACAAAACCTTCACCAACCTTTTTTGAAATAGCTGTATTCTTTAATGTAGCTGAATAATTTGCTACGCAAAGTTGCATGGGCCAGAAAATGGGCCACTTACGTACAAAAATCTTTCCTTAATATATATCTATGTATAATAAAATTTTTTCCTCTTTCCTTTTTATATTCTTGCAGAATTCTTAACTTAACTAAGTAGGATGCAGTCACAGTTGTGAAGCCACATCCCTTTCAATAGACTAGTTTGCCGCAGGAATGCATTCTGGGACTGTTAACTCGATCAAATAACACCAAACTATAGATTATGTAATATGTAGACGACCTAATTTCAATCTAACAAAACAACTGTTGTTCATAAACCCAACAGCTAAACATGTCAGAGATCTGTGGATCAAGATGAGTCAACTTCTTAATGTTGACAAAGAACAGGCTAAAAAAATTCACAAAAGACAAACAAGCCTTCAATGGACTTTTAAGACAGAACTTTGGTTCATCATAGTCCCCACTGTTCAACTGACAGTTGATACATAGTGGAATAATACTCATACTGAAACAAAAGATGTGATGGTTTGTTGTTCTTTTTTTTTTGGTGTTATAGTTCAATTGATTACTTGTCTCAAAATGCATTGCTGCGGCAGACTATCGATATTGTCTATTGTCACAAATTACGGACCATTAACAAGTGTTAGTGTGCAGGTCAACACAGAACAAGGCACATATGACTTGCACTAGAAACGCTCCATGCAAAGCATTATATTATCTACTATGAATGTCTTTAAATATAAATCATGTGGTTCCAGAAAATATCCATACCCACCATGGAGGGAATTTGAAAAAATGATCCCCCACCCCTCTGTGAATTTCCAATTTTCTTCCATACCAACCTTGTAATTTTGTTTTTCCTCTGACCCCTCAACCCCTTGGAATTTCCAGTTCCCTCCACGGTGGGGTGTGGATATTTTCTGAAATCACACATTATTAGGCCCTGCCTTGTCTTGGAAGTTACTGTATATACAAGTCTCTACTAGGTGGCTCAGTAATGTTCGACGTAGTTCTGAAAGTTCCATGAAAGACTTCATCAGAGAGAGAGAGAGAGAGAGAGATACCATATTCATGTTTGTAATAAATTTTGCTTGGTCTATCTGCTACCCACACAGCTGGTATAGCCAGAATGGTCTCTACTCTGTGGTAATAGTTCAAGATATTTCCAGAGGAAGTTACTTGTGTGGTTAGAACTATCTACTACCAGCACTGAAATAGTCAGAATGGTCTTGTGTTTGTTCTGTTTGGATACCAACTTCAGAGATATTCCCTGAAGAATTAGATGAAAAGTTATATTCATCACTGCTGGTATTGGACTCATTTTCACTGCTTCCATTAGAATCTTGACTTCTGTTCCGATTCTGTTCTTTCTGTGCCATTGACAGGTATACTGGTAATCCTCCAGGGCCTGCTAGACCAGATGACAATCCACCTAGCCCTAACCCCATTCCTCCAAGACCTGCACCCATCCCTCCAAGACCTAACCCCAAGCCGAAGCCACCACCCAATGGTCCATATGCAGGTGATGCGCCAGAACCCATTGGTGAAGAGTGAGGAGGAAGTCCAGACATTGAAGAACCGTAGAAGCCAAGTCCTGGGTTAATCAGTGTTGCAGCAGGCATCATTCCATTCATCCCACTCATCCCACTCATTCCATTCATCCCACTCATCCCATTCATCCCATGCATGTTGTTACCTGGCATTTGGATTCCTGGGTGAAGTGCGACAGGAATATAATGGGTACCAGCTGGATGAAGCGCATAGGTTGGGAAACCATACGAAGGAGGATAGAAATGATTAGGGAATGGCATGGAGTTGTTGTTTGAATACTGGGCTGGATAATTGTTGCCGTTACCGTTCATATCATTGTTGTTCCCTGAGTTATTCCCATTCAGGCTATCAGTATTACTGTTACCGTTTGAAGAACTCATACTGCTGCTTCCAACACTCCTATGTCCCTTGTTGTACGTGTTGTTGCCAGTTTCTTCAAGAAATCCCATAACTGTGAGATTCTTGGATTTCTCATTTCCATTGCCAGTTGTACTGGAATTAACAGAGCTGTCTACTTCCATCCTTTGTCTTTTTCCAGAAGGCCCATCACTCTGTGTTTCAGCTTTGAAGTTATTTTTCTTGCCAATTTGGTTGGTTTTGGTAGTGCTTGAGGTTGTAACTGTATTCTGTTTGTTTTTTTGCTTGTTGTCATGGTCAGGAAGATCGATTAAGTGTCGGCACTGAATCCGCAAGTGAGCCATCAACCGTTGAAAGCAGGGAAGTCTGGGATCTGTTGCCTCTACCGTGACTAGGAATCGTAACACTTCAGATGTGCAATCACTGTAGCCTTTAGAATAGGCTTGAAGCTCTCTACTGGTACATGAAGTTTGTTCTAAAAAAAAAAAAAATTTTTGTTAGTGTCATAATTATATATTGTTATAGTCCCCTTGCAGCACGTTGGAATGCAGCTCAATTTGGAGGACAAAACAATAGGTTCCAATTCTCAGCTTGGATATACTACATGTGACCAGTTAATGTGACCGGCCAAGAGGGCCAGCTTAAGGGGTGTTTGGCCAGACAGGTGCAAATTTTGGCCATTCTTCTTCCATTTGTTATTTTTAGCTTTGCAAACATTTATTTAAAGTAGGTTAGGAGTGGGGAAAGAGGCTAGAGCTAACGAGATGAGGGTTATTTGTAGCATTTTCCTCTTGTATTAGTGAAGTTATTTGCTGATGGCAGGAAGACCATGAGGTTTCTTGAAAATGGTTATTAAATGCTCCACCCTCCCCCCTAAAAAACCATTATACCTTAATCCTTGATAAGGTACAATTTCATACTGCATAATTAGACACTTCTAGCATCCATGGGGATGATATTCTCCCATTTCCACCCACGTTATTCTCTCGTATCCATATTCATGTGTCTTCTCATGTGCCACCATTAAAAAAGAATTCATGATACTCTGGGGAATGACATGTAGGCTGAAATGGGAAACCATTACTCCCCCCTAAAAGCGTTTATCGTACCATTTATGTAGTATATACAAATTTCACTTGCCTTTTTCTGGTGTTTTTTGGGCTTCTACATTTCCGCTGGTTGCTCCATTTTCGGTATTATTTGCAGCAACTTGTAAGTTTTTCAGATATTCTACTGTTAGTTCTAGGATTTCTGCCTTCTCTAGCTTTCCAGATCCCTAGAAAACGAAAAACAATAAAATGGGTATTTTGTGTGACTTAATTAAGTATTAAATGAGTATTATTAATTAATCTATCTATCATTCATAAATATTAGAGTGGTTTTCCTTAAACTTTTTTTATAATATAAAATATTTATTATAAGAATACAATTTTCCAAGATCAAAAGAATAACTAAGGAATTGTTTTTCCTATAGCTTTAATCCCTGACCGAGTGATATGAGACATCCTGCACGCCTTCCCTTATTTAAAGTAAAAAATATAGTGCTTCCTAAGCTCGTTTAAGTCAGGTTTGATGGAGACAATTAAAGGACAGCTTGAGGCTAGTTTTGGGAAAACAACTCATCGAATCATGCTTCCTTACCGATTCCTTCCCTTTCTCCCCAAGAAAACTACAAGAAAATTCCAGATTCTTACTATTGAAGAATGTAAATAAGGAGAAAAATACCGAAGATAATACTCTAGGACCTTTAAAACTAATACTGAGCGTAGAACCCTACTAAATTGGAACGCAATTCTTGGGGCGGAAGCGAAGGAAGGAGTTTGGAATGATTCATAATCCAGTTTAGTTTTTCCATATTTTTACCTGTTTTCCGTTCTGGGCTGTAGGGACAATTTGGCCCAAATCCCCCAAACATTTATTGATACGATCTCGTCTTCGTTTTTCGATGACTTTATGAGAACATTCCGACTGAAAATACAAAGAAAAAAGTGAAAAAAATTAGTATAAAAATATTACAATATTACTAGCGTACGTATGTAAATATCTCTGTTGATTCAGAATTTTATCGGGATTTAGGTGAAAACTATTAAGAAAAAGACTAACATTTTATCTAGCAGTAAGTTAGAATAGAAAATGAATTGAAATTGTGTAAAAATGTAGTATTTCAGGAATTTTTTAAAAAAAGTTTAGGAAATGTGCCGAACAGAACGTTTCTTAAAGTAAATTCTAATGTTCTAGAGATCGCTGTCAGCTTTTCTAAAATAAAGAAGATCGTAGGGGAAGATCAAGGAAGTGGGCTACTTTCCTCGCTACAAGGTAGTTTTGCAAAAAACAACAAGAAAAATAACTTACAGTTCCTTTTTTCTTGGAGTTGAAGGAAGGATACTTCCATGGTGATGTTGTTTCGATATCAATGTCGTTGTTGGTCTTGTTGTCCAAAGTTTGTGTCCCTCTTCCCGCTACACAATCATCAACAAGCTCATTACTGAAATTCTGGGTCGCCTGATCGCACATAATGTGTAAAAATATTAGTTCGTATTAATTTTGAGAGAGCGAAACGTCTAGGTTAGCATCGCTGAAGAATAACTTGATATCGCAAGTGGTTTGTCTATATACTCCAAAGCACGCGAGTAGGAGGCCTCACGTGCATTTGTGTTATATAACGTGTCGGCCATCTTACACGTGTTGAGCGAAAGTTACGAAACGATCCAAATTTTTGAGCCTTTTTAGTGTTTTTTTTAACATAAACCTTAAGAAACGTTTTACAGTCTAGGAATCATGCTTCAAGGGTTCAAAATATTCTCTTTTTCGTGTTTTGCAATTTAGAGTAAGAAATGTTGATATCCTGTCCCGTGTATTCTGGTTCACGTTGACGTTTCTAAGAGACTGATTCGTAAGAGCGCGTGACTCTCATACTTAAAAATACAGGAATTGGAATGGTGGAGTCCCGGTACTCGTGGATTTCGAAACAATGGACAGTGGATTACCGATTTTTTAAACAAATGATAGCCTTTTTAAACTGATGTAAAATTCCTATCTGATCATAATTTCATTATTTCTATTTTATTAGATCTAGACTCTATGAATTTCCAATTGCGCCTTATTTTACTAAGATTGTAAAATCATAAACAATTCAAAATTACCAAAAATTGAACCGTTTTTAATTGTTTTCTTCCTTTCTTTCTTCCTTTCTTTCTTTCTTTCTTTCTTTCTTTCTTTCTTTCTTTCTTTCTTTCTTTCTTTCTTTCTTTCTTTCTTTCTTTCTTTCTTTCTTTCTTTCTTTCTTTCTTTCTTTCTTTCTTTCTTTCTTTCTTTCTTTCTTTCTTTCTTTCTTTCTTTCTTTCTTTCTTTCTTTCTTTCTTTCTTTCTTTCTTTCTTTCTTTCTTTCTTTCTTTCTTTCTTTCTTTCTTTCTTTCTTTCTTTCTTTCTTTCTTTCTTTCTTTCTTTCTTTCTTTCTTTCTTTCTTTCTTTCTTTCTTTCTTTCTTTCTTTCTTATTCATTCTTATCAAATCCATATCCATTATCACTTATCCATACTTTTGAGGACATTTTTGGAAGTTTTTTACTACCAAGCTTAAAATACTTGCGCTAGGGGCGATTTTATAGAAACCTTTCCAATTTGACGTCAAATATAGACTACAGCTTGAGATACTGCGAACAATTGTACGCTTGGGTAAGTCTCACGTTTCCTGGTGCACGAGAGTTGGAGAGCGCGTGCCGGAGTGTGCATTAATAACTGGTCAGCGGCATGGAGCGATTCTGTTACAAACGATCGACGAGCTTTTTCATTACTGTAACTGATCCTAATGTATACATTATGATTGGCTTCAGGTATAACGGAGGTCTGAATCAATAGTAGGGATTTTTCGATCTTTTAACATTAGGTTGGACTCATGAAAAGATCGACGTTTGATAATAAACCGGGCTTTATATCAATTTTCGCGCTATTTTCCTTAAAAGCTTTTTTAACTAATACTTTTAATATGAGAAAATATTTCATAAATTGTTGATTACGTAAGGGAGGTTTTCCGATGAGTTTCCTCAACTATGTTATGCAACTCCGTTTCTCTCCACAAGAATATTCTAAGAATGTCTTTTAAAAAGGTGTGAGTGGTTTTTAGTGATGTTTGTTGTTCTACTTGGGAAAAGAAGGAAGGAAGAAAAGTTGGAGTGTGTACGTAAGGTATATTTAGACTCACTCTGGATCTTTCAGTCATGTCAGTTCTAAGCGATTTGAGCTTACGATGAGCGCGCGCACAAAAACCGCTGAATAAAATACGAAATTTTATTGAGGAACAGCGCAAAACCCTCAAATTTTGCAAGGGATTCTATACTTTTTATAAGCTTAATTGAAAGAACTTCTAAAAATCTACGTTATATCAAATGTTTTAGAAAAGTTAATTTTTCTAACGTATGAAAAAATAGATTTTTGTAGGAATTTTTGTTTGACTTTATGAGATTTTTGGGAGCACTGAAAGGGCGAAATATGACAAATCGATGTATTTCTTTGTCTTTTATTCAAAAATATCCATGTCGAATTGTAGAATAATTCACTAGCTGGCATTTGTGCATGATAAGGTCTGCAAAGAACTATTATCTTATGAGTTGAAATTTTTTTTCTGATCACTTCCGGTGGCGCAATTTTTGCTTCAAAAACTCGCGCATAGGCCTCCATTAAATGCTGATTATCTCGAAAACGAGCTCGGGACTCCCCATTTTTCTTTTCATATTCGGAATCAGCATTAAATTTCACTTTAAAAAATCGTAGTTTAAAAAAAAGTTTAAAATTATTTCCAAAAGTAGCCAGTCACCTTAACCACTATATTGTATACTATGGCTGAACAGCTTGGTCAGCTTGATGCCTCTAGTTTTGAAACTATAGATTTAAGAGTAATAGCAGATATCAGTGTTATACGCTCTATTGCCTTTAAACAATTGTTTCAAGTCAAGGCATTTCGGCCAACAATACAGTTAATGGTATAAAAACTGACCCAAATGCCACGACTTGAAGCAATTGTTTGAAAGCCAATAGAGTGTATAAAATAACGACATTAATATTACCATTACCTTGAGCCTCATTCTTATATCATGTTGATTCAAGTCTTGCCAGTTAGTCTTTACCGGTGGCTTCACTTTTTTCACCCTTAGTGCCATTAAAACTATTAAACTTCGGCAGTTCGTGTTTTCTTTACTACTCTGACTGCGGACAAACTGACTCTAAGCGCTTTGAAAAGATGTCTTGGCAACATGAGCGGCTCTGGAGCTGCCCGTGTTTGTTCACGCTCATTTTTGAACGTTGCATAACTTAAAAAAAAGTATGGTGCATGGTTTCAGGTGATAAACTGAAGCAATCAGTTTTTTTCTTGAGTGGCAAAAGTGGCGGGAGGGGGTGGGGGACAATGGTTGGGGAGGGGAGGGGAGGGGGATATGAAGAGTGATAGCAAGTGAACTGTATATCTTTGATGCACTGATATCTTACTCAGTGACTTAAAAATTCGGACATGCAGTAAAGGAATGAAGATCTGCCTTATCTTTATAGTTTCTGTGTATTATATCTCACTTTGGGTTATCGTTTGCCTCATTTCGTTCTCTAATTTTTTTTATCGCCTTGAAGAGTCACAAAAAAATCCTATCAGCCATGCGTAGTATGGAGTCTAATGCCTCGTTATAAAATTATCCTTTTTCTTACATAACTGGTATTCCTGTGGTGATCTCCTTGGATGGAGGTGTAAGGGCGTACGTCACAAAAATCCTATCAGCGATGTGTAGTGTGAGTCTAATGCCTCGTTATAAAATTATCCTTTGTCTTACATAACTGGTATTCCTGTGGTGATTCTCTGGACATACGTGTACAAGTGCACGTCACACAAAAAAAAATTTGATTCCGTTTCTTTTGGTCAACCAATCACAGCCAGAGCCTCTTGTTTCTCGGTGCTGACGAAGAGGAACGTGGGCTCTGAATACGAGATTGACTCTGAGATTACAGACTTAGTTTTCTGAATCTTTCTTTAATGTTTCGTAATCATGAATGAGTATTCGCTGAAGATCATCGATATATTCCAAAAAATGAAGCTAAAATATAACCAGGAAGAAATTATTAAAAAATTATTCAGAAGACACTAGCTTGTTCCGCTAGTATCAGGTGGACTTTTTCCGGACCCCTTTACTATAATATAACCCTTATGTAACCTCAACATCACGCGGACTCGCTTTCTACATCTATCTCTTCAAAAGCTATACTTCATGTGAGTGACGCGTAAGGCTTTGTCATTCAAGACCTGTCCCCGACTGGTTTTTAAATCGGTTCAAACTCACGGGTTCGGGCTTTCATTGAAATTCAAGAGCAATGCCAAGGGCGCAGCCCTATAGTTTGAAAGAATAATAGAATGTTTATAGCTATAGAAAGAGTATTTCCGTTATCACAAGGTGCTTCATGTTCACGAGAAATATTATATAATAAATATAGAAGAATTGAGGCTCTTAAATAGGAAATCGGGGGAGGTACATGTGATTACTGGGGCTTGGCTTTCAAATGTCAGAATTAGAAACCGTCAAAATTTAGAACCTTCGAGTTGGTAAGTTAAAACTGCTTTTTGAGTCCAAATTTCTTGATACTTTTCTTGTCATAAAATTATCCACTAATACCAAAAGAAAGGCCACGACAATCGATAAAAAGTATTTTCTAAAAATTCACAATTTTCCTACCTAATTTTTCCCTACGCAAATTTACTTCGTATGGATAAACACTCAAATCCTTTGATAGGACCATATTGTCGTTGTTTAAAAATCACTCCAAAATCTATTAAATTAAGAAAAATAATCTTCAGATGTGGTTGTCTTGGCAACGCGTTGTTTTTCCTCAGAAGTCTTATCTTAGTGGACATAAACCGCCATGCAAGGTGTTTTGGTGCTCACGCGGCAAACAGCAGGTGAGTTCTTAGCCCGTGACTCGGGAGTTTTCGTCTCATTATGCAATACGACTATGTATTATATAAAATCGCACGTGAAAACTGATGGCACATGCACAGTTCTGTTCTATTCCTGGCGTGTTTGTTTTAGTCGGTAGTCATGGTAACACGGTTGGAGTGTGGCCTGGTGACGAGTTGATTAAATACTTTTTTCATGTGTTATTTTCTTTGGTTCGTTCGTTCGTTCGTTCGTTTTTTCATCATCTTTCTTTCTTTCTTTCTTTTAATTTATTAATTCATTCATCCATTCATTCATTCATCCATTCATTTGTTCGTTCGTTCATTCATTCGTTCATTCTCTCTTTTCTTTCTTTCTTCTTTCTCTATCTCTTTCCTATTTCTTCCTTCCTTTCTTTCTTTCTTTCTTTCTTTCATTTTGTTATTTCCTCTTTTCTTTCCTTCAGTCTCTTTTAATTTTGATTAAAAGCCACATTGATTCTTCCAGCAATGAAGAAATATAGGAATACCTTTATAGCTTCGTATGCTAAATTCCCTATTTCACTGACAAAAAAGCTGGTTAAGAATTTTCAATCATATAACCAGATAACTGGCAGTTTAAAATGCACCTAACCCCTGAAACAATACTTTCAGTATTGATTCCACATGAAGTGAATAGTTGAATGGTGAAATATTTCTTGATTTGAATGTTGCGTCTTTAAATTAGAAAGGTTTATACTTCCAATATTATTAAATATACAAATTTTAACAGACTCACACAAACAGTATTTAAAAAGCATCATCATTATACTCATGGTTTCCACAATGTTTACTGAAAATTTTGTGTCTGATAATGGCCAGTGTTTAGTATTACAAGTAAAACAAATATACTCAAAAGCCTGCGATCGTCACAGCCATTAACATATTGGAAGTATAAACCTTTATAACTCAAAGACGCAACACTCAAATAAAGAAATATTTCTCCATTCAACAATTCACTTCATGTAGAATCAATACTGAAAGTATCGTATCAGGGTTTAGGTGGACTTTAAGAGCTAGATTTTTGCTATGAATAAGCACAATTTGACCCGGCCCATTCTGGCAGAACCGACATTGTTTGGCGTAGAGGGATCGCTGTAAGTGGCGTTTTATGCGTTTGAAATCAAAATATTTATATGAACTACAAAATTCTCAACCACATATATTTTGTTCAAGATTTTTGGTAAGGAAATTGAAGATTCCCTCAGAATCCTTTGGTTATAAAGATAGTCTTTGTAAGGAATAAATTATTATTTTACAATGCCACAAGTACTATAAAACACTGAAAGGTTTTTAAAAGAGTAAATATATAAATATATATGCTTTATGTAGTGATAGCTTAGCTTATGAATCGAAGTTTATTTGCATAAAACAGAAAGCTAGCTTTTTGAATAAAATAATGTCCATTATAACATGTTAGGCTGATTTGCATACTGATGAGCATGCGCAGAATCAAGCGTTTTTCTCTTTTCTCTTACAGACGTCATACACAGCCAGCCCAAGTTACAATAAATAAATTACAATAATTGCTTAGGCAATCATTCATGTGAATGGACCATAGTTGAACAAATAAACTTATTAACAGCAAAGCTGGCCATGATTAGTGAATTTCTCCTTAAAAGATTGCTATCACGGCAAGTTTGGGCTACCTGTATCTTTTCCTGGCAGAGAGAAAACTGGGTCCCCGACTCGTTCCAGTTTCTCATATCTTTTCACCACAGGTAGCCCGCTCCACTTTAAGAGTTTTCCTTTATATAATTGGCTATATATGATGGTGAAGTATAATGCTTCTTGGTGCTATAAGATTAATTATTTTTTTGACAGACTGTGTTCTTGAAGCTGATTCAATTATGCAATATAACCTGCAAAGATAGAAATGATAGTGTAGTTGAGTTTTTGAATATCCATTTGGTTGTACATGTTGTAGGGAGGGTACTTCTAGTTTGCCAATGGCTGCCGTGGACTACTCTATATTGAGGTTTAGTCTGTCTGTCCTATACCATCTGCTTTTTCTGCCGTCTGTCTGTCTTTCTGTTAAATTTGTCTGCGTTGTCTGCGTTGTCTGTCTGTCCGGTTCTGTCTGTCTGTCTGTCTGTCTGTCTGTCTGTCTGTCTGTCTGTCTGTCTGTCTGTCTGTCTGTCTGTCTGTCTGTCTGTCTGTCTGTCTGTCTGTCTGTCTGTCTGTCTGTCTGTCTGTCTGTCTGTCTGTCTGTCTGTCTGTCTGTCTGTCTGTCTTTTAATGGCTGCATTGAATAAAACGTCCTATCAATATCCTAGAATACCTTTTTCGTTGGCTTTTCCGTAAGTCATGTTCCCAGTTCCTCCAGCAGAAATTTTCATCAACTTTTTCACCCTGCGTTGAAAACAATATTTCATGGTCAGTACAAAGAGCCGTATGCCCTGAATCAAATGGGTCAAACAGGAACTGGGTTGCTGATATTTTTAGCTGGAAAAAACTATGAGCTTTGATGCATTCTATACTATGATAAGGCCATCAATATTGGATTTCTCCAAGGTTCATCACTGGGACCGGGATTTTGGTTCAGTTTTTGGCGATCAGAGTTTTCAAAATTCTGAGATATTCTTTCTAGCTAATTTGTTGAGCTTGTGAGACCGGGCATAGCAACGGTAACTAAGAGGAGTCGGATCATGAATTTCCTTGACTTACTTGTTTTTAAGAAGACAGACCATCACTAACAGTACAACACAAAACACGAACAAGGCAAACAGAAGTACCCCATAGGTTAAAAATGCTGCCTGTTGGTGCATCACCTCAGGGAAAAGACTTGGGTGCTCGGGCTCAGGATGGCTCGGCTCTGGTTCTGTTGTGACGTTTGACATGACTAGACAGAAAAAAGTCATCAAAAATTGAATTAAATAGATATAACTACATCCTTTTCGTAAAGGACATAGAGTTTTTAAGTTGTGATGTATTTTCGGGTCCAACTCTCACAAAACCCGCTAAAATAAGGGGAAAATGTTCCACCTGAAACGATTAGAACTTTCGAGTTTAGCGTTTAAAATGAAATATTAATGAGGTTGAACGACATCAAAACCAGAATGCATGTCATATTGAGGCTATGATATTGTTTCTTAATCTAGAGGTACAATATTTCGGGAAGTTTAGGAAATTATCACGCGAAATTCATGAAAATTAGGCATACAACTATTTCAAAAAAGGTTGTCGAAGTCAAAGCTGGACAAAGGCCTTAGGCGATGGGAGATAGGTCATTCCAATATGCATGAATAGCTTGACTTAATGACTTGTGTTTTTTCTATTTCTTCTTCTCGCGTCTAGAACACGGAGCTTAGTGTTGAGATATCCAGTGTTGCTTGTAATGGACGAAACCATTTTATTTAGTCGTATGGTATTACCAAATAGACCCCTTGCAGCACGTCGGAATGCAGCTCAATTTGGAGGACAAAACAATAGGTTCCAACACTCAGGAGATTAAAATTCTCTTGTTTTGCCCTCCAAATTGAGCTGCTCTGACGTCAAGTGCAAGGGGTCTATTCAAAAATATTTAGAATTTATTTGTAGGAATGAAATAATGTACCATCAATATACGAGGTTCCTACCTTTCGGCAATGATAAGAAAATTTATAATATAATAGAATCTACAGCACTTTATCTACTGATCCTTTTGAGTTTAAATGCAACCCTGGCCTCGGTATTGTGCAGGAATTTTAAGATATCTTGGGTTAGGGTTAGGGTTTAACATGGCTCAGTTATTCCAGGATTGCCTTACGGTATAGGAATATCCTTATTCCCTTCTTCTTTGATTCTGAAAACGTTTTTGAAATAGGTGTATACTGAATAAGAAAAAAACAATAGAATTTACGCTTGGCCAACGCTCACAAACTAATTTAACAACAACCAAAATTATTATCTTTCGTATCCTGTTAAATAGATTTAAAATAGAAATAATTAGGACTCACTTAGGAAGTTCCTAGCTGAAAAATCTTTACACGTTCATATATTTATTGGAAACCAAAATAGATGGAAAATAAATCAAATTTGACGTTTTTACAAGCTTCAAGAATTTCAAAAATGATTTCTGCAACTATAAATATACATATGAAAAATGTGTCGTATGGCTTTTTAGTTAGACTATAATGGCAAAATTAAGGTTAGTTTATGAGTAAAATTTGATAAAAATTTGGTTTTGTGTTTGCCGTACGTATAGCATATTAATGTTGAAATGTTGTGCATTTTAACAACTGTTATGTATACAATATCAACTCGTTTAAACATTTTCCTGTAAAGTGAGAGCTATTTTTAGCCAAACAGCAAATAAAATATTTCCTTCTTCTCAGTATTTTCGGTGAAAGAGCAAGATATTTGTGCATCAAGATCTAAAGAAATGGCAGAGGAAATACTTAACTTACTTGAATGTATAGTTATGTATAACTATCTAACTGCATTCCAATGCTCGCAGTCCTTTATTTTATTAAGATTCAAGAATTAGAAGTACAGAATTTAGTACCAAAATTATAACGGTTTTTGCACCTTTGCTGAAAAGTTCAGAAGTGTTTTGAATAAGAAACGATTGTAAAATTACATAATAAGTCAATAATTATGTCCACGAATATTCCGTACGGGAATTTAAAATTAAATTCGAAGCAAGGGTAAGCTTAAATGAAACTAAATAAATACAAAAGTAATATTCAAGTTACGATTTCTTACCTGAAATTTCCTGAAGCAGGTACTGTGGGAATAGTTAGCTAATGTTGATAGATTCGCGAGCAAAATTTTATGTTTATGGAGTTCAAATTCGATTGCGTGTTATATGGTAGAGTACTTTTAAAAATATTCTTTTGTGATGATTGACATTTCTGAATTGTTTTGAAAACAATTAAAAAAATGAATATAATACAAAATTTATTAATAGAGTCAACTGCTTTACAAGTTTGTCACAAACTATAGAATTTTTCTATTTTTCGCTCATACTACGAATTTGAGAAATATTTCGTAAACTCTTTGTTTGCAGTTTCAGTTTAAACAGCTTCTGTGAATGAATGATGATTTGGATTATACGTTTAATGAAGCAAATATCGAACTAACGACAGAAATATCCCTTATATATTTAATCTGCAAAGTCATTATTTAAAGAATTATTAATCATATGTATTTCTCATTATTCATTCATATATTCATGATATACAACGTCATAACTCCAAATATGGAAACCCTTTAAATCTTAATCCCAAATATGGCAAACCCTTAATTAATTCTTATTCCAAATATGGTTAGCCTTAATTAGTTTCTTCTATATATGGAGAGTCCTGAATGAGATCATTACTGATGAGTTATTTCAGATTGCGTTTTCTCTGGATGTTTTCGTGTGACCCGCTTGAGCGAACAGCAAGTGCACTCGAAATAGATTTTGCTGTCTCATAAAGAGTTCATAAAAAATCCATCGCCGTAAATGAACCCGGAAAATCCGAGATAAACCTTGACGTCACGTGCAAGGGGTGTATTTTCCTTAACGTTAAGGAAAATAGACCCCTTGCACCTGACGTCAAAGCAGCTCAATTTGGAGGACAAAACAAAAGAACTTCAATCTCTTGAGAATTGGAAACCTATTGTTTTGCAGTCCAAATTGATCCAAGTGGTGCAAGGTCGGATCTATATACATTCTTGTAGCTGTGACAGAATTGTTGGAGTCACAGGGACAAAATGAGGCACATTTCTATTTCAATTAACACCGTTTGCATCTCATTTTTAAATTTGAAGCCTTTATATCTCTGAAATGAGAAGTCAATATCCTGTAAAACTGTAAAAAATAAGAAAGACCACTTACTGGCGATTCGGACACTAGTCCTTCGTCGTTTTTACTCCGACGAAGGACTAGCGTCCGAAACGTCAGTAAGTTATCTTTCTTATTTTTTACGGTGTAAAAATTTAACTTTTTATCACAACTGTTTCATTAGAAACACCGACGCAGCCCACACTAGCTTACCGCTAGTTATCATCTCCTGTAAAACTATGTCATCGTATTGTACCCTACATGTAGAAGTGATTTTCAAAATAAAACGTCAGAGTTGATTGGCACTTTAAAGATTATTTACACTATACACTGTCGCAATGCAATACATCTTGCACATTTCTTCCACAGGCAACAGTAGTGTATACCCTTCTATAAGTTGCTAATAAGTTTATCAGGTAACGAATCAGTCCTTGGTTTTGCATAACCTCGCATTTGTTCTTGAGCGTTTGATCTTGATCTTGATCGAAAACTTGAAAGTTCGAACGAACCCGTTGTGTGAGACCTCAATGAAAAGAACACTTTTCCGTCAAGATTTTTTCTACAACATTGGCGTAGATTCAGTTTCCCAAATATTAACGGGTTAATAACGCTGTTGCTGTACACTAGAATGTTACTGAAGCTTAACATTGTGCTAAAGTTTGAGTCCTCCCCGCCGTTTCCAAAGTCGTGCCAGAGCCATAGGACATGGAATGGAAGCAAGCACAACGCAAAGGCGATTACAGCAGTAACACATAATCTTACCATCCGAAGATTTTGCTCTGCTCTTCGACGTATTAGCTTATCTAGGGATGGTCTTTTACCACCCATGAGTCTTACTACTTGGGATTTATCCATGTAAAGACGAAACAGCACACGAGAATAGCACGCAGTGATGATTAACAGAGGAACCAAGTAGAGAATTAGAAAGACTCCGAATGTATAAGCTTGGACGAATAATGGGTTACTCGGCCAATTTTCCTGGCATTGTTCATTTTTGTACTCTAGAACTCGTATGTAAGGAACAACAAGTAGAATCGATAGGATCCAAGTTCCAACCATTAATCGCTTGACTGTCTTAGGTCTCAGCTTAGGTTGTAGTGGCAGGACGATAGCCTTGTAACGCTCCAAGCTCAAGCACAACAGCGTCAGCACAGACGTTGACATGAAGATAGTCTGCAACGGGTAAATTATTCTGCACAAGAACGACCCAAACAAGAACTTCTTCGTAATTTGCTCGATCACATCCAAAGGGATACTCAACGAGCATGTACCAAGGTCGGTAATGACGAGGTTGAGGATGAAATACTCGTTGATTCTTCGTCTTTTTTGGGCAAAAATGGCTTTAAAGACCAGCACATTACCGACCAGACCCAATACCACGATAAGAGAATAGAAAAAATATTGACTGATTGTGATACCAGTAGTAGTGCCGGACGTAGATGAGTTGTTTGTGAAGTTCACCATTTTCTTTTCTCAGATTAGAACGATGAATGTAGAACGTATGTCTCAGCGAAGTTTGGATTCTTTATTTAGTGATGCAGATTTTCTATACGTGGTTCAAACAAACGTTACCTCATGCAAATGAAATAGCTCCAGGAACCTTAAACAAACAAAAAGAAAACAAGAACATTACTATACATTTACGTTTGGGAATCATCCATGCAGTTGCGTAGCGGGGAAAAGCGCTCGCCTCTCACCGACGCGACCCGATTCGAGTCCAGCCGGGCTCGGTGTCGTATGTGAGTAGAGTTTCTAGTTGGTTCTCTCCTGTGCTATGAGTTTTTTCCCCGGGTTCTCCGAAGTTTTCGTTCGCAAAAATCAAATTTCTTAATCCTAATTCGATCTCGAAGGTCCTAGATGAGAATTACTCTGTGTGGTTCTAGTAACCCTACCAAATTGTGAATGTTTTTTTTTTCAGTAAGAAAGACCATGTTTCAGTTTCTCCTCTCTCTCTCCTCCTCAAAACCTAACTGACGCTGAGTTCATGTCGCTCAGAAATTGGTTAAAATAACGCACCTTGCCTATATTATCTACGAGTATCAGTCTATATTAGAGAACAGTTTTTGCGTGATTCAGTTGTACATACATATATACTTTGCCATTTTTCTCAGACCACCGCTTGAGATTGTTTTAGGTCCACAAATTAATCAGATATTTACAAATGAGCAGTGGCCTAGGGCAAGGTTTTTCCTCGCAAAGGCACTTTGGAGTGTTTAACCGGCGGACGCTTACCCTAAATATTTAAAGGTGAGTCTCGTCTGTGCTAAGTTGTTGTTCTTTTCTTTTTATATGCAGGAATTCTTGGCGTTTTTGCAAAGTTTAATTGCGTATATAATAATTTTTTTGGCAGATTAGTTCCATTTTTAGAAAATTTCCAGAAAGTTCAGGAAAACCAGCTTAAGGAAATGTTTATCGTGAAAAATAAATAAGGAAATATTGATAAAAATTATGATTGAAAATTGTCATTAAGATTAGCCAGCTGCAAGAAAAAGATTAAAAAACACTTACTGATCCTACAGTTCATTCGTGTGATGTACGGAACAAGAATGTACTTTAAGCCATAAAGTTATCATCTAAAGTATCCTTAAAGTTTGCAATCCATTAAGTTAAATTCGCTTTTTTCATCACTAGCAGCATCCCACATGTTTAATGGGCCGATGGCAGGTGGTAGAATGGCAGAACGTCTATCAATGATTAGACATGTAATTTATCTACGGAGTCAAAGCCTGCAGCTGTTATTGACGAGATGAGGACGTGAGGGCTAAGAGCAATACATTTTAATTGCTTTTTTGAAGGTTTTATATTTCTGAAGGTGGTACTAGCAAGTAATAATACGTAGGATAGTCCCCTTCATAGTTCCCTACGCCATCTTGAAAGGTAGCAGTGCCTTTGTTTCGAAGCGAGACGAACGGTGAGTTTGCAATGATAGACACCTTTTTTAACACCTTGGACAATTATTCACAGGCGCGTCATTGCAAGGTCACCGTTCGTCTCGCTTCGATGCAAAGGCATGGCTACCTTTCAAGATGGCACACGGAACTGTGAAGGGGGTTATTGAAGTATTGTGTACTGGTATTATTGCATCGTAAGAGTAGAAGGAGAAGGAGAAGGAGAAGGAGAAGGAGAAGGAGAAGGAGAAGGAGAAGGAGAAGGAGAAGGAGAAGGAGAATGATGAGAGTGATATAGAACAAGAAGAAAAAACACACCCGAATATGATTCTTTTTTTAGATTAAACATCCTCTCACTTAAGAAGTATAAAGGTTTTTGAGCATAAAAAAAAACCAGCACATCAACTCACGAAGATATCAGGAAGCAAAACAAAAAGTCATCGACCTCGGGAATGGAATTGAATGGATCGCTCTAGCTAATGCAATTGCTGTCATTCAAAAAAGTAATAAATAACTTTTCAAAAATACCTCGTCAGTGTCATAATACACAGCACTTAATTGCAATTGTTTTAAATACTCTGCGAACTCGGTAGTTGCTAGTTGCCCATTAGAATTTGTTTTTTCACTGCCGCCAGTCAAAGATATAAAAGGTACAGTCGACTGATTAGTTTTTATTGATAGCAGCGAAAAACCAATTTCGCACACTAGAACAAGTCGTCACAGCGCGACGCGCCAGAGTATGACCACATTTAATGTATTCGCATACTTCTATGCACGGGCTTTTGTACGTTAAACCGACACATTTCAACGAGAATCTGGCTGGTCATACCAAATAAGGCATGTTAGAGGTCGTTTGGCAGCAAAATGCCTTATTTGGTAAAACCAGCCAGAATCTCGTTGAAATGTGTCGGTTTAACGTACAAAAGCCCGTGCATAGAAGTATGCGAATACATTAAATGTGGTCATACTTTTGCACGGCGCGCTGTAAAATGTCTGAGTTCGCAGAATATTGAGAATCGCAGTAAATTGGAGTAAAAGATATGAGTTTCATGAAATTTACGACTGCGATGCCAATTTAAATCTTTTTAAAGTAAATATTTGAGATTTAATTTCAAGAATGCAAATATTACAAGGATGAATACAGATAATTAAATACATGAAAATTGATAGAGAAAAATATTGTATGCCCTCGAACGCAGGGCCGTAGCTACGATGAGGCAAGCGAGGCATTTGCCTCGGTAAAATTTCAGATATTATTATTTGTTTAGTTTTCTTTAATTCTTAAGGAATGAAAACAAATTCTCTTCTTTTTCTTTGCCAGAATGTGCAAAATTGACATAACTTTAATACAATGAATATGTCGCAAACACCTCACAAGACGCTGGAAATCCCATTTCCGAGGGTCTGAATTTTCAATTTTTTTCGGGGAAGCATGCCCTCCAACCCCCTAGTTGCTCCCACCTACAGCAGTCGATTGCCTCGGTAAACATTACAGTCTGGCTACGGCCCTGGAACGTAGCATTTTTTTGAAAATAGCTAAACAAACTTGACCGTGTGACGTCCAGTTTTGTTTGAAATTGAAGTTAAGATCGAGTGTTAGTTTTGCGGAACGAAAGTGGTCGGAGAAAAGCCGCCCCTCAAAGCACAGAAGATGTAACCAATCAAGCTTTCAATCATGCAGTAATGCATAATGATCCAGGGAAAACATTAACAAAATGTGAAGGCTCTCGGCTATAAAACTCACTTAGAAATAAAACAACACAGTTTCAACAATTTCAAGTTAAAAGTAAGAAAGTGAAGGATAGATTGTTGAATAAATTAATAAATGAAGGAAAGAAACTAACAAACAAAGGAACAATAAGTAGTTAAGATAAAAAACTAAACCAAATGAGAATTAAGCAATAAAATATATGAATTGATATGAACGTTTTTATATGCTTGAGGCAAAAATTTATTGGATTTTTTTTTGTAGATAGAAAGAAAATACGGTCAGATCTATGAAGATTATGGTCGAAGATGCTATCGAAAAAAGATTTCGAATAATAAAAACGAACTTTTGAAATACATAGATAATATCAATTTCAAAAGAAGAAATTAATTTTTTTTAACCCCTCAAAAATATCAGTACCAAAATTACACGAAGCAAACGACAGAAAACTGTGAAAATATGAATTAATTAGCAATAAATACATTATCTATAAAGCATTGGCCTATATGAATATTTAACGATTACCTATTTTCTAGACCTTGGTAGCTTTGCTGTTACGTATAGTTTGGACGAACAGAACTTTCACTAAGACTTACTTTAACTCAGTGTTCTTCATGTTCCTGATAGAAGCGAAGTCAGCCAACTGAACTCTACATTGAAGGCACTAGGTCTAGATCTACCAGGTCTATTTAGCTGATTATGCATATATATCCCAATCATTGGCGCGTCCAATAGTATATCTTAATATCAACCTAGATCAGATTAATTTTGAAGGAAATGGAATTGAAATTCTCACTCGGTAGGGATGTCTTAGTTAATGTCTGCCGTCTAGAATGAATTGTGATCAATTTGAAAATGACATTCTTAATATGTCTTCAAAACCTTCAAATTTTATAGAAATCCTGAAATGGCCTCTGCGCTGATCTAAGTCAGGGCATGAGTAACTCACAGATCGATCCCTGAAAAATGCAACCTCTGGGCTGATCTAAGTCAGGGCACGGCTAACTCACAAATTGAACCCTGAAACAACCTCTGGGCTGATCTAAGTCAGGGCACGGCTAACTCAAATATCGGATTGGAATTTTGTGTGTTAGGTTTTTATGCATTTTGTAATTAAGTTTTGAAGGTGGGAGAAGGTAGTGTTAAAGTTAAAAACACTAAAAAGATTCCACATTGAAGGGACTTAATTTTTAGCCCCAGCGGTAAAATCAACACACCGGTGAAAACGGAAATTGAAGGAAATTAATCTAAGACTGAAATAGGAAAGATGGCTTGACAGGATAATGGTTTTTTTTAACGTACTGTTGAAGGCAACTGCCACCTTTCTTGTGTTTTAAGATCTTTAAAATTTTTTAAATTCAAATGAATAAGAATAATTTTTTCGTGTCCGCCATATTGAAATGTGCGCACCACAGGAAGCCCACCCGATTGAAATAACTGGATTTAACGTTCTTGTTTCTGTCTGTCCTGAGACGCGGAAGTGAGGGGGTAGAGGATGGGAATATATAATATAAAATAAAGGGAAAGAATTAATGGATGGATGAATGAAAAAAGAAAGAAACTCCGAAATAACGAAAGAATGAAAAGGAAAAAAAGAAAGAATGAAAGGAATAAAATAAAGGAATGAATGAGTAAAATGAATAGATGAATGAATGAATGAATGGATGGATGGATGGATGGATGGATGGATGAATGAATGAATGAATGAATGGATGGATGGATGGATGAATGAATGAATAAATGAATGAATGAATGAATGAACAAATGAATGGATGAATGAATGAATGAATGAATGAATGAATGGATGGATGAATGGATGGATGGATGGATGAATGAATGAATGGATGGATGAATGAATGAATGGATGGATGAATGAATGGATGAATGAATAGATGGATGAATGGATGGATGAATGAATGAATGAATGGATGGATGGATGGATGGATGGATGAAGGGATGGATGGATGGATGGATGAATGAATGGATGGATGGATGGATGGATGGATGGATGGATGAATGAATGAATGAATGAATGAATGGATGGATGAATGAATGGATGGATGGATGGATGAATGAATGAATGAATGAATGAAGGAAGGAAGGAAGGAAGGAAGGAATGAATGAATGAATGAATGAAGGAAGGAAGGAAGGAATGAATGAATGAATGAATGAATGAATGAGATAAAATGAATGAATGAATGAAATAAAATGAATGAATGAAATAAAATGAATGAATGAAATAAAATGAATGAATGAAAAAGAAAGAAAGAAAGTAAGTAAGGAAAAAAGAAAAAAAGAAAGAAGAATTCGAAAAGAAGCTTCACATCATTTGTATTCAAATTGACCATTATTGAAGTTCTTCCTAATTAGTGTAATCTCCTAACTGCTGGAGACACATCCCTATCTCATTTCTTGCAGATAATAACATCATCGATCACGGCCATATTTGTCTATTTCATAATACGATTGTCTTATACAGCCCAATATTGATAGAGTTTATCGTGTAATCTCGAACAACATATTTTAGCGGCTTTGTTTATTTCCTCGCTCGCTTTCCAACCCAAGCACAAATAGTGCTTATACAAAAATCTAAACTTCACTTAAAACCCAATGACCCTATCTTCCATTTCCGTATTTAGAATTTCGTTAAGGGTTCATAATCTTCTTCGGTTTTGTTATCTTTTGACTTTTTTCACTGTTTTATCAATTATTTAAACATAAATTTGTTTGGAAGTATTAGATAAAATTTTTCAAGCGCTTTGAAGGATTTTATGAAAGTTCATTGATATCTTGAAGCAGAGCCATTTAAAAAAAGCCTTGGTGAATTTTTCATAAAATAATCGTAGGCTTTTAGCTTGTTTTTTCTTTTTTTCGTCTTCGCATTTCTTTCCCTTTTTCTAGCAAGAAGGTTTTCAAAAAAAAACAAAAACAAAAAACATCCCAATCAAAATTAACCTTTCTGCTGATATTGTTTTTCATGTATTTTAAAACTTTTTTTTACCTCCAATTTCAATTTTGAATTTTGGGAAACTTAGCTTAAAAAATAAATGAAAATCTTTTCTTTAATCGTTGAGATTAACGGTCTTACCTCAAATAATCAGAAAAATACTATAACCTCTTCTTCCCTTCCAACGAACTCCAAAGCTTTTCAGTTTGAAATAAGAAAAATTGCCGGAGACGATATGACAAGGAAGTATAAACAGTTATAGAGGATTTTGAGCAATGCCTTAGTTAAATAGAACTTCTGATTATTGACTATAGATCGATCCTCTGATATCTTATTAAATAAGTCACATTGGTATTGTGATAAATACGTCCTGCTGAACCACCTGCAGTTGTGGTCTATTGTCTCTACTAGTTCCCGTTAGAACAAGAATAAAATATGTCAAAAAAGGAGTTGAAAACGGAATAGAGATAAAAATGCTAAAATATTGTCCACTAAAAATCTTAAGTACTTACTTTCACTAAACATTTTAACATTAAAATGTTTAATCCTATTGATCGATAGCATGGATCAGTTTGGAATTTATTTTTGGTTTAATTTTTATGAATTCAAAATGTAGTATTTTATAGTTGAATATGAAGCCTCTAAATATGTAATACATTAAAGACAATTATTAAGACACCGATATGTGAAAGAAGTTTTAATTATACCTAAAATTTATGAGAATGTGCTAGAGAAAAGTTAAATGTTTTAAAATTCAGGGTCCCTGAATTTACGAATAACATTGTTCAAAATATTTTTTTGAAATTATAAAAGCAAAAAAGAAAAAACATAAAAAAAAACAAAACAAAAAAAACAAAACAAAACAAAACACAACTATAAAGAAAACAAAGAAAGAAAAAAAAGAAAAACGAAAAGCCGATTGGTTCTCCATTTTCTCCATAATATGACGCGCGTGCCTACGAGCCCTCTGATTGGTTTAGCTTTATTTTCTGTAGCCAATCATTCAAAAAATTGCAAACTTCCTGACGACAAATATATGAAGAGCTTTTTAACTTCAGTTTTTCAGTTTTTTTTAAAAGCTACAGTTATTCATACTGTTTTAATTCGAAACTAAAAGTCTTGATTACTATTCCAGTTTTTTGATATTTCGTTCAGTTAGTTGAGTCGGAAATAAGTGACTCGTATAGTCAAAAATAAGCAATTAATGAAAGTTAAAAACGACAATATGGCAAATTGAAAAATGTAAACTCTGCTTTTTAATACCGATAAATTCTCCTTGGGGGATCTTCCTTGAACTATTAAATAGGCTAATTAGAAATCAATCGATTTGGAGGAAAAATATAAGAAAAATTTAACTAAGGCTTATTCTCTATTTCTAATGGCGGAAGAGCTTCCTAAAAATAATCAAAATATTAAAAAAATCAACCCGTTGTCAAAGAAATTGAGAGCCTTACGTATATATGACGTCTTCAAGACAATGTTTCGTAAAGGATCGTTTACACTGACGATTTTTGCAGCGATTTTTGAAAATATAACTGATAAATTTTGTCTCGTGCTTCTGAAGAGACATTTGTCCAGGTAATCTTGGTGTCAGGAATAAAACTTTACAAGTTAATCCTTTACCATTCTTGACTATGACCAAAATCGCTACAAAAATCGCAACTCAAATCTCTTCAAAAATCGTCAATGTAAACGGGCCGAAAGTTTAATATCAAAGACATTATTGTTATTATTATTCTAATTGTTTTTTTAAAATTAAAATTCTGTAGTTTTGAAACTGCATTGTATGTAAACGGGCCGAAAGTTTAATATCAAAGACATTAATATTATTATTATTCTAATTGTTTTTTTAAAATTAAAATTCTGTAGTTTTGAACTGCATTGTATTGTACATAAACTGGGAAGATGTCTTCTCGTGTGTACTGCCATGCCAATTCAATGGAAAGTTTTTGAAAAATTATTTTCTTTTATTTGTTTGGTGAGCGCAGTACCAAAATACAGAAATTCAATGCAGGAAAAGGATATTGTCTTCCAAAACAGGAATTTTTCAATGAAACAGGAAGTTTACTGAAGTAGACTTGTATCCTGCTACGTGTAAGTCCTTAGTCAACGTGTGTCATTTTTTTTGTCCAGGATAATTAAGCAATGGTTTCTCTCTCTCTCTCTCTCTCTCTCTCTCTCTCTCTCTCTCTCTCTCTCTCTCTCTCTCTCTCTCTCTCTCTCTCTCTCTCTCTCTCTCTCCCCCCCCCCCCTCTCTCCCTCTCGCCAGGAGTAGCTATGGAAATAATTAAATCTACACTTACCTATTCTTTTTCAAAACAGACCTACAGGACCCATCAAAGAACACTAGTATATTGGCGTATCAATTAATATCACAATATATCACATTCACATCCGCTACACCTGTTTTTAAAAAAGGTTGTTATGGTAACGGGATCACTGTTTCGTGATTCTATTATGATGGCTTTTGGCTAAAAATACCAACGTTATTTGGCTATAACTATGATTAAACAAGCTGATAGCCGCTTCCTACTTCATGATGATCATATTGTTCATAACAACTCGAGAATAACGAATTCCGGTTCATTGAACATAACACAGTGGATAATATTAGTTAAGGAAGAGGGAGATTTCTGATAAATCCACAGGTAGTAAAAATAATCTTTACCCTGGTTACCTCAAACCGCAATGTATTATGGGGTAATGTAGAAGTAGAGAATAAAGTACAAATACATTGCTTGGGCTTCCTGTGGCGGCAGCAGACGTTGGCTTCGAACTTCACGTGGTCTCGTAAAGACGAAGTAAATCATTCTTATCTCCAGAAAGCGGGGTTTTTTGAGTATGAAACTTATAGAGAAGTCACATTAATTATCGTTCTTGACCTGGACGAGGTTTGGCGTTATATGGACAACCGAGAGATGCATTTTGGACGCCAAGAATACCGGCTGTTCAAGGCGAAGCTAGCAGCTTGCAGCTTTCAGGATGTGAGGTAAGAAAAAACCGTGAAATAATGCATTTTTCGCAGCAATAACAGATGCACTAGACACATAAAAGCCATTCAAGCATATTTCTTGATTTTATTCCAAAGATTCATATTTTCGAACCACGAATTTCCGTGTATTTATGGCTTGTTGTCGAGCTTCTTGCCAGATAATTCATGGTTCTGACTCCCCTTAGTTACCGTTGCTATGTCCTACAAGCTCATGGTTCCGACTCCCCTTAGCTACCGTTGCTATGTCCTACAAGCTAAAGGTTCCGACTCCCCTTAGCAACCGTTGCTATGTCCCACAAGCTCAACAAATTAGCTAGAATATCTCAGAATTTAAAACTCTGATAGCTGAAAATTGATTATAAATTGTTTCAATTGTTTACTGTCCTGTGAAAAAAGAAATTGCCTCGTAATTCTCGTAGTACTCTTCAAAACAGATACTGTATAAATGTTTGTGGACAAGATTTTTAAAAATTAAAATTCCACTGCAGCCTATGCATGCTTGGCAGTAATTTTGAGAGGTTGGGTTTCCTGTGGTATAGTGTTACATCATGCATCATCAGGTACGCATGCTCATAATTCTTAGAATCATCTTCAATATTTAATGTGGGGTAAACAAAACAACAGACTAGTATCCGGAGCTCTCCTTATATTTTTTGGGGGGAGGGGAGGGGTGGGGTCACTCCTCTTTCACCGCTTATCCTTCTAAACATTGCCAATAGACTTTTTTACGAATACTGCAGCCATCCTAAATTATGGGATGCCAAGATGGCAAACGTGGAAACATTTATAAAGCATAGTAGAGTGGCTGGTTTACTTTCTCAATTAATTTTACGCTTTGGTCATTTCACATATCGCTCCAACTACCAACAAATTTAATTGGTTTTTAGATGTGTTTCTCATTGGATAATGTTAAATGATATAAAAAGACACCCTGACAGCTGTCCATACTATAAATGTTCCAATATTGCCCCCTCGGCATCCCATAATGTCTTACTTAAAACAATAGAATTCAAGATGGCCGCCGTTTTGGTAAAAAAGGTCTATTCTTGGGGAGACTATACAAAGGATTCCTGATTAAAATTCTCTTGTTACATCAACCAAGATGGCAGCTGTTCATTGTTATTTATATCTCAAGGGATTTTGAGTCACGTGGTTGCACGCAAAGATTTCACTTGTTGATATAGGTGCATATATCACTGTGATGTGATGTGCCAACCATTTTTTTGGTTTTGTCACTTTGCTTTATTGGATTGTCCAATAAATTTCTGGTTGGCAATTTAAATAACAATCCACCGAAATAAAATTTCCTCATCTTTTACGACCACTAGCTTATTCTTTACAAACATAAAATCAAACAGAAATATAAAAGTTTTTTCTCAAAACATGAATTATTGATTGTAATCACCCTAAAGGCTTTTAATTAAAATGGTATAGAATCTCTTGAATTTTTTTAAAAGATTTCGAGAGCAATATTTAATACTCGAGCAGTTTGAACAACAAAAAAGATGAACTCAAGGGTTTTTACTTGTTCCCAAAATTGAAAATTAACTTCGTTTGTATGGACTCTTTCCAATTTATTTATTTCAGACACTCACCAAAAACAATTGCATGCTTTTATGAACTAAATGACTA